>RCIC01000004.1:3502500-4102500 GCA_018883505.1 Ceratosolen fusciceps | reverse complement strand
CGAGTGGGCAATTGCGTAAGCTCCCTTACCGCCACAATAACTAGACTTACTTAGAGTTTAATAATAGCTTGGATTATTATAATATTATATCTGATGATAGGTAATTAGCGATGCAATAAATTAATACATTTCAAGGAAGCTAAATAACGTGTAAACGAATTTCTCACTTACATGTTGATTTTAGCACCACCTTATTTTACAATGTGATTTAACAAGTCCGAGGCTCGAGCGCTGAATACTAAGTCATAAAATCATCAGTCACGATCCAATCAAGGGATCGATCGATATAAATGTTTTTATTATTAATCGATTCCATTGGGTCGCAAAAATAACTAGAAGATAATATGAGGATATTATCTTGTTAATGAGAACGGGCCCTCGTTTACGGCATCCGACGTTCGATTGTCAAAAGTCCAGCTTTCTCATTTGTACTCGAAAAAGGCAACACGAAGAGGCAAAAGGAGGGGAACAAAACATCCTTAGAGGTCCGTATGGAGAATAATCCTTTACATTAAAAGTCACTGGCCCAACAATCCAAAACCAGAAATTCGAGAAGGTTACGCGCTCGTTTCTTCGTTCCTCCCCCCTCCCTCTCTCTCTCTCTCTCTCTCTCTCTCTCTCTCAACTTCTCTCTCTATTCGTCTCGACGCCGTTCACTACTCGCCGATCCCTGTCGGCCCGAGTTCGTTCGGTGGGTCGGATCGATAATTTCGAATGGCCACGGCCAGGACGAGGAAGGATCCGATCAATGGGATCTTCCCCACGCCTCCAAGGATCTCGCGGTCGCGGTAAGATCTGCCGGTGACGCGGCGTGGCTCTGCCCCCCCCCCCAGACAAGGACATTCGAAGGCTTGACAAATGACTGGTGAAAGAGGTACTGTGCCGGCTGATGAGGAGCTCCGCTGTCCCGGAGTGGAGGAGTAACGATATGATATACGATTGCCGGGCTCAACATTGTTGGCCGTATCTGCGGTTTTGCGGTTCGCGTTGACCATCGGCGCCGCTGCTCCTTTCCTTTCCTGCTTGTATAAGCGCTTGTAAAAAGTCTTCTCTCTCCCCCCCCTCCCTCCCCCACCCCACATGGGCCGCGATGGGATCGAAGCCTGGCCCCGATTTCTTCTTTCTAATCATTCATACGCAATGCGCTAGTCGCCGGGGATATCGTCACTTGTCACGACCTCTTTATTTAAGAGCCGGGCGGGGGCCACTGCTTTGGGCTTGGCGCCCGAGCCTCGCGCGTAAATCACAGCACCTCTTGTTCTTTTAGATAATATATTGACTCTAAAATATTCGTCATCAGCTGCGAGCCGTGCGTTTACTCGGCGGTGCTTATTCAGCGCTGGATACCTTCTCCTCGACCGCACGCATGCAATCGCAAAATCTTGGGTAAACAGTCGTCGGTTTCACGCACGAGTTAAATATATTTTCCCTATTGCCGTCCAATGGCGAACAGCGAGGATAAAAGAAAAGAAAAGAAAAGAAATGAAAAGACAAGAAAAGTAAAGTAAAAACACGAGGATTATTGGAGCGGTTAAGCCAACGCTGGAGCTTCCATTCCATGGGAATAAATATAAAAGTAAGCTTGATTATCGGTTGTTAACCTAAATCATCGTGCGCGTACGTATCGGGCATGAAAAATTCCGATCCTCAGTAGTACTGAGCGCTTAGTAGGAAATGGAAGAAACGACTGTTGGCTCCTCGTTGCGTGATAACTTAATGCTCGAGCCTGCGAATTGCGTGTGTTTGTAGGGGACAGCATACCGAGCGAGCCTTCGACTCCAGACGTGCGCCCCTGACTAGGAGAGAGCGGCGGCTCGCGTATCGGGGCGCCAAGCGGATGAATTAGTCAAGGAGCTAGCGGCGGCTAGTAGACTGCTTATCTATTATCATTCGAGAGGTGGAACAGAGGCCGAGGCTCCATAGCTCGGGAATGTTCAATTTTAATTTCCAACCCAGGCTTGCGCTCGGGGACTTTGTAGTTCGATTCGGTAATCGGGTATCCGTATCGAGCGAGGGGATACAGTTGAAATTTCCAGGCGGACGCTCGTTCGCTTTTAATTAGCAGGCCGATTTTGCAAACTCGACTCTCGTGCAATCGATGCTTAATCCAACGAATGAAATATTTCATTTGAATTCGCTGAGCCGAGAGTATTTTAAGATGGCAGCCCGATTGCCCGTATCCTTATGCGAGCGGGAGCTTCCGAAGGCAAGAAGGGAAATTACGCTGGGTTTACGTGTTTCTTCTGCCACGGCAAATGAGAACGAAAAAAATCTCTCTCTCTCCTCCCTCTCTCTCTCCTCTCTCAGTCTCTCTCTCTGTCAAGGTCCATGTAAGAATTATTTCTCGAATCTCTCATAACGGGGGCGACGGCGGTGGCTTCGTTCCCCGACCGACAGTGATTTGCAATCCTTGTTTGCTTGCATAAGTCTTATGCACATCTACTCGTCCTCGTGTTTTCTTACGTAAAATGACTTGTAGATCTTCACTCTCCGTAGCTAAACTAGCGTCGACGAGTGATCATAAATTTGCGTCTCCTTCGCACCGAGTCTCTGTGCTATCCAAAATAATAAACACCGTTTGTTTTTCTTAACGAAATTGCCAATCCCTTTACCGGGTCCTGCATTATTTCTACATAATTAAGCTACTCCATCCATCGACGCACTACATAATTATACAATTTTGCAGTTTTCTATCATAACACGGGCTTTCATCGAAATTTATGAATTATGACTTATCCAGTCGGATAATAATATATGCTAATGATCATAATGAACTTGTTCTATTTTCATTTATTGCTTGATTGAACAATCTGCACGGGGATAAGTACGGCTTGGAAATGGAGTACATTTCAATAAGAATAAAATAAAAGAGAATATGCAGGTTGAAAAAATATTTCAACCCCCGGAATGACGTCTAATGTCAAAATAAAAAAACATTTATTCGTATATACATATATATATATATATATGTGTGTGTGTGTGTGTGTGTGTGTGTGTGTGTACGTATAAACAAGTTATAAAAAAAAAAAAAAAAAAAAAAAAGCTAGGACTGAGTATAATAGGCAAGGCTGCGTGTTACAAGAGCTCGAAATAATAAATCGTTTATAAAGGGAAACACGGCAAATAAATGAGCTCCCGTTTAATCGTAAAGGCCCGAATGTCGGGGGTAAGAAAAAAAGTTGGGGAAAATTGTGGAGAAGGCTCGCGTCGTGGGCAATTACCGTCGACTACCCAGGCTCCGTGTTGGTGTCGAGTTCGGGAGGTGCGCGATACTGTTGTGGCTCGAGACCGCGCGCAGTGAGGGGGCGTCAGAGCAAGTCCGGCTAAACAATTCGGGGCTTCTTGGAAAGTACGAGCAGTCCCCGCCCGACGGACACACGACGAGTGGACAAATTACAGGGTAGCACGGGAAATAATAAGGGCCCCTGTGTCCCGGATGCCAGAAATCGAGAGGCATCTTCTCGCGCGACGATAAATCACCGGCGGAGACGAGGAGCCACGCGCTCCTGCTCCCTTGGCTCTCCCCGACGCGCGCAGCACCTTTCACGTCAAGGCGATTAAGGGGCGGCCTTTGGGCCGAACGAGGCTTTCCAGTCCCGCGTAACTACTGCCTCGCGAAATCGATATTTCTTGCGAAATCCTCGCCTCTAATTAGATCACGGAATCATTCTAATGGCGGCGGTGACTGCACCGGCACCGGCACCAGCACCGGCATCGGCGGACACTGGCTTTGTTCTCAGACGACGCCTAGCCCAGAAAAACGGCCTTGTCCATACAACTTATCCAGGGGATTGTCCGCGATTCACGATTAAACAAATAAATCACTGGCTTTCACCCCCTCCTTTACCACGACCCAAGTAATGTAACAAAAATGCTGTACGATATTCAATTTAACGACCGCGAGGAAATAATAGCCTACACGAGATAAAAAAAAAAAAAAAAAAAGAAAGAAAGAAAGAAAGAAAGAAAGAAAAAAGAAACGAATAGTCCGAAATAATTTGGCATCGTGTCAATAAGTAGAAAACCAAGGACTGTTCAATAGTAAAGAGAGAAGGAATTAATCAAAACGTTGAAATGAAAGAAACGTTAATAATGACGTGTAAAAATGACAGACACGAGAACATTACGAATTATTCTAGCGACTGATCTCGTAAACATTGTTGTGGAAGCGAGCGGTTGATTTGTAGTAGCCAATTAACTCAAAACAGTATAAACGAAGGAAAAAAAAAGAGGAGAGAAATACATTTATTGCCGGCGATAAAAAAAAAAAAAAAAAAAAAAAATGTGTTGAGAGGTATAATTTGAAAACGTTTAATATACGAAGCGACTCGTGGCCCTCTAGTGGCCGGTTCTTCGTTCCATATGACATTTAAGGAGAATAGCCGTACGAGTGAAGGTAGCAGTCCCAACGAAAGAACCGGGCGCACTAATTAGAATCGGAGATGGCACGAATACATTTACATTAAAACTCACCCATAAATGGCGTCTTTGTCGCGCTTGACGTGGGCCTCGGGTACTGCCGCCGCAGCGGCCGCCGCTGCCAAGACGTGGGGCGGCTGGGGCGGCGGTGGCGGGTACTGGGGGTGACCCGGGCCCATGGCTCCCAGGTGAGGACTGTGGTGGAGGCCCGGGACGCTGCGGGCGCTCCCGTGTGGGTCATAGAGGCCAGCGCCGCCGCCACCCTCGAGGTAACCCCCGTGCAGTCCACCATCCTCGTACTGAAACGTCAATGCAAGTCATTAATTGATCTTCAATGCTGAGGTCACTTGAAATAACAACTGTGTTATTTTAAAATCAATTTCACAACTCTCGGCTTAGGATTATCTGCTTTCGGGGTCGTTTCTATGATACTATGCCGCTTCGATTAAAAAACGTATTGTGCCGCGATGGTAAGGAGTGCATTGGATTTCAAAAAAAAGTGGCCGGGGGAGGGGCTCGGCAGTTTGGCTAATGGGGTGGAGGTGTATTTTCAGATTGAAGGAGCAGAGTGGAGTGAACGGTGAGGCGGTGAGTGCGGAGGCGATGAGCGGTGAGCGGTGAGGAGTAGGAAGCAGCTCTACGACGCTGGCGATGGTAATGACAGCGGGAGTCGGCGCGTGCTCTAGAATGCAATGCGGCACAACACGACGGCCAGACAGGGGCTTGTCGCTGCACCCAGTCGATATCGTTATGGCCGAGTTCAAGTTTATGTCGTCGTGACAGGAGGTGCGCAAGAGCCTATTCTCTTCGAACCTCTCTCTTTCTCCGTAGCTGAAACTTCCGGATAATGCCGACTACCTCCCACCCCAATAACCCATCCCCGAACCCCGCGGACCGTCACTGACCGGCGTCCGTCCCCCCTCCCCCTGCCCCTCCCCATCCCTGCATAATTGATCGATTTTGCTGCGCCTTTTGCATTAGCGAGCTGCGCGGGTAATCCGGACATTTGTCACTGGCAATGTCCGACAATTCCGAGGGGACGCTCTCTGTTTACACGGCGACGACCGGAGGCTTCAGTTACGATATTATTGCTCACGTGGAGGCGATACCGATCGATCACGATTGCTTACTATCGTCCGGGAATTTTTTTGAATAAGCCATGTCGCCGCCGCTTCCGTTATCCCGCCGATTCTTATTATTATCGAGCTGGCCTGTCATCTCTACCCTAATCCCTAGTGATTATTTGAAATACCAACCTTGATTATAACTTAACGAAAAAAAAAAAAAAAAAAAAAAACGAAAAAGTAGCATAATCGAATCGACCAAGACTTTGTAATTATTAAATCACTTGGGAAGTCAAACATGTTTCTCTTTATTAAGTCGTGATCCACGTGAGACAGCAAAATCTCTTTTTAATTACTAATTTCGAAGTGCCATTACCATTTTATGGCTAGTCATTTAAAAGTTTGATTAGATCGCATTAGATATATGTGCTTATAGATATGTACGCGTACGCGTGCACGTGCATGCTCATGCCCAAGTATATGTATACAAAAACACGTACATACATACATACGTACGTACGTACATGCACACACACACACACACACACACACACACACAGATACGCGTATATAAATTTCAAGTCAATCCAGTTCGATACTAGGAGGTATATGGGGCGGCGTCATTCCTACTCTTACGAGTTCTGTCTCCTTGTCTTAAATCAATTTTCTAATGTAACGCGGAGCCTTAGTTTTCATTGAAAAATCACATTTAAAACTTTGAGCTGTCCGAGCACTGTTAATCCTCATCGGCCCGATGTACATAATACGAAGAAGGCGCACACACGAAGGCACAGAGGCACGCGCTCGGTCAATAGAAAAGCAATAGAAGATCGTAACGAGATTACAATCACACTTCATTTAATTATCGTTAATTCTTGGTTATTGCAAAATAAGAAGCACTTGATTGAGACGAAGGCCCCGCTGTCGCTCCTAGCCGGCTCAGGTCTCAGCAGACCTCAGCATCATATAAAGATGTATGCAATACGATGTTACTTTCAGAAAGCTAGTTCTATGTACGTATTTCGTATGCCGGTGAATTTATGGGCTCCAGAAGGAGCTGGATAAGCGAACCGTCGGGAGATTAAGAACGTCGCTCGTAATTACCAATCGATCCGAGCGACCTGTGCTGTCGTATAAATACATGTCACGCATTGTCGAAGAAGAGCAGTCGTACAGACACTTGTACTTTCCGCCGATAATTGTTGCGACAACAAATGCGTGCGATAATATTACTCATTCGATTGCGCGGCAACTCTCTGAAATAGTATAGTCTACGAGGAGTATTTATTGCACGAACTTGAAAATGCGACAATGTATTGAGGTGATCAAAGTTATACATTATTATATTCTATTACAACGATCTGTGCGTGCTTTACATTTTTCCTCTCCTTCAATCTAATACTATAATTAAGAACTGCCCCGGAGTTATTCGTAGCTATCAAAATTTTAAATCACATTATCCATACTTTAAGCGTAAATTTAATTTATTTACCCTCCAGCCTCTTTAGCGGGACGTGGAAATTGAAATATGTAGCTCGAAAGCGAACATTTTATGTTAACAATCTCTCAGTCTAATTTATTAAATGAGTTACAATCGCATGCAAATCCTTACGCGTGCATGTGCGTCTGTGCACGATCGTATGCGCGTCTACGTACAAATATATATATAAATATATATATAGATATATATAGATATAGCTATATATTAGTTGGAACATGTGTAGTCATATTCGTGCGGAATGAGTTATGTGGCGCCTCGCAGTCATTGGGCTTCTCAGCGAGGCTAAGGTACGAATTCATTGCAAGTTCTATAAAAATACGTCTATTAATTTGCATTTGCAAATATTATTTGGCTTCCTTGATATGCTTAAAGGATTATAGCTGGGATCGAAGCCGAAGGTAAAAATAAACGAGTGGAAATGGGCAGAGCGGAGGACAGGGGAAGAGAGAGAGAGAGAGAGAGAGAATAAGGTTGATTAATAATATTAAGAGAGTATGGGGAGGGGGAGCGCAACATCTGGATAAAAATCCGAATTAGAGTTCTAATTAAAATTCCACGGTGAATAATATTATGGGTCGAATCGCGAGGCTAGAGATCATGGATGTTCGCGAGTCGTGGAATGGGAAGAGGGGATGAGGAGTCGGCGATCGGTCCCCGGGCCGGCAAAGGATCGAGGGCAGAGAGGCTGCGGCTCCCTCTGCTCATTAGGCGGCCGGTGCAGGAAAAGACTCGAGAGATACATAAAGCTCGCTAGGGAAGGGGAGGAAAAGAGGCTCGTCTCGGCTGCTCATATCGAGCCGTCTCTCGCATAACCTATATATCCATCAGTCCGGCGGTCCGTGTGTCTGGCGTCAGGCTCGGGAGGCTCGACGAGTAGGAGGCGGAGGAGAAGGAGGAGGTGGAGGTGAAGGAGGAGGTGGAGGGGGGGAGGAGGAGGAGGAGGAGGAGGAGGAGGAGACCGAGTGGAGAGAAGCATCGGCGTGCCGAGGATGTTGATGAACCCGTCGCGCCGCCTATCGTTGCGCTCGCAACGGCACCGCGTATTCGTCCAGAGAAGGGCCCGCCGTAAGATCGATCGATCCCCGCGCTTCTTTCTTTCGCGAATGTATAACAAGCGGGCCTGAAAAAAGCCACAGGACGCACGGACACGCACGCGGGCGATTACAAAAGTATAATGAATCACCGGCGAGCGGACGGGCGCGAGGTAAAGCGCCACCCTCTATGAAGATATCAGCCGTCCCGGAGGAATGATCCCCGGGCTAGGGCGCGAGGTGCGCCCAGGCGCTAATTACAATCGCTAATTAACGCGGGGATGGCAGGACGGAGCCCCTCTAATTCGTAAGCCTCGCGATTTATTCTCATAAAACGATCGAGATGGCGAAAGTCCTTCGGCAGCGATGGATCGCCGTCGATTCAGTCGGCACGCACCCCTCGTCCTCGGGAAAGCGGCTCAGCCGCCTGCCTTCGAGCAGAGATGAGCAAAGCAAATGGGGGCGAGAAGAAACGTTGGCCAACGAATAATACCACTACGCGCTCAGAGCCATTTGATCTTGCCTACAATGTCTACAATTATATTAGTTGAAAAATTGCCGGGAAAAAAGTCTCGGAGGGATTTATCGGCGCCATAAAACTCGTTCTTCTACCTTTTCCTCCTTATATACGTATGTACGTATGTGCGTGCGTGGGCACGTACGTTTAAGTGCGACGGCGGCACTTTGCAGCAGAGTCCGTGCGTCCAAGCCGAGCTAAACGATCGAGATTCTTATTATAGGAGGATCGAGCTTTTGACGCGGTGACACGGGGCTGGCGTTCGATTTCCCAAAATCTAAGAGACGGGAGATCCGCAGCAGTTAAGAAAATTCGCATGGAGTGGTCCGCAGAGACGCCTCGATCGCATAAAGCAGCGTCGTTCGAATAATTTAACGGTCCCATAATTGATTGAGCATATGACGCAGATACGTGTCACAAGCTGTGTACACAGGGAAAGGATAAAAGCGAAATCCATTGCCGTTGATTGTATGTAGCCGGCCGACGAGCGTCTACGATCCCCCTCCGCTCGTCAACAAGAGCCGGCGTCCAATGAGATATTCATGTCTATATATTACATTTGATTTTGGTTATATATTTAAAGATTTCTAATATGCAAATTAGTATGTTAATCATAAAGGCTGTTTCATTGTCATGCTGATTCTTCTCCTCGCTCTCACCGGTCGTCTCTCTCTCTCTCTCTCTCTCTCTCTCTCTTATCGCATCCAAAAGTCCGTATCGGAATAGGACGGACGAAGGAAAACGGATTTTTTTATTGTGAAAAACATGAATGAGATCATGTCATTTGTTCGAGGCATAAGTTATATTGAATTTAGGTAAACGAAAACACTTGTTCAAAGCATTACTTCAGCTGAATAAAGTTTACTCGACCGTTACATTCATAATACATTTTTCCATCCTCCTTCTTTTCTGACAAGAACAAAGATTTTTCACGATTACGTTAAGCGGTTTGTACAGACATTCTCAAAATCATCGTGCTGCCTGCACCGCTACTTTATTTTCGTAAAATCCAATGTTTACGCGGTTATTAAGTGGCTAAAATTTAAGTAAATATTCATAAAATCTTTTATCTATAATGATGATTTTAATTCAAGTAATGCTTGAACAAAACAAATGTAAAAGATACTTTCGGTACAATAACTGATTTCTGCATACATTAGTAACTGGAATTTCAATTTTATTCAAATACCTTCAGCATAATTAAGTCTATTTACAATATTTGCTTGATTTTTTCCCCAACACATTAGAATTTTATGAATCGCAAGTCATTAATATTTATTAATCTCAAAAATAAAAATAAAAACTATAAAAAAAAAAAAAAAAAAAAAAAAAAAAAATCATAGAATAATATTTTCAAACGAATTTAATAAATGTAAAAACGCACTATAGAAAGTGTACTTGAAAATGCTTTGTTCATATAAAATGTTAATTCAAACATATGTATTGGAAAATATTGACAAGTTACGAAGCGAATTTCAATAAAAATGAATAGTTTCTTTTTTTCTTTTTTTTTGACAATGTTGACTTTACAGTGATACTATTTGATGACATTTCATGTAGGCAATATGATTTAATTAATAGATGAAAATTAATTATTAATTATAATTTCTTGTATTATGTTGTAATACTTATTGGGCGATATAATTTTCTATTGTTTGAATTCCTTTATATATTTATGTGTAATTCGTAAAAATATTGGCCTTATCACTCGGCTCTATTTTAATCGAAAACAGTCCTTTATCGTATTGTAAATGTCTTAACGTGACGATTAATAAAATGGCGAGATTAATGAAGGTTGTGCGGATAAATTAATTGAAAATAAGTATATTTATAATTAAAAAAAAAAAAAAAAAAAATGTCGGATTAGAATATGAAAATGCAAAGGAATATGTGGGTAAGTCGAAGGAACGAAATCTAAGAGGAAGTAAAGATAAAATGAAAAGAGAAGGATAAGGGGGGAGGGGAAAATAATAATACAGAAATCAGGCAATTCACTAGAGCCAAAATTATCAAGAAAAATAATTAAAGAATCGTAAAAAACCGAATGTCATCGTTTTGGTGAAAATATAATTTTCGTAATCTTATCAAATATTTTATAGATGTTGACGAAATTGAATAAGTTGTAAATTATCAGTTGAAAGGTAATGCCTTAGGCCTATACGAATTATAGAGCAGAAGCGAATGATAAAGACTAATAATATTCAGGTATAACTTTCTAATAATGAACAACGGCGGATTTGGAAATGAAAAAACATCGGTTAAATAATTATTAGCTCAGGTATTCGGATGCGTCGCGGCGCCTCAGTCCCAAGCCTTAGCCTTCTCGCTTTACTGGTATTTAGGACAGGCTTTAGCACGGCTACTTTATAGATATAGAAAAGATTAAGCATGGCTTATTGGAACAACGGCGGCGGAACGGAAGGGGTCGGGCGGGAGGGAATGTATGTATAATTTGAAAAAATAAGGAAGGAAGGAAGGGCTTAGGGGGAGAGACCGGTCGTTGTTCATAGGTGCGCGGGGTCGCACGCAGATCGCAGGCGAGTAGCGGTACAGTACAGGGAAACGAGGAGCAGCGGCGTCGAGGAAAGAGGCCTTCCTCCTCCTGGCCAAGGAGATCGTCGACCTTGCCGCAGCCTCGCGACGGCGACGCTCGCTCCTAACGCTGGACCGTGGGCGGAGGTCCGGGGAAATTATGCAGTCAGCGCCTCGGCTCGCGGTCCGTCTCCTCGCGGTCGATCGGTAACGGGGGGATGGGTGTATATGTGCGGCGGGGCGGAGGTGAAGGGATGGCGGCTTTGTACGGGCCAACTCGGTCGTAACAAGGCCAATGAGAGGAATAAAAGATAAGCGCCTCATTTGAGGAATGCTGTATTGAGAGGTCAAGCGGCCGCGCGCTCCTCCACTTGCATGGAGATGAGGTTGGGAAGCCGAAAAAGGATTCGAGCTGGAATTGAGTTGCCGGGGCGGGAGAGGGAGGGCGGAAGGGAATGGGAATAAGGACGGCCGAGCCGCGGACGGTTTCGCCTTTATCGATGCTGCCACGGTGCGAGTTACCGTAAGCCCCCGATGGCCCCGCCCTACCCCTCGCCACGACCCGCCGGCATTACAGGACATTTTGAGCGATTCTCTGCCACCAGAATGATTTGTGATACCGGACAGAAATACTTGACAAGCGATTCTCCTTTTCTTTTCCGCGCTCTCTCTCTCTCTCTCTCTCTCTCTCTAACTTCATTCTTTTCTTGTTCTTTAGACTTGCAGCAGGTTAGGGAGGAGGAGGAGGAGGAGGAGGAGGAGGAGGAGGAAGAAGCCGGGGAGGACTCTTAGCCGGGCTCGGTGCTCATTCAATAAATGACACTGTATTATACACATTTCAGACTTTTGTACAAATGACATATGCGACTTGTTTAGCAGTCCTCTTGGACGTCAACATCGGATCTTTATGCCGAGTCAAGTTATTCCTTATACCTACACATTGTAAAACACTGAAACGAAAATGAGATATCATCTACGGAATTCTGTGAGCACTTTACTACTCTATATTAATAACGATAAAGATAATTGATAATCGATAATTGAGCGAGTGTGCCAACCATTTGTCATCTGGTCTTCGTTATTTATCGAGGAGCATTTGTCAAAAAGTGTTTATCAACAATTTTGTGCGTGGAGTGGTTGTCGGATTCGTGCAGCAATAATAGAGCAACTGATATTATTTACACGTATTAGTAATAAAAAGTAATAAATTAGTACGAACGTTTAATAATAATAAATAATAAATAATAAATAATAAATAATGAACAACATTAATATTAATATTAATATGAGCGGCGAAAATGTAGTCAAGACAATGAAAATAAAACGAAATCGGTGACTCTTTATCATCGATCGCGATAAAGTGGCTTTATTTAAATTCGTCTTTATCGGGAAGCCGCCGATACTGTTGCTGCTACTCCCGCTCCCACTGCTAGTGCTGTTACTACTACTACTACTACTACTACTGCTGCTGCTGTTGCTGCTGCTGCTGTTGCTGCTGACCGATAGGTCGCACTCCTCCAACTCGTTTATCCCAATCGAAACGTCACTCCACCAACGACCGCGAGAAAGAGATATATACGATAGATGGATGTACAGGCCGGACACGTTTGGCAATGAACCCGATCAGCCGTCGCCGACGCCGTCGCCGTCCCCGTCACCATCTAGCCGCCGGCCGACCCTCCCCCGCCCTCCGCGCCGCCACCGCCACCGCCACCGCCACCGCCACCACCGCGCCCCTGGCGTCCGACGGCAGTGCATTATTCTTTAATATTGGCGTTTGGCGCGTGTGTTGTTCACGTGCTAAAGTCGATGCTGCGGAGGTTAAAGCGCGCACGGTCAATTTACAACGGCGGTAGCCTCGGCGTCGACGTCACATTTTTTAAAGCCGCAAATTAGCGCTCGCGAATACCTTATCGATTGGCCAAATCTCTCCGGTACATGGCTTTCACACATCCTGACTCGATCATTTGATCGGGCCTGCTCGTATAATTTTTTTATTACTCAACGATCCGAGTGTACGTATGTCCCCTCTAGCCTAGTTCTTCCGCCGACAAATGGTGGAAAATCCTCTTGCTCCAAGGCCAACAACGCGACGAGACGAGATATTAAAAGACTCGATTCGCTCTCGTTAGGAATTTAGCGGGATGAACGGTGGGTGGTGGGTGTGGGGCTGGCGGGGGGTTGGCTGAATTCATTGGAGAAAAATCGGCTCGGTCCTTGGCAATTCTGAACGATCCAGTGACCACAAGAGTCCACACTAATCTCAAGCCAAGGAGAGGAGCAGCGGCGCGAGACTGGTTTTGGCTTTGGAGCGGCCGAAGCCAGTCTTCTCTCTTAAATGATTCTTAAAATCCTTGTCACTGGCGGATCGCGTGATCCATCCGTCCATCCGTCCATCCGCGATCGCGATTATTTCCGCGAAGCATCTTCAACGCTTGTCGAAAACGCAGGCCGAGTGCGTTCGTGTCTGCGTCGGGGAGTTTCGATTTTTCTAACGACAGGGATGAGAGGGGCGGGGGTCGGGGATGGCCGAGCGGCTCGGAAGGGACAAGTGCCCATTAAAATTTACGTCAGAGTCACGTAAAGCCCTGTAATTTCACGCTCTCAATTCTTCCGCGATTTTCGTCATTTGTATCGCGCGACTCTTGGGGTAGATGAGCGACTGCGGCGGGGGCGGGACGACGACGACGACGACGACGACGACGACGACGCCTCCCGTCGACGTCTCTGCTCCCGCTTTTTCGAAACGAGGGTTTGTTTACTTCAGCTGCGCCCGCCAAGACTTCCTTAACGAGGAAGTTATTATTTTTGTCGGTTCGCGTCGAGAGCCGGGAGAGCAAGGTCGATGACACTTTGACAAAGCCGGCGCGCATTATAATAGCCCTGATTAATGAGAAAGAAGGAACGGAAAATTACCGTCAATTAGTAACAAGTAACACTGTCCGGGCGCTACGCACGATTTATCCACAAAATCTTAGAGCTCGGCTAGGCATTTCGAAAATAACTGAACGCTCCGACAGTCTTTTTCTCTATTTGCCCCGGCCTAGACGCTCCAAATACTCAATTATACAACATTGCTAATATCAGGCTCTTAAGCCTCTCACGTACCAATTTAGCGACACATGTAAATGATACACTCTGCCGCGCGTAATTAGACACGTTCAGCTTATACAATGTCGGGGCACATAAGGCCATCACCAATACCGACTACGAGATACAAATACTCTCGATATATCCGACGATTAAACGTACAAAAACATGAAAGCATCGAACGTTTCAACGCTCCCGACTCGTTAAATGTCTTACCGTTGCTCCCTTACGTTTCCACGTGATATAATAATAAGCATAAGGCCAATACGAGTCTTTCGAGCGCTCGCTCGGCGCGTGTGTCTGTCTGTCGTCTGTCTATCTAAGGTCCCCGAGTCCTGATCTTTCTTTTATTATTTATTCCTTTCCCTCGGCGACCTATTCATTAGTCAAGCGGCTTTACGTAAACACACGCGGATACTAGATTCCGAAGAGCTCGAGCAGCTAACAACCGCCCCGCACGATAAGCTTTATCTTGTGACACTCGGGAGAGCGAGCAGTCGTGGATAATGGACCGACGAAGAAGAAGCGCGAAAGAGAACGGGAAGAATAGGGAAGAAGATAGAGAGATAGAGAGAGAAAAGAGAGGAAGGAATTTATATGGAACGATGATGCAGCTGGAGCAGTCACAGAAAACATATAATGATAATAACAACAACAATAACAACAATAAATACAACAATAAATACTACCGTTTGATTGTGTTAAAGTTCTGCTTTTGCATCTCTCTCTCTCTCTCTCTCACGCGCGCGCACACACACAGACACACACTTTCTGTCTATGCTCCAGTCTAACCAGTGATAAAGGGGGAATGAAGGAAAAAGATTTTCAGCGTTAAAGTCGGCGGAGCGTTGGGAAGATGATTGGGATACGATATTCAAAGATCGAGATGAGAGCGTGGAAACGGACTCGGGACAAAGTACCGAGGCGTATATACGACCTACGGAGCAGATTCCTATTGTAGCCTCGATATGTCAGACGGAGGAGGTCGTTGATTGTGGGGGAGGAGAGGCAGAAGGAGCGTAGGCGAACGAAGAAGCGGCGGGAGGATCGGAAGCTCGGGGATCGGATGGATCCGACGGGAGCCGAGCGACACGAGCACACCGCCGGTCTGGTGAGCAACGCGAGCGCCGCGGCCGCCGACGGCACGAGCGACCGGCAGGAGTTGTCAAGAGGCGGGTCCGGACTTTTTGGCGCGAATAGCTTTTCCGCGCCAAACGTGCCACCGCCTCTACGTCATCAATTTTAAGCATTTTACCGGGTCGCGCGCGCGTCCTCCTCGCTAAGATAATACATTACACGACTACGAGAATAAAAGGGTGAATTTGTGTGAGACCTACCCCCCTGGGCTGCGCCATGAACGCCCTGGCCGCACCGGGGAACTCTGCGTGCTGAGCCACCGTAGCGGCTGTATTTTCCCCGGCGAGTATGACGACCTCTCTCTCTCTCTCTCTCTCTCTCTCGCTCTCCTCTTCTTCGCCTTGTTTCACTAACTCAACAACTTTTCTCTAATCGCACTCTATTATCTTTTTCTATCTTTGCCGGGCTTTCACGTTTTACGTGCCCTTCGAGCCTCCTCGCGTCCTTTATCTCTTCCTCTCCAATAAATATCTCACTGTTAAACACTCGCGAAATCCGGTAAACCGTCGGGACGCGAAGGCTCGAACGGCTTTTGATTGATCTCTTTCTCGAATTTCTGTATTTGCAATAGGGAGCGAGATGCTGCTCTCGTCTCCAGCCCGTCGACTCGATGATGATGAGGATGATGAGAAAAAATAGCTGTTGCTGCTGCTACTGCTGCTGGTGCCTTTACTCAGATTGGCTAGACTGACGTCCGAGCAGGCTCCCCTCTAAGCTGTTGGGCTTTGATGAGTGAGCAGTCGAAGACGGTGACGACGATGACGAGGTCGCGGGTTTAACGTGGTTATCGTGAACGTCAGTAAAGCGCGACGACACGCCAGGACGACGAGGACAATGACGAAGACGAGGACTCGTGTCTCCTCATCTTTCTTCCAGCTGCGACCTTCCTTCCACTGGAATCCCTCTCGACAATTCGCCCTTCAACGGCGACTGCCTCTCAGCACAATACACCCACCACGTGTACCCTCTCCTTCTTACTGCCAGTCGGCCTCTCCTTCGCAGACTCAGCCGACCGCTCACGGGATATTTTCTCTCTGTGTCTCTCTACTCGATTCCTTCTATGTCCCTACTCTCTCTCTCTCTCTCTCTCTCTCTCTCTCTCTCTCTCCCTCTCTGAAATCTATTGGGCTGCCCTGAACTCGAATCAGCAGGCGCTCTTTCTTATCATTCTCTATTTGCTCAGCGTTAGAGAGTGCGATTGCGCGTACGCGTCTTTAATCCTCTTCACTCTTTTATTATATCCTCCTTATTTGCTCGACGCACTACGTGCGACCTTATTCGGCTACACCTCGAGATAAAGCACTCGTTCAGCTTGCTCAGACCTCCGAGCTCACCCGTCTACTATTTCTCCTTGTACTATTTATTGTTACTGCTGCTAGTAGCGGTGCGGGCTGCTGCTGATGTTGCCTCTGCCTCCGTACTAAACTACGACTACTACAATCAACTACTGATACAGCTACTGCGCTTACAGCGTTGATGACACACACGTCACTTGCGTCTCGACGGACGATCGACGGCTTCGACGCGGACACGCGCTCTCGACTCAACGATGACTGAGGTACGACTCGCGTGGCCGGCTTCCCCCTCGGGCAATGCACACTGCACTCTTGTGAGTTGCGTGAACCACTATACTCGATCTTCAAGCCCTCTTTCTCTCTCTCTCTCTCTCTCTCTCTCTCTGTCTGTGTCTCTTTATCTCTCTTTCTCTCTCTCTTGATCTTTAGCTATTTCTCTTGATGGAATTTCCGCGGCTGTGGGCTCAATCGCTCAAGGAATATCGAGACGAAGAGCGCAACGACCTTGATTAGCAGCCTTCTCCACGAGACTTGTCAACGACCGATTATTTCTTGTCGTTGTGGTCGCGGGGGCGGAAGATTTTCTCTAGGGAAGCGCGACTTTGTAAACCGTATACAATCGATTTGCTCTATTGTTGCGCACTCTTACAACAATGACAACAACAACAACGACGACGACAATTACAACGATAACGAATACTACTACGACGGCGACGACGACGGCGACGACGGCGACGACGAGGACGTGGGCGACGACGACGGCACTCCGACCGGGCCGTAGCTTGGTCTCAAGCGAGCGAACGGTTTGAGGGTCCTGCGCCGTCCGCAGTCGTTCGCTAACTGTCAATCAGCGCGAGCTACCGGCCTCGGGAGTGGGAGGCGCGGCCGCCACGCCTCAGAGACTCCCGCCAATCGGGGCCAAGACCGCCCATCGACCCTGGCGCCACGGCGGCCGCCCGACGAACCGATGGCTTCCGCCATCGCGAGGCCCCTCGTCCCTTCTCTCTCCGGCCGACCCGGCCGCGCCTCGCTGCCTCTCGCTCCGACCCGCGCGATCGCGGCTCCCACTCGACGCTCGACGCCCTCTTGCCCCGACCCCCCCGACCGACAGAGTAACCGGCCACCCGTGCCGGCGACTCCCTGCGGGAGCGAGCGAGACGCACGATCCGAAGAAGCTCACCGAAGGCACCGGTGGCGCCGTCTAACAGCGACTTGCTCTACCAACCGTTGCCTCCGACCGCGCGTCTCCGCGTCGCACCCTTAGCTTCCGTCTCTCTCGTACGCATGCTCGACGACCTGTCCCCCTCCTCTGCCGCACACCGCCGTTGCGGGAACAACCGTCGCCCCCACCATCGTAGTAGCTGCCACCACCACCACCGTCGTCACCACCACCTCCGCCACCGACGATCTCCGTCGCAGTCACCGACGCCACCTCCACGAGCGGCTGCCGCCGTAGCTGCTGCGCTTATCTCCCCGCCACCGTCGCCCCCACCCAACCGCTCCAGCGAACCAAGCACACGTGTTTTCCTCCTGCCCGCTCGGCTCTCTCTCTCTCTCTCTCTCTCTCTCTCTCTCTCTCTCTCTGTCACTCTCTCTCTCGCCCTTTCTCATCCCCGACACCAGCAGCAACTCCCACGAGCGATCTACCGATGGCTCAGCTCCATCGATTTCCTCGGCTCTTCCTCCAGAGCCTCCTACGACTTGTACCTGTCAACCTCCGTGCAATTCCCGTGGAATTCGGATCGGTGCTCGGTACTCAAAATTCGAGTCGACTGAGCGTCATTGCTTACACGATCGGTCGATTTATTTGGCCGGCTTTCGCTGGATTACACTATATTAAAATAGAGATTGGCGGAGGGCCGCTGGAGGACCGGAAGCGGCACCGTGGAGCGCGCCACCTGGAAGATAGCAAATAACTTGTAAGCGAGAGAGAGATAGAGAGAGAGAGAGAGAGAGAGAGAGAGAGAGAGAGAGAGAGAGAGAGAGAGAGAGAGTGAGAGAGAGAGGGAAGGGTTCGGAACAACAGCTGATCGGGTCCGGGCAGGAATTGGGTCGCGAACGCACCCCGGCTCCCGACGACTGCCGATGCCATTGGCTCGAGGAGGGGATGCTGTTCGGTGAGCACGATGCTGTCTGTGGCCGCCGTGTATCATAGGGGTCGGGGTCGGTCGGGGTCGGTCGGGGGCAGGCTGAAAGAGTGGCTGCTGTCACCGACATCGCTCAGCTTCTGTTCCGCACCCGCGCCCGATTTTATGACTCGCGTTTCACATTCACGTTTCGCGTGGCGTCCTCGTCGTCGTCGTCGTCGTCGTCGTCGTCGTCGTCGTCGTCGTCGTCCATCGGGAAAGGGAAAGCGCGGATGGGCCAATTTCGGCCTTGGACGCGAACCAGCTGATGCTGCCCGTGTTGCCGACACTCCCCTCCCCCTCCGTCCCCCCACGCTCTATCGTCACTGCCGCCCATCCCCATCCCCGTCCCGATTCCCCGGTCACCTCGCCCCGGGCAATCCACCCAATCTTCCGGCGGACGCGTCGACCGACCAAAAATCCTCGTAGCCAAAGCATCTTTATTTAGCTGGTGCTAGCGCCAGCGCTGCTCTAATAATTTCCGGGGCCAAAGTTAAACAAAGATTAAAAGCCTGATTTATTTGAGCGTCGTCGGTTGGATGATGTACTACAATTTAACGCCATCATTATATAGTGCGGTGAGGGAGCCAAGGTTTTTCACACTTTCTTACTTATATCACGAGCCTCCTGTCCCACCTTTAAAATATGAAGGCCCATTATGGCCTATAAATTTGGCAAATGAGCAATAAATAGTGGAGAGTCAGTCGAAAATTCCTAGTTGGGTTTGATGGGCGCAGGGGGTGCGGTGGGCTGGGGGGGGGGTGAAGGGACGGTTGGAGGACGGACGAGTACGAGTGTTTATTATGAATTTCTGGGCCGCAGCACATGTTTGGTCAGGTAAATCGTGAGACTGGGGCCCGCGTTACCTAATCCCATTAGGTCGAAGGGGGAGGCTCCGGAGCCGGTCGGAGATAATACGTGGATGCGCGCGTCGCATTGTCCTCCACTTAGCGAAGGGCCCTAGGTAAGGGCCGGTCACTTCTAACCCAGTTGTTTCGTAGTAAATCACCTCCGGAGGCCGTACAGCGCGCCCATCGGCTTTTTCCCTACCGTCGACGCTCGTTAGCTCCCGGCCCCTGGCCTCATCTGCGTGGGCGTTGAGCGACGAGTCGAACGTCTACAACACTTAATCTCTCTCTCTCTCACTCTCTCTCTCTCTCTCTCTCTCTCTCTCTCTCCCTCATTCGTACTCTGTCTAGAGAGAGTCCGGTATTTTTCCTTCAAGGAGCGGCAGAATTGACCTTTACGGATTTGTCACGAGAGCCGCTGCCTTTGACTTTTGCCGGGGCCACATAGAAACGTTCCACCGGTCCCTTCATGGCAGATCTTGCGCAAGTCGGCCATTCGGCCCCGGGCCCTTTTTTACCTACTCGGGGCCCCGAATACTTTTATCGCCTTATCGCGCAACCCTTGAATAGCCATTCCAGGACGCTCGTTGCCCACCCCTCGATCATACAACGTTCCGTATAACGTTCCGCCAAGGCCGCCACCCCCTATTGTAAACCCTTCCAACGCTTGACCTTTAATCGCTAAGCAATCGCAAGGTTCAGCCACCCTCCCCGCCCCTCTACCGCTTCCCGAACCCCTAGTTATACTTTATTATTAAAGTCTTGGGTCAGGTATTCCTCGGGAATTTTTTACCGCTCGCATCAACTGCAACCCATCAACAACACCGCAACAACAAAAATAATCATAATAATGGTTATAGTAAAGAAGGACGATGGGAATAATCTGTTTGTAGCAGCATCTTCCGAACGGGCGATTAGACGGCAGCCTGTCATTACAAAGGAGCCAATGGGATGTTGGCCAGCCAAACAAGGACGGTAGAGGTAAGGAAGGGGCTTGAATACGAAGCTAAATTATCGAAGGATAGTAGCGAAGTGTGTATTTGCATGGCAATGTTTAAAGAAAAGTCGAGTAGCTCGTGTCCTGACTCTGCACGGCCTAACCCGTTCGGCCTTCCGACAATTCCGCGAAAGACCAAAACTCCCTTATCCCTTATTACAGAGAAGGTGCAACAATGCAGTTTGACGTACCGTTAAGCTGACCGCCGCAGGAGGCGAATATCCTCCCTCCTCGGTTAGCTTTCCCAAAATTTATCTACTTACGAATACCTACGATTATCGTCCCATCCTCCCTAATTGTCGCACCGAGCTCCATTAATTCTGAATAATTCCTCGCTAAATACTTCTAAATAACCGAAATTGACTTACATTAGCCCCGGCATTGCCGAGCTCTATTTATCGCCTCACATGCGCTTTCCAACCTACCTTGAACCCTAATTGGAAAATTTATTATTTCTCAAAGCCGTTCTCGGATACTCCTACTTTGGAGGAGTGGGGTTGGGTCGAGAGATTGGGCGATTGGGCGATTGGGTGATTGGGGGATTGGGGAGGGGGGGGCGGGAGGTAGCCTGACTGACCGAGTCGACCACTGCCTCTTCTCCTCTTCGATGCACGTACGTGTCATTTGCCGCCCTCTATCGCCTGCACCCAAAAAAGTCTCCTCCCGTCGCGAGTAACAAACGATCCTTCAGGTAACTCTCCTTGTGTATTATTACCCTTTGCAAAAATTTCATATTTTAACAACGGCATTAGCTTGATTCGGTCAACGCCCTTTCCCTCAGCCAATCAACTCTTCGGATCTTGATATTGAAAGGCAAGCCGATCCGAAGCTCCGGCTCTCGTTCCAAGGCGATAGCAGCTGTATTTACTAATAGACCTGATGAATTCCTCTCTGACTCCCCCCTCCCACCCGCCCATCCACCCGCTTCCCAATTCCCTCCTTACCGATCGATCGGAGCCCTCGTCCTTAAAAGGAATCGGCTCCGCGAGCCGTTCAAACGCGTCCATAAATCTATTAGCTGAAGGAAAAGTTAGAAGCGATTCGGCATTGGGGATAGAAAGCGAAAATCCTTTGTGCGATCCGAATCAATTAAGTTATCGTTGGGATTATCTTGATCTACGTCCACCCACTCGCAGAGTCGCACACTCGATTCGACATCGCAATTACAAAGCCACGCGCGCGCCTACCGCGGCGTTAGAGTGACAGAGACAGAGACAGAGACAGAGACAGAGACAGAGACAGTGTGTGTGTGTGTGTGTGTGTGTGTGTGAGAGAGAGAGAGCGAGCCGAAGAGCAGCAGGCATTGTGATTCCTCTCTAGGTTAAAAGGCCTCTGTGTGCCTCATTCAGCGCGAAATTCAACCTTTCGACAATGGCAATGACGTTGAAAAGGCAAAAAGGGCATAATGAAGGGGTCGAAGAGAAGAAGCCGGCAGCTGAGGTTAGAATGAATTTTTATAAAATTCCATCGGCAGAGCTCTGAGAGAAGAGGTGACGTAGGTTTTTTTAGGGGTTTTGAGATGAGCCGAATCGGGTAAGGATTTCGCGAAGGCGAGGTATCGAAGCCAGTACTCGGTTGGCAATATCGAGGTATCCGACGCTCACGGACAGGGACGCGCGGGCTCGCAGATGAGGGACCGCTCGGAACCGCTCGGCGATACGGAAGAGAGTCGAGGCTCTCGAGGCTCTCAAGGGTCTGGGGTCGAGGGTCGAGGGTGGAAAGGAGGTGCGAACCTATAGGACAGACGAGTCTGGGAAACGCAACACCGATCCGATTAGGCGAGTCGAATTACTCGCGGGCAACTCGCCTCTAGCCGCTTCTTCCCGCAGCCGAGCCATCCCCGGCCCTCCGCTTCCCGGTAAAACCGCCCACGGAATTATACGCTCGCCGGAAGGAGAATCGGATCTGTTGGCTCGGGTAAGCGATACCGCGGCTCTAAATGCAGAAATTACGTTAAAGCTCTCCGTGCGGACACGAGATAAAGATTAGCCTCGCCCTTCCTCAACCACTTCCCTCACCCAGTTATTACGGCTGCCGATGGATCACCGAATTTACAATCCACAACCTACCGATCCATCAGTCTACTTTACCTCCTGAGCCACTCGACACTTTCCTAAGTGATCGCAAGCGCGACTCTGTGCGTATCTTAAACCTCATTTAAACTCCAATCGTCAAGAGATCATTATCGAGACACTCGAATGGATTCCTCATCCATATTTTCCACCTTCCAATGTATTAAGACGTTTCGCTATTTGCGAGTATCGATTATTTACGAAGAGAACGTGACAATAACACGTGCATTTAATGATCAGCGATTAACGTAAATTGACTGCTCGATCGCTGTAATTTGTCTAATATTTATTCCAGAAATAATTGTTAACTCCGAATTAGCATCGTAATCCTGAATTACCATTGATATCCAAAGTCCTGAAACGTTACATACTATCGGCTAATGCATGCCCATTAATTAAACTAACATGCCGCGTACTCGCACCGTCGTTAAATGTACTTTTTACAATCAACGGGAAAATTAATACGGATTTTTTTAGTCTATAATATATTGGTAATTGACACTCGAGTATATGTATCAAATACACCGATCCTCGGCTGTATAATATATTATAAGTTAATTCATCCGTATAATTTTAATTGACGTCGTTACTTCATTAAATTTATAATATTTTATTATTCAGCGTTTTTCGTTTAATCGCTAACTAAATTAATAGTAAATTTAGCCTTGGCAACATTTAAGCGATTACGCGCTAATTGCGAAGAAACATTCTTTAGCCGCTATCGGGATCCCGATGCCTTAATAATTAATCTATTACATCTGCTTAAGCGAATCTTTAACAGTTTATTAAAATCATAAGTGCGCCCAATCAATCCTAATTAATACAAATATACTTTATTAACGCTCGATTCGTTCGCAAAGTAAATGCGCTTACGTAATATTTGTATTTTTAATTCAAAATATTCGTATGGAGCAATTAATTAATTAAAATTTTCCTTGTGCTTTGAAATTATTGTCATGTGCTGGACTTGTTAATGGCCTTTCTTAAATAGCTCAGAGGATGTCCCGGGGCATACCTTTTGAGCCTCGCCGTCGCTTACTCTGCTCCACTGAAGTCCTGCACGATGAGTTCGGTCTGCGAAAGGACTTCTCACTCCTCAAGACGATACGGCCGATCGATATATTTATAGAGTTTGGCAATGACGAAGGCTTCGTGCACCGCTGCTTCCCAATTGATTTACAATCAAAACATTGGTAGATTCAAAGCGCAAACGCTCTGCCAGACAAGTCGATACTTACAATGATTAATTTTTAGGTCAGTGAAATCCTTGCTAAGAGAAGAAAAAAAAAGGGGGGGGGAAAGTTATTGCTTATCTATGTGTATATTATTTAAAGATGAATAAGCATTTTGAGGCTTACATTATGCGCGATACGTAACTTACATTGAAATTACTCTACGACGTTATTAATAATGTAAGCGTATCTTAAGAAATGCCACGAGAAGTGAAGCCTGCATTCCATCAATCCCAGGCCAATACAAAATTCACATTCACGTCTTTATTAATTTTATAAATAATGCGATTGATTAATATTGAAGAAGTTCAGGCGATCGGTTCGCCGAGTGAAATCGCTTTACTAAATCATTTTTGCATTTTATTTTCTTACTGCACATTCGTATTCATGTATTTACGAATACAGACTGTTTTTTTTTTGTTTTTTTTTTTTTTTGTTTCTTTATTCGGAATAACTGATGTGACTGAAAAGGATAGCGATAAAAGATAGCTGCAGCCTTGTCAATCTTAAATATGCCTTCGATCTTTCTATTTCTCCTAATATCCGTGATTCTGCATATTTCTTTATGATTTATTGGCTTGTAAGTGTATTTAATGGTAGGGAAAGCATACGATTTTTTTTTTGATTTTTTTTTTTTTATTTCTATACTGATAACTATCCTTCAATTTTACATTGGGAATTGGTACGTTGCAAATACGTGTGGCATTCGTGAGAAACAGATATTTTTACGCACTATTGCACATTATTAATACTATACTTAAAGAAAATGCTAATACGTAGGTTGTATTAATGTAAACAGCTCTGATTTCGGACGATTTATTATCAATTCTAAAATAAAATGGTATTGACAAGAAGCTCGGCTTAGAGATGTTCTGCTTACTTTTAGAATTTAAAGAGCGAATGTAAATATCTTTTGAAATACAACTAAAATAAAGAATGATAATAGATTTTATTCATTGTGATGCAGTTATTAAAAACACGATAATTTTAATGGCTGAAGAGAGTTATGAATATTCATTAGGTTAGTGATTACAAAGGAGAATTTATAATCGATCATTACGTTTGCCGATCAATAGTCTTAGATTATTTTCATCTATGGTCTCCTCTACTTTCCGATTAATAGAAAAGGTGTAGAAGGAAATGCATTATAGTTGTATAAATAAGGGCATGTAGGCAAATATATTAACATAACGTTATTGAAGTCTTGAAATTAATTTAAATGAAAAAAGCACTCTAAACGTATGATCAGTAGTGTGATAAAAAATATGAAGAAGAGGAAGGAGAAGAGGAAGAGAAAGAAAAAGTAAAATAAGAAGAAGAAGAAGAAGAAGAAGTAGAGAAGAAATTATTTTCCTCTGTATAATTTATAAAATAATAACAATAAGAATGATGCTGCTGATAATAATAATAATAATAAGAAGAAGAATAAGAAGAAGAAAAATAAAGAAGGTAATACGGAAGTTTTAGATAAATAAAATTTTTTATCGAGGGCCAGAATTCACCTGATTCTTGTCGGCAGTAAAACAAGCTGCCCGAAAAGAAGGCCCACATGGCTAAAGATATATATTCGTGAATCTCCGGAGGTTGCTTAAAATTCATGTCATCGGTAATCGCGAGCTAGACAAGTCTGTGAAGAAATTCCAGTGTGACTAAACTTTTTGGTGACTGACAGCCGGGCCACGTATGGGCTGGGGACGATGGCTCGGGTCGCGAGGGTATCGCCAAGATCTCATTTCTTGATATTCTACTTTGCTCCTCTTACTCCTCCGCCTCGTCGCCGATTCTCCCCCCCCTCCTCCTCTTACCATCATCACCGCGCTTTGCGTATTCCGCCGCGACGACCGCCAGATTCCCCTCTCAACCGCCCCGCCCCGCCCCGTCCATCCACGATCCTCCCTCGTCCCTGCCAGGCCGTCGCACTTTATCTCCTCTTCTCAATCCTTTCCCTCCCCCCTCCCCCTCCCCCGTCATTCATCGCGATGAGACTTAGAACAGAAGAGATGATGCATTGCGAAGCGGTGCTCTCTTAAAAAGTATTAGGAACCACTGACCATGTTGAACACCGTTTGCCTCGAATTTATCTTCGGCAACCTTCAAAACTGTCTTCCTTTTATTATTCTCTATCTTCCCATCTTTTTTCATTAAATTTATCAAGATTTTATAATTTCTCGTAATACCGTAGCTTTGGTGATCAGAGCCTTACGCAGAAGACGCCTAGCATTCCTCCTTTCTCAACTCCTCATTTCACCACTACTATAAAACTCATTATGTTGCCCTTCTTATTTTCTTTCACAATTATTACGTATAATTCACTCCCCTTTCCTTTCCTTCCTTACCCTTCCCATTATACATATTTACGCTAAAGAAGCCACAGACAATTTTTAATTTTACATATTACTTTTAACACTTAATTGAGATGTAAGTTTGCTAATCTAGCTGTACAGGCATTCACCAACATGTGCGAATATAATTATTTACAATATATACGTATCGAAATAAACAATTTTATCAGATTTAAATAAAGAAAAAGTGATATGATTCTATATATAAATTTTTATCATTCTTGTGTAAACAGACATGTGCAGATGGAGTACAATTTCGATTTTAATGTTTATTGAACGTAAATGTTTATGCAGTGATTTCATGTTTATTCAGATTGTAACTAGTGATTCTAGAATATTTAGAGAGCCTCGCCAATATTGTAAGTTATTAAGCTTTCAAGTGCTTTGATTATCATTTGTATCATTTAAATTGGAATCTTAATTATATTGGCCATCATTCTAATCTTTGTATCTTTGTATCTTCTTTTTTGAATTTTCTCTCTCTCTCTCTCTCTCTCTCTCTCTCTCTCTCTCTCTTACTTAATGCTTCAAAATTGAATGGTGATTTTAAAATCTCTGGAGCTTCTATTAGCTTTCTCAATACTTAAAAGTCCTCAATACGAATACTATATTTTTTAATGTAAAATTAAATATAGATATTTTAAATGTCTTTTTATATTAATATAATACTTTATATTTACACGGAGACATATCTTTTGTTTTTATCATAATGCCGAGATACTGTAAGATGATTAAATTAAAACTACAAGTATTAGTATTGTCGCAAATAAAAAGTTTGATTTGAACAGCGCAAATAAGTGTTTATTTGAGTTTGGCGCTACCTCCCAAGCAAGGTATCTCGCCGACGTATTTTAAGTTTAATTGTTGAACTTGCGTACTGCGTATTGCGAAGATAACAATTAAAGTGATAATACCTTTATTTATGTTTCTCTAATTTATTAGCCCGAGCGTTTATTTCCTTTACAAGCTAACTTTTCTATTAACGAGATCCGCCTGTATTTTAAATACTTACCATTATTGGCCGTAAGCGCCTCATTAATTTCAACTCTGGAATCAGGACTTTTATTATTCAAACTTTTAGATAAGCCGGCTCGAAAGTTTTCTCGGCAAACAATCAAAATATGTAGGATCAGATTTTAAAACTGAAGAAAATAATGTCGGGCCAATGATACAAGTACATTCGCTCGTTACGAATAGCGATTCCAGACTCTATCATATAACTTTTATCAGGGCCATTATTATCATTACATACACTTTATGCTCCTTTGAGAGAGCACAAAGAGACTTTCCGACAGCGCAGTCATTTACAGGTACGTTGAAGGAACCCGACAAGCAATGTTTTCATTTAACTTGACGATTATATAAATGTTCTTACAAGAAAAGAAGAGAGAAGGTGAAGACGAAAGGGCGACGTATACGAGTAAGAGAATAGTAAGAAGTGAGTAAGAGATGATGGAGGATCAGGGGAAAGGTTCGCCGGAGAAAGGTATAAAAGGGTGGGAGAGAGAGAGAGAGAGAGAGAGAGAGAGAGAGAGAGAGAAGTCATGGGAGTTTTTGGTGACGGTAATACCGCTCCTAACCCAAGCTACTTTATCTTTACCGGAGCCGAGCCTCCAGGCCCGGTTAGATGCATCTCTTGTAAGCTTGAGCAATACATTCTCCAAAAAGACCGAATTACCTGCCCACTTGTCTGCTCTAGCGCTCGTTTTCCTCATTCTTTCTTGCACTCTGCCCTTACTTACCTTTCCTCTCCTCGGCCCCTTGAGAATTATGTCTGGGAAAGACAACATGAAACGCTCGATATCATGTATTCCTCTAAAAGACTACCGTATCCTAGGCAAACATGCAAACGCGCACGCACGCACACATGCCCGTACGCATGCGCGTATACACGAATAGATGATAATCGAGAGTGTGTGTGTGTGTGTGTGTGTGCGTCGCTCGCGCGAGCGTAACTTTGGAATTTCTCTTCGAATAGTCCTTAAACGGCTTTATGGATTTATGCAAAACTTATACGTACTTTTCTAATAATATTAATAAGACTCCTTTTACGCTATGCATATTTTTCATATACAACTGGAGTCGATTTGTCAGTAAAGATGTGGAAGCTCCTGTAGCGAGAATCAAAACTGCCTCTAACTCAGAGTATCATTTCCAATTTCCATGTATCTTAAATATATGAAACTGTACAATTGAATACTACAAGGATTTAACTATTAATAAATTTTCAAATGGAGACCATTACGTTAGATTTTAATATAATGAACAGCACTGCATTTATTTAACCAATAAGTACTAACTTCTAATTAGATTTACCAGGTGCATGTGTAATTTGTCATGTAATATTGTATGATGTAATTATCTTAAAAGCGGCTTAGTAAATAAGAAAAATTAATCCATCGCGTTACCGTATCCTCGGAGCAATAAATCCGAATGAAAACACGCACGCAGAGAAAGTGTGTGTGTGAGAGAGAGGAGGGGGGGGGAGACACGCACAGAGGCGTACACCGATTAATTGAATGCTAATTAAATTACACATATAAAGTCTCTTAAATGAAAGTTATGTATCTTTAAATGCTTACGCCTCGACGAGCTTATACGCGAAAAAATTTTCCAGACTAATGAAAAATTCCTTTGAAATCCGAATTACAAAGACGCCAGTAAATTCCTGCAATCGTATAACATTTTTCAGACATTATTCTTCAGAATAATGAATAATTGTTGTGAATACTAGAACAATTACGTTAGGAGATTTTCATTCATAAACATTTCACGATTATCCCTAATTATCTATTTATTTCATTAGTAAATAATATATTTGAAGTACTGTTAAGACCACCCAATGCGAGTTAATGGCTATTAAAATAGATTTTTTGCGGCTGTAGATAAAGTAAGAGTTACCGATAATTTAATTCACTCACTGTTGTACTTTGTCTAATAAATATATTTTAAATTACACATTAATTAGCATTATTACGATAAATTTTAAATATGTAAATTAGAATATATATATTTTTAAGTATATAAAGACGGGCAGACTAAAAAGCAATTAATATATCAATGTATAATGTAACGATGTAACGATGAGCGAGACAGAGAACAAGCATCTAATCTAATATAATATCTTTTACTTATTTTTATTATTTATTTAACTTGTAAAATAAAGTTTTGTCAATCGAATTGGCATTACAATTAAAAATAAAACATATTATATTCTTTTCTTTTCTTTTCTTTTCTTTTTTATTAACAATATATGTATTTCAATGTTTGATAATGTTTCAAACCAAATATTACTCTATAAAAAAGGAGTTTAATGATATTTATTGTTATTTAACAGGCATATGAATTATGTAAGTAAAAAAGATACGTTTCGCTTAGGTAAATATTGACATTATAGAGAAGTGAACTTAATGCATTCGATATAATAAATTAAAAGTTTCTTCCAGTAATAAAAATAGTATATCAACAGCAGTCAAAACATTAAAATTTAATAATGTAATTGAAAAAAATGCCATTATATTATTATTTTAATAATTACTCACAAGTGTTTTATTGTCAGTCCGTATAAACTGATTGATTATTTAGAGAATAAGCAGAAATTAGAAAGTAATTTTCATTTCTTAAAGTAGACGTGTCAATGCGTTTGTTATTATAATTATATTCGTTTATATCCATATCCATATATTTAATGTACGTGTGGTGAGGCTGTTGGTCGAGCTCTTTGGTTGATTAGCATTTAGTCTTAGTTGCGAACTCTCCAAGCATTAGCCACGGCTTCATACTATACTAATGTAAAGAAAATTGTATTATTATTAAAGTGTGACAATATGAATGATCGAATACGATTACCGAAAACAGTTGAGGGGCCGTCGGATGGGACGGGGGAGGGGACTCGTGGTAGTAAAGTGTCCACTCTTGAATAATTACGTGTAACTGTTCGACTGCGTAAATTTCCATCATTATATTCATAGCTCCGTCCAAATAGTATCCGTCTATCTCAAAGATCAACACTTAACTGTATTTGTATTGATGACAAGTTGGCAGTATTAGAATACCGAACCTTATATTTCCTGTAAACATGTATAATATATCAGCGGCTTGTACAGGAACACGAGACGAAATTATAATTTAGATTCTTATAAATTTTCAGACCTATTTACTACAAGATGAAGCTCTTTTTAAATTAACTACGCGCTCTAATATCATACGAAATATATGTGCGCGTGCGCGCATCTGTTGTATGTATCGCAATATTATATATATACACACATGCGTATTATGATTATAGCCATCGTAATGGATTATCGTGCAGCCTTGGTATCCATAGAAAATGAAATTCGGTCGTCAGTAAATATGGGGCAGCAAATCGGTATTAATATAACATAAATCTTCTACTGTACAGTACTAACTATACAGTAACTACGTTTTTTATTATATAAGAATCAAATCGTAAATTATTGTATACATTCGTTTAGCTTTTACTTCTTATTAATGGTATAATAATAGTTAAGACTTTTAGAATATTATTAATATACTTTTAGTTTTAGCGTGGATTAAAATTATCAATTACCTGCACCGTTAGATCATACTTTGTGAATTTACTATTATTATCATTATTATTATCAATATTATTAATACTATTATTATTATTATTATTATTATTATTATTATTATTATTATTATTATTATTATTATTATTATTATTATTATTATTACTAGTGCGCGTGCGCGCGCGCGAGCGTCTGTGTCTATGTTGATTAATTATGCAGAGACAGACAGAGAGAGAGAGAGAGAGAGAGAGAGAGAGAGAGAGAGTAAAGAAGAAGAAAAAAACGTATTCGTATAATTTAAGCATTATATAAACAGCGCTTGTTTGCGGGAAAAATTATGTATAATTAATGAATTTCAAAGGCCGTGTATTTGGTTTCTTAATAAGGATCTCAGTGGCCTATTACGAGGAAAGATAATGTATTTTAGCAGTTAAGATAACGAGGCCTCGAATTAATAATTCATATATATTTACTGGACATTGGCAGGGTCTGCGTTGCAGAATGGCGTATTGCAATGCTGCTATCGGTTCGAGGATGCTGAGTAGCTTGACAATGCCAATGTTAAATACATTCGGCTACGGATACGTTAGATAAGTTGTATAAAAACGATGTGGGAATATATCCGGGGAGGCTATTAAAGCGAGTCGGCTACGAGGGAGTGCAAGATCATAACTAAGGTAGTTTTGTGAAATTGCGAGAGAGCGCGCGGGTACGAAAGGGATGACGGTGCGCATTCGATAGACGTCGTGTTGGGACGAGGTGGGACGAGGTGGGACCTCCGTTAGGTGGGTCAGCCGGCCAGGTGAGAAACGCGAGTTCGGTGGCTTCGGATGGCTTCGGATGGCTTCGAATGTCTTCGAATGTCTTCGAATTTCCCGATCGAGGAATAATCGGGGAAACCGTTATGGAAAATCCTCCTCGGCACGCTGTCCTTTGAGACTACGACAATTTTACAGCCTCCTCGGAAGATGACGGAGTCGGATATTCTTAAGAGAGTACGGGGGGCGAAGCGTCGGCCTCATTAGCGAGCGGCTGCTGAGTTTTCGCTAGTCGATCGAGAGCGGAGTAGTAAAGAATGGGGTCGGTCTTTCCGGCTGTCGATCAGCTCCGTCGCCGGTGCCTCGCGATCCCATCGCTCGACCGTGCGAGCTCGCCGAGCTGGCCGAGATGGCCGCGGTGTCCGAGAGGGGTGTGGCGACACAGAGGGGAGGGAAATCGAAGGCCCTCTTACCGATTCCCCCCGCGAGCGGCGCGATCCTTCAGCTCTTAGCCGCCACTTAGTGTTCCGCGTTTCACGCCAGTCCCAAGATGCAGAGTCACTCCCGAGCTTTGCCAGTGCCTCGCTCGCTCATTGCCACCGACGCCGCCACCGACGCCGCCACCGACGCTCAGGCAAAGGCAATACCTTCCCCCCCCCTACACCACACCACCCTTCCAACGGTGTGTACTCCTCCTTCTCCTACTCCAAGCGGGAATCTTTGTTCCCTCGCTGGCTTACTTAGTTTATTTCTCGATGCCTCGTTCCGTAACTCGGGGCGATATCTCGTCCCGGGCCCGTCGTCCCTGTCTCCCCTGCCCCTCCTAAATGCTCGGCTCGTTACGCGAGATTATTGATTATCGTCCTGTTCCTGCTCCTCCTCCTCCTCCTCCTCCTCCTCCTCTTGCTCCTCCTCCTCCTACCGCTCCTACGTCGCGGAATCGCCAGACGATTGATGAAAAATGAACGGCCCCGGGGCGAGCAGCGCCGAATTTCTACCGACTTTGGCCGCACCTTGTTTGTTTGGATGGCCGGGCCCCCTCCTCCCGCCCCCTCCCTCTCGCTCTCTCGCTCCCTGTACCTTTACCTCTACCTTTACCTCTACCTCTACCTCTACCTCTACCTCTACCTCTACCTCTACCTCTACCTCTACCTTTACCCCTCCCTCTTTCCCTCCTCTGCCCCATCACCCCCATCACCCACCGACGATTCTTAATCGCCTTGATCGGCCTGTGTGTGAAATCTAGCACCGAGCCTGGTCATTAATAATAAGCGAGAGTCCCTCGCTCCTTCCCTCCTAACGCCTTCACTATGCTAGACAACTTCATTTTCTGCCTACTATTTCTCTCCGCCGCTCCTCCTATTCCCCCAACCACCGCCACCACAACCACCAACACCACCAACACCGCTACCACCACCAACACCGCTACCCGGCGCTACCCCGCGCTCCCTCGCATTTTCCTTACTTTGCCGATTAATTCGAATCCCGATGGATCCCGTGCGAAAGAACCGACCTTTAAATTCCAAGATGGTGAGAAAAGGGCTCGCCACGTTCAAGGTCTTGCGGGCGAGCTTCCGCTCCGCTGGTCACAATTGGAGTCCTCGGTCATCTCCTCCACCTCTACCTCCACCTCCACCTCCACCCCCTACCCCTTCGCAAGGTACTCGAAGATATCGCAGCCGAGCGGGGAAGTCCTCTTTATCTGGGCTAATGTCGTCCTCTGACGGCTCGAGTCGCGCGCCGATGCCTCGCCAGGCGTGAAAACTGCAGCTCCCGAGCCCGGGGATATTCTCTGGGAGAGGTGGACGGGGGTCTCGGGTGGCTTAGCGCTTAGGCGGCATTAGCACGCCAGTCTAATAAGTGTCAGAATTAAATGGAGCTGAAGGGAGTTTGAGCGTTCGGGCAACGTCTCGCGCCCATCGCGCGCTCACTCTATCCTGATTCGGGATTCGGGATCGTGCCTGCTGGTGATCGATGTATCAGTAACACAGGGGACTCCGGAGACGACTCGGACGATGACGACGATGACGACGATGACGACGATGACGACGATGACGCCGATGACGCCGATGACGGTCGAGCCCCCCCTCGTCGGACCTCCTGTGCCTCGCCGGAGGAGAACCCGAGACGTTATTTGGGTTATTTACGAGACGTCCCGGGACAGGTGACAAGCGGCGGCTCTCTAAGCGACCGCAGCTTCGAGCCGCTGGCCCGTCCCGGCCCGTCCCGGCCCGTCCCGGCCCACCCTCGCTCCTAGCGCACCCCGTAATCACGCGGATGGTTGAATTACGGTGCGGCTCATAGGGTCGCGGTAGGCGGGCGGGAGGGCGTAGTGGCGCCATTTCTTTCAGCCGCAGCCGACGGTGTTGCGGCTACGCGCGGATACGCGTATCCTGCACCCGGACGGGAGAGGACTGCCGCGAGCGCGGGTGCACTGTCTCGGGCAACGGCGGGACACGGGGCGGGGACAAAGGGACAGAGGTGCTGGCGGGGTAACGAAGCTTTTTATCCGCTTTATAGCTATTGTCTTTTACGGCGAGCGGGATAGTCTCAGCTCCGCTTTTATGAGATGATTAATCACAGAGCTTCGATTTTCAGCTGATGGCTGAGTAAAGATTATTTGTATACGCTTACGCTGGCTTTTGAGTAATAAATTTATGGTCGGACTCTGCCGCCGGAGCCACTTGGTTCCTTTTTTTCTTTCCTTCTTTCTTTCTTTCTTTCTTTCTTCCTTCCCCTTCTTCTTATTACCTCCCTCGCCTCCTTTCTCCTTTCGCCCTTAACTGCGCGACGCGAGATCAGCCGTCCTTTTTGCCTTGTAAAGTGGCTTTTTTTTCTTCCTTTCTTTCTTTCTTTCTTTCTTTTTCTTTTTCTTTTTTTTTTCTTTACAATTTTTATTTTCAATGTACTTTAATACGTCCGACGTGCCTGGCTTAATAGGCCGGAGTTAAAAGGCTGCGGGGGAAAGTAGATTGGGGATCGCCGGTAATAGTATAATCAATGAAAATCATTTTTTCCGATGCAAATAAAATTATCCCCGGGGCTTTATGTCTGTTGCTTTTAACTGCTTCTCTCCCTGCCCCGCCGCCACCATCGCCCTCTATCGCCGCAACCCGCCAACCCGGCATTGCCGCGACTCTCCAACCACCGCTTTCACCCCCCCCCCGAACGGAATAATAATACATTCGTTTACGATTTTATTATGCGATAATAAAATAATTACGGCACGAGGAAATATTCTCGTAAAAAGCGACGCACCAGCGGATGCACTTACATGGACGTACTCGAGAATCCTTACTTGACCCGCGCGACATTAAACTGCACTTTATCTTACAAGTTATTTCAATAAACATCTTGTGTGCTTACTCGGCGACTGCCCCAATTACGACGGTCTCCCTTCTCTCTCTCAATCTCTCTGCTCTCTCTCTCTCTCTCTCTCTCTCTCTCTCGTGATCTGTCTGTGTGCGTGTACTCCTCTTCTCAAATCGATACCCCATATATTATTCAAATGCTCCATACGAACTAATGATGGCCCTTCTTTCAAGGCGAGCCCTATTGTCTCGACGCGCTTCCTGGGATTTCGGAGTACTTTAAATATGTTCCCTCATTCGATTGTCCTTCCACTTTCTTCCTGCCATTGTCGAGCAAAAATCAGTCAATCGACAGCATACCGCTAACCGACTATAAATTTTCTCCCTTAAACAATGTACAACATGAGACTTTTCGCTTTATTCCTCCCTTACTGCACTAAAAATCGTCCTTGGGTCATTGACCAATATTAATAAGAGGAATGTAATTTAATTGTTACTCCCTCCCTCGTCCCCTGCGTTGGGGGTTGCCGGTCTGGAGAGGGAGACCCGAAGAAGGAAAGCAAGGTGGGTAAATATTGTGGCTTCTTTATTTAATAAGGAATTGCGTATAAGAGGAAATCGATGCTTCTCGAAACTCTTTGGCGGAGATGTAGACCCACCGAGGGACCGCCTTTCCATGGTTCGCGTGTCCGCAAGCCCCTGCTTCCGAAGACAAAAGAGTCCGCGCTGGAGTGGCCAGGAGTGCCGTGACGCGGCAGAAAGGAAAATCATCACGGAGCGGAGTGGTTTTGAGCGATTGAAAGGTCCAGATCCGAGGGCCGTTCAATAGCCCGGGCCCGATTCTCGTTTCTCGTCCCCGAGGAGGGGCGGCGTCCGCGGTGGAAGAGGGAGCAAGGGCGGGAGGGGTGGTGGTGGTGGTGGTGGTGGAGAGACGAATCTCCAATTCTAATGAAGCTGTGGAGGTGTCGCCGTCAGGAGGCGCAAATGAGAATTCAATCGGCGTCGGGGCAGAGGCGGCCAGGACTCGCGAGCTGCGGGTGGGGCCGCGGTGAGACGGGAGGGGGCCAGGCGGGCGGGCAGACGGATCGTCAATCAAGAACTCGGGCCACGGGCCTCGCGAGGGACATTATCGCATTAGGTATCGATAGTCGGGCTTTCAGCGTCCTTGTGTATACAGGCGCGAGCCCGTCGGAAATCCTCCCGAGAAATATTCCCTCCGAAGCCCTCCGCTGACGTACTGCACCCGCTGCGCCCATAATAGGCTTCGCCCGGCTAAGCTTCTAATTCCTTCGTTCTTTCTTCCTCCCCTGGCCCCTCATCTTAAAGCCGTTGCCACCGCACTCACTCACCCTCTCGTCGTCGTCGTTGTCGACATGTCTCTCTCTCTCTCTCTCTCTCTCTCTCTCTCTCTGTCTGTCTCTCTCTGTCTCTCTCTCTCTGCCTCGTAAGAGGGGCCGCGTCGAGTCCCGTGTATACAGGGACGCACACGCGCACGCAGGCAGGCAGGCAGGCAGGCAGGCAGGCAGGCAAGCAAGCAAGCAAGCACGCACATACAGACAACTACGAGCCAGAGAAAGAGGCAGTCTTCGCTTCTCGGACATCGAGAGCACAGTTCCCATAGATTATTATTAGAATGTGCGTCTGGGTCCATGCGCGCTCCAGGTAGATGGACACGATGCTCCGCCTCGCAGCGGCCGAGTTTCTAGGTAGGCGGTAAGGACGAGGATATCGGGTGGGTGGGGAGGGAAGAGAATGGAAGGGGCCCTCGACGGCCGGAGAAGAATAGAATTGGGTGTTGAGGAGAGGGAGCCCCGGGATGTGGAACCTTAGATCTCGCGCTCGCGACCGATCACCTACTTTGCTCTTTCTCTATATACGTGTATCTCCCGTCCCGCTTCTCACAGACGCGCACACGTAGCCCATAGGGCCCCCGTCTCTCCGCTCCTCTTTCACGATGGATGTATACCTGGATGAGGAGAGATTCCGGGACCCTGAATATAATCGAGCCTCCTCGACGCCTGTCGCAAGTCAGAGCCAACGCGCTTTGCCCTGGATTCTCCGAGCCCGTACATGTCATGGGATCTTCTCGATATTTGTATACTCTCCGCCTTTCCTTTTTCGATCCTCGGCGTCGCTATTTCGCGCGCGTCCGCGCCTCGAATTCTTAACGGAATCGAGATTGATGGAATTCTACGTATTTTTATACAAATAACTTTTGCTGCCCCCGAGGAAAAATTTACTGTATTTCAAATGATAAATGCCCACAGGCAACTCGATCGTGCCTTACACTAAATAAATGTTTATCCGGGCCAAGATTATACTCCTCTTGATCAGAGAAGGCACATGGCCCGCCGCCCCGGGACACGCTCCCACACGACTTAGACGAGCCAGTATTTGGACAGATAATTGTATCGAGAGGCGAACCCCAGCGGCTCGGTCCATCTCTAAAATAATCGTTAACGAGCGCCTCTACGGTCGATGGAACCGTGATCCTCCTGGATCCTCGATTCGAACGCTGTGGCTAAGCGAGCAACGAGTCCGAACCAAGAGCAAAAGAAAGCCGCTCTCTCTCTCTCTCTCTCTCTCTCTCACTCTACCTCGACAGGAGTGTAAATCTCGCCACTCGAGTCCGAACGCTTCGAACGATAATTTCTAATATACGTGCTTGTATGCGTAGGCGTGGCTATTGGCCAAAGATGATGGAGCGCGTGCCGGATGAGTCCGGGACGAGTGGAGCGGGGACTGGAGCTCATTAGGAAAGAAAAATTCCAGGCAGCGGTACGATTCGCAGGGTACTTCATCGCGTACTCGTACTCTCGAGCATTCTTCATGCCGCGGGTGAGTCCCGGCTTCCCGACACCGAAACCCGGCCAACTTTTCCGCTTACACTTGTAAAATAGCGAAAAAAGCCACACGTATACGCCCTAAATCATGGCCGCGACGACGCGAGATTTAGAGGTTTAAGATTATGAGATATGGATTCGGGATAATATTTATAAGGTCCCAGTCGGCGACATCTTCGTCGTCGACTGGCCCTCTCCCTCCCTCGCGCCTCCCGCGACTCCACGTATAAATTCTTCCCTCCACGACGGGCCGCCGCGCAAATCAGAAATTCCATCCGAGACGAGGGAATTCGTCCGTCTGCTCCCTCCTCCGATGGAAAAAAGGAGAGCCGCGGGAGGCACGCACGCACGATATACGTCCGGATGGATTAACGCCTGGACGCACGTAAGCGGCCAGTGCTGGTAATCGTCCCTGTTGGTGCTGGTACTCTGTGGAGGGGGGCCGTCAAAGGTCGAGGACGTGTCCGTGAACGCGAATGTCAAAGATACGGCGGACTGCTGAGGGGGCTGGGGACTTAGAGCCGAGGCATATGGGGGGTTGGGTGAATTGGGGGGGGGGGCTTGAGGATATCCGTGCGTCCCTACCTAAGATCCCTTCGGCTCTCAACCGTGGTACTACTCGCGGTGCTTCTCCAACTCCTGTCACCCCCCCCCTCCGCCGCCGCCACGTATCTTAGCGCTCGAAACATTTTACCGGATTTTCGCCCGTCCCTTTAATAACGTTAATTGACTTTTTAATGGAGATAGAAATACGCAAATCCGTATGATTATTTTGAGCGCTTATTATCCCATCAAGTCCGACTCATTCGGCTCAGGATCTTACGCGCAATAACCGTTCATATTTGTCTAGATGAGCGGGCCGAGCTCCGTCGGACGCCCTCGCTCACTTAATTACATCCAATAATTGCCCGTAATAATCTCTAATAATAAGAGGGCTGCTTTTTTTAATCCAGCACTCTGATCATTTAGATATTTTATCGGCTCTTCGAAGCGGTCCAGCATCGCTGAGCCGAAATCAATTACCAATGATTTTCAATTGAAATGTGCCGCAAATGGGCGGGGGGGGGGAAGGAGTGCGTGGACGCGAAACTGATTCCCCTTGAAGAATGTCGTGAGGCGCGACAGGGAAGGAGTTAATTAACAGTGCCCGATGATTTTCAAGCGGAGTGCGCGTGAATATGTCCCGAGTTCCGGAAAACAACTACAAAGGGCCAGTCAATTTTCATTTTTGATGGGATTCGAGGGCGGCGGGAGACTAAAGGAGCTAAGAAAAGTTGTCTAACGCGAGTGAATCGCATTAGTAAGTAAATTCACCGACAGTTGGCAGCAGCGAACGGCTTCATTCGCCTTCGCGCTCGCTTGTCCTCCCTGCCTCCTCCTCCTCGACCACCTCCTTCGCCACCGCCTCCGCCGCCGCCACCGTCACCTCCGTCTCCCGCGCTCTCCTCTTTTTCAGCGGTGCTTTCGCCGAGGCGTCGCACCCCCTTTTCTCTTCTTTCCGTTGTGGGAACCGACAGCCGAGACTATATCTTTTCCGTGGGCGCTTTTCTTTTTCGGCTTGCTTGCTCCGATGCCAATTCAGCCACCGGCGTAGAAAAGATAAATCGCTTGTTTTGAACCGACCCAAATCGCTTTCTAGCGATTCGCTCGCGCTTTAAGAAGGTGCTGGGACGTGGAAATAAAGTGTCTCCTGCATAGCTCATTCTCCCTTGTCCGAGAGATGGAGGAGGGAGGTGGGGCGGAATGGGAGGATTTGAGATACGTGGCTTTTCGGCTTTCGAGTCGCCCTGGCAAATTCAATGAGTTTCAGGGCTCTTCGATAGCGTTGGCTTACAAAGCGTTACAAAGGATCCCCCGTCTGACCCGAATGTCCTCACACGCAGACCATTATTTCTGAAATTTTAATTAATTAGTCGTTAGCGTCGTCGGTTACTCGTCTCAAAGAATTTTACAATTTCAAAATTGCGAGTTATAGTTATTTTCTCCTCATTCTGCTATTTCTCTCTCTCTCTCTCTCTCTCTCTCTCTCTCTTTCGATATCTTCTAATCCCGCAGAATGGACTTTGCTGTTTAATCATTTAAACAGTAAATGCCTTGTCCGATCAGTGAAACTGTCGCTTCAGAAAGATCATTATATTTTTTGTGAGAACGTAAATTTCGGTAACGAAAACTATCATTTGAAGGCATTTTAGAAGAGGGGAAAGCGGGGTGGCGGAGGCTCGAGAAGCTGAGTAATTGACCATTTTTGAGACGAAAGCACGGAATAAGGGTTGAGGATACGACCGATGGCGAGCGAATTTGGCCGAGATGGTTCGAGTCTTCCCATTTCCTGCCTATCCGAGGAGGCTCCGTCAATTTGTAAAATAAGGATGATGGACGGGGGGGGGGGGTGAGAGTGGGAAGGACCGGTCAAGGGTGGCTATTGGCTAAACGACCGTGAATTTAGAGCTTCGCGTCCAGGATTTACATATTTATTATGAAAAATAAACGAAAGGATTATGCTGAGTGAGAGGGGGGAGGTATTGAAGCGGGAGGAAGAGGGTGGGAGGGTAAAATGTTTCGCAATGAGAAAAGTAGAATATTGCAGACTTTGTAGCGAACGTACCTATTACAGGCTCGCGAGTTACGAGCGATAACAATAATGTACATGCGTTTAATTGCCCATACGCGTATGACCGGCTTGCGTTTATTTCACGCCGCCCATGCGACGCTGCTGCTACGCACTCCCCGCTTTTCTTTACGAGCGTGGGTAATTTCAACATAATGTTTTTTTTTTTTCGCCCGTTATGAAATGCGCGCTGACACGAATTACTTTTTTATTCAATCTGATGGAACTTATCTGGCAATTGGCATATGCCGAGTTTTTAATTAATTCTTTAATTAACTGCAAACGCGGCACGTAAATATTCGCTCTCTAACATGTATCGGCTCGAAATCTCTGCTAATATTACAGGAGCTGCATTTATTTTCAGCTCGACCTCCCATTCGCCCTTTTACAACTAACCTACAACCCAATAAGACCCGTGCATGTCTCTCACTCTCTGTAACGATGTTTATAACAATATCGTTATTCCTAGCCAGCCCTTATTCCGACTTACATCATTATCCTTGTTCCATTGGCTCCCGCTCCTCCCTCCTCGCCAACAACGAACCCTTTACTCGTAATCCTTTGAGTACCTGAACCACTTACGGCCATTTCGACAAGGCGGCAATCAACGAGATTACCCGAGACGCCGATTATTGACAACCCGACTGAACCCAGTAATTCCTTACCATTAATATTATTATTAATATTATTATTATCCTTATCCCTATTGGTGTTGTTATTCGTATTGGTATTGTTGTTGTTGTTGTTGTTGTTGTTGTTGTTGTTGTTATTATTATTGTTATTATTACTACTTGTGAAATATTAAATGTTTCCGCTGATGGATCTTTAAATGATTCAGAGGATTAAAGCAACGTTAGAAAAGCTTCGGTCGTAATTCAAGTTCAGAATTTTATTGTGTCCAAGATTCGCGATAGAAAATACGATGGTTTTCAACTAATTGTCGAATTCTCATTGCAGGACCCATTAATTGATAAAAGTAATTGGATATTGTAATTTTTGATGGGGCAGCATCATGTAATGGCGCGACCGTTAATAGCGAGCAACGACATTGAGCGTTGAGTGGATGGCGCAGGAAAGTAGCGGGTGTCGCCATCTACTAATGCGATTGGGAATCAGGAGCCGCTCGGTCGGGGCTCTGCATTACCTTGAAGCGTAGCTATTGATTTAGCAAGTAAGTCTGCTCCTTCTCGCGCAACAAAGGATCGCTAATTAAATTTTATACTTCCTTAAGCTTCATTAGCTAAGCTTACGGGTCTACGCGAGGACTCGCCATTGTGAAACTTACCTAAGGATTCCAATGACTAATCCTTACGACATTCTCGAGCAGGAAAATGAATTTGCACGGCATTTGCAATGGAGCTGGGCGGCGCGAGGGCTGAGGGTGGCGATGACGATTGGCGAGAGCGGGGTGGGGCCGGGGTGGGGGGTCTCTCGATCATTCGTAATTTCCGTGAAAATCGAAGGAGTCAAAGTATGATACCAATAGAGGAAGAAATTACTTTGAAAACGTACAATTAGAAATTGTCCGTATGAATAATGAAGATGGTCGGTCGGAGCGAGAGCTAAGCTATGTAAGCAATGTAAAGTAAGCTGTGAAGTAAGATTGGAATAAATTGAGCGAACGAGTCGGCGGCGTCGAGGCTTTCATTGAATTATCAAGTTATTCCGTAATTATGATGGACGGAGGGAGCGATTTTATCAATGAGCGCTTTAAATCTCGAATTCGTTATTGGGGTTAGTACGTGTCGGCGCGCCAAGGAGGTAAATAGGTCGCTCCTTGCTTTCGCTATTATATTCGGTATTATATTCGGTATTATATTCGGTATTATATTCGGTATTCGAGGCCGGGCGTAAAATATTCATAACTTTTAGAAAAGCCGTCAATATGCAAATGGGAATGCTAATCGCGATCCGAGCGAAGGCTATCGGTCTATTAATGCTCATGTCTGCGCCATTCCTGCTTCTCTATTATTTTATACGTTTCTCCTTTTCTCTCGTCCCCTCCCTCCCCCACGTCCTCACCGTCGTCCATTCGAGAGCTGCGCCTCGGATCCGAAAATCGGTTAAATCATAAGTACCGGAGGATCGATCCTCGGCAGGTTTAATGAAGAACACGTTCAGGCAGCGCGATCGGTCTAGCGCATCGGTGCATCGGTGCATCGGTGCATCGAGCAAGATCTATTACCTCGTGTAGTAGCGCTTCCGATACCAGATTATTAATATTAACTGCCTATAAAATTTCTTTCATTAATTAACCCTCGGCGCAAGGGGGCATTAAGCTGAATTTAAAGTTATTTACAATTCGTTGTTGCGAGCGATACCGACCTACGCCAATATACCAATATACGAATATACGGCCGGGGCGGCGGCGGCTCGCCCCACACCCCTGGCCATAGCCGATGGGAAGTCTCTTTCGCAATATTAATTAATGCGCGCGATCGAGGATAGCTGTTTAATAGGATTGACTGAGCTTTATTTAATCCGGCAAGCGAGTTGCATTACGATACATTACCATCTGCATTCTAAGGTCAAGCTCTTAACGAGGATTTTGATTGAGTCAATGTGCCCGGCATTGTTACCTCCCATTCCCATCTACCGTCTGATCCTCGGCTTAGAGAGTCACGGTACTTCCCTCCCTCTCCCTCTATCCTCTCGATCCTATTACCTATGCACGCTTCACATTTTTATTCTTAAACAAAAGAAAAATCTATTTATAGTTTAGTAAGGCACCCTTGCTGCTCCCGGCGATTCCTTTGAACGGGCATTAAAATAAACGAGGTTCGCGTACTTTATGTCCCAATACGTTAAAACCCTGCTCACTCTGTACTCTTATTTATATGTATAGAGAAGGGGCCGAGTCGTAGCAGTCGATTCTAAAGAAATCTAATCCAACGCGAGCGAATCATCATTATTATATGACTAGAGAGGCAGAGACAGACAGAGAGAGAGAGAGAGAGAGAGAGAGAGAGAGAGAGAGAGAGAGAGAGAGATGCCTTTCCGTAGCCTTCGTCTGCTTATCCTTAATATCGGTAATTCAGAAAGTAAATTGGCAGGAGACGAATGAATTTCTCGGAGCGTTTACGCGGCGATAGAAGCGAAGAGATACGCCATCATCATGGCGTAAAATTGTATTTTATTATCGTCAAGGGAATGCTTTGTAGGATTAAAGAGCCGCGCGACTCGATGCTTCAGACGTACGAGCAAAGCAGGGCTCAAGCTCGATACGCGCACACATACTTTCATTTATTATTCACAAGCTTAGTCGAATCGACGAATGGCAATGCTTAAATAATAGAGGTACAAAGGTCAATAATGATACTGGAGAGGCTGGTCCGGTCGGAGGGGGAGGGGGAGAAGCGATCCGATGATCGAGTAACGAGTCCCAAAAAAAATAATAATACGTTCGGTGAAAAAGTGGTAAAAAAAATATGTAAGGGACGGGGTTTATCGGGGTAATGAAAATTAATGAATAAAATAGAGAGTTCGGGTGTATAAAAATGGTACAGAGAGTAGAGGGAAGGTCTAATGAAAGAGGCTGGGAAAGGTATGCGACTCCGATATGTGAAGCTATTCGGCTTGCGTCGCGTACCTCGAGGACATCAGCTACGCTATCAGCGACCGGGTCGCGGGAGGATCGGGGGAGGGTCAGGGGAGGGGGTGCGGTGAGGTGAGACGAAGAGTGTGGCCGTTGGCCGGGGAGGAGGGAGAGTCTAAGGGCGATATATTTATTGGGTTTATTTATTAAGCAGAAGCTCGAATGGCACGGGAGAGGCATAGCTCTCAGGCGCAGGCGCAGAGACTGCACTCGAGACTTAAAAAATAAACAATAAGACCGAGGGAGATTTTTACTCCTCCCCCGCTCCGCGCTTCGTCGCGCCGCTCTTACGCACATGCGTCTACTACGTGTTCATTTGCGCTCGCCGGAGTGCGCGGGTGGGCGGGAGGGCGACGGCGGGATACGAGAGGGAAGCCGTGCCACCGTTTGCCAGCGCAATGAGAAGTCGGCGCGCCACTGCGACAAAGGATCAAAGCCGTCCGAATTGAATCCGTATTAAAAACGAGAAAAAAAGAGGAGTGGCAGAAGGTCGCGATTTACGACGATACGCAGAAGCTTATAATGTCCTTGCCTTTTTTTTCTTTTTCTTTCCTTCTTTTTGCTTTTTCTTTTTTCTTTTTTCTTCTTTGTTTTTTTTTTGTTTTTTGTTTTTTGTTTTTTCTTCTTTTCCTTCAGCCTTTTTTTAATATCGACTACTATTCCCCGGCTAATAAACATTGCGAATTTTCGGCTGCAATACCATTACCTGGCCCTTCCCCCACCTGTCCTGCTTTATGCACAAAAGGAGCGGACGATTAACTCTTTAAGGCAGGGAGCTTTTTTTTTCTCCTTTCACGGGACGCGGCGTCATTATTTTATTGTACAATCCGTGAGTTTTAATGCACCTCCTAGTACGTTACGGAGATCTACGAATGCCGAATTTTTGGAAAAGGAATCCATTTATCATACTTTCACCCTCTCGTTCCCTCAACCTCGCTACTTTTATTCTCGATACGGAGCTTCAATAAAAAAAAGGCTGTTAAGTCGTTATTATAATCCACAATAAAAGGGATTTTTCGTTAATGGATATGCGGTACCAAGAGGATACAATGATTTCGTTCAATAGCCTATTTAAGCCTTATTCTCGAGGCTTAGGATATGTCCCTTATTTATAAATATAAACTGCCGTAGATTTAGATAATGAGTTCATGAACTTTATGACGAGAATTCTTACAATGAATATTACTATACGTCATTGCGTTAAAGCCCAACTGATTTTTCCCGCACGAGCATTCGATAAATACGTTATTTAAACGAATCCTTCTCAAACTCGTTAATTCTCCGTATATCCGAAAACAATAATAATCACATTAGCCATGCTCGTATAATAAATATTATTAAGCGTTTTTATGTGGCGAATACGAGATCGATATTATTATTCCCTGTGGATCAGCCAAACGTCTGGCTAAAACGATCGGTGAATTTTATCCGATACTTGTCCTTCGATCAAACGCATTCCGTTAAGTGAATTAGAAAATTTTAAAGTTTTGAATTTTAAAAAGGGGGACTGAAGCATTTGAATCTTATTAGGCCTCGATTTCTTTCTTTTTTACTTGCAGGCGAGCCTTGCTTTAGATTTCGTTAAGCAATGGCTACCGGTCAAGCTATTAACCGCACGAAGACAAAGGCGAGATCGGTATTATTATTATTATTATTATTATTATTATTATTATTATTATTATTCGAATGGAAGTTGCCTGTTGCCTGTTGCCTATTGCCTGTTGCCTGGTTTCTTTAAGGAGTCGGGGAAGCGCACGGGATCTATCAACTAATATTCGATCTTTAATACGGGGCCGCCAGTGTCCACGAGGGTATGTATGCGTACGGGAAGCGTGAAACCGGCATTCTTAAACTGAACTCGAGCGGAGAGCTGTTAACGCTCTTCCCCCGGCCTCCCGCCCAATATTTCCGGTACTTTATTCACGGGAGGTGGCTCTTAGCCGTTTTTCGGGAAGAAGCCTCGCATTGTCGAGCGCGCGAAGTGGATACGCGGACGGGACGTCAGGCGTTAAGTGCCTCCTCCATCTTGGTCGGCGACGCGACTGCCACTGCATAAATTTGCATTAGGCCAGGCAGCGAAAACAATGGGAGTGGCCCTAGCATGGGAATGCGTCGTCAGGGACGTCGGAGTTACGGAAAGTCAGGGACGCGCTGCTTGAGCGGCGAGGGAGTGGGCCGGAGATGGAAAATTGAATGACGTATGAATGTATTATGGGGGCGAGAGGGGAGGTACCGATGCCGAGCAAAAGCGGCTGCCGGCTCCTTTCAAAGGCCTTCGCCGAGGAAATGCTTCTGGTAAATCCAATAACGAATATCATTTGCAAAATTTCACCCCGCATTACTATAAAACAAGTACCCCTCCCACTTCTGCTTGCAATACTCCCAGGCAATACAAAAACCCCTTAATTAGATGCCCCACGTGTTTTTCTCGTAGTTCCCGTGCGGTAGTTTCCATTGTGGACGACCACCACATCGTCTCCTGCAATGCAGTGATTTGCACTTAATCATCGATTGCCTCGATGCGCCTCAACGAGACAAGATCGCCCGGTCGACCACGCATTCTTCAAGCCGAACAATCGTTGCATTCAACTGCGGAGCCGGATCATCTGTATTTCGATATTGCTGGCGAATCGCTATGTTCCCTCGTGCATTAGATGGGCATCGTATGGGCATAGATGGACGGTGTGTCAAGAGGGATAAGAAAATTGACGGGGTCGCAGAAGTTAAGGAGCGCACTCGTTGGAGTAATTTTATTACATAATGCGATTATATGCCATATGATTATTCGTTGACGAAGCTCTATTAGGAATAACGCGAGCTGGATGAAAATAAAGCTGCCGTTGGTCGACAGCGCGAGAGTTAGAGGATGAGAGAGAGAGAGAGAGAGAGTGGCCGGATCGTCCCGAAGGAGAGTACGAAGAACGGGAGGCTGCGCTTATGCGAGGCGAGGGTCCAGCGAACTGTGAGAGGAACTAGCGCAGGTGAATGGGGGCGGTAAGCGGGAGCAGCGCCGGAGCACCGGAGCACCGAAGCACCGAAGCACCGAAGCACCGGGAGATTAACGTTTGTTTTACAACTCGTGGTAAAACTGTCGCGCCGAGTCCCCCCGCCCGGAGCATTTAATGCCGGTCTCGGGCCCTCGACAACAGCACGCGCTTAAGCTCTCGAGTGCTTTACAGCCGGGCCGGGGACACATTGCGCCAGCACCGTCACCAGCACCGTCACCAGCACCGCCACCAGCACCGCCAACACGAATCTTCCTTTCGTTGCGCCTCCTGATAATACGTTAATACGATAATACGATAATACGATAGTACGAGCCGCTAGATCGTAAAGAGGATAATTAAGCCGTTCAAAGTATCCTGGAAATATGCCCGGGAACATCCTTATTATCCGTCTTCGTTCTACTTCGACTGCAGCCGCCGTTCTAATTAAGGCCTCGAAGCCAGAAAACAGAGCCACCGATTGAAAATTATTCATCTGTCTGGCTATCAAAGTCAACTCCACTAAAAACCACCCCCGCCCCACTGCGTTCTCTACGTCCTCTCCGATAACGTCCCGATTCGGTAAAATGCCTTCGGGCGGCCTTTTTCTATTGTCCAGCTGCCCGTTAGCTGGCTTAGGTCACACTTTCGCCAAGGGAACAGACGTTAAAAACGTAAAAGCCTTCGTTACCATAGAGATTAATTAATTCGCCGATATAACGGCCAGAGCAATGGCCTACTCGCGGCAATATCGATTTACGATGCATTAGAATAAGAAGCAAAATGTTGTAAAGCAAAGTGGATCAATTATCCGCTCGAGTGCTCGAACAGCAAAGCTGTAATTCGCCTACTTAATTTGAACGAGCTGAAAGAACGTAGATAATCCGAGGGGTTGGAGAGCGGAGCGAGCGGCGGCGGAGGCAAGCGAAGAGCGACACCTCGGCAACAGCCCGATGACAACGACAACAATGACAGCTACAATGACGTCCGATCCACGTAGAAATGGATCCCCGAGCGCTGCCGGCGAGGAACAAACGAAGAAATAGCGTCCCGGAGGCGCGATATCCTCTTCGAGCAAAGCAGAGCCGGCAGCGCACTAGGCGACAGGTGCCGGCGACACCTGCTGGAATTTATGACCTACGCCCACCCCTCTCCACTCGAAATAGAGTCTTAGCTTGGAGCCCAGCCTCGTTGTTGCCGTTGCGTAGGTGTGCGCAGAGGAGAAGGTACGGCGGGAGGATGAGGCGGAGGATGGTGATTGAGAAGGTGGAGGAGGTAAACGATTGCACACAACGAGCCTCGGCTCTCGTTCGACGATCGAGCGGCTCTATAGGCCAGCCACTGGGGCTCTCTATCCTCCGGCTAGCGGGGACGACGATCGGAGCCGTGTAGACCCGACCGGGAATAATGAGATGAGAAAAAGAGGGAAAGTCGAAGAGGAGAGCGAGGAGAGCGAGGAGAGCGGCTTCTCTTTACTCGCGGGGAGAAGCGCTTTAGCCTTGGCTTCTGCCAGGACTTCTTTCTACCCTACGGACAACCCCCTTCACAAAGTGATATATGTGAGACGGGACCGCCTTGCGAGACGGGGATAATTCTGAATTATGCTTGTCCTCCTTTTTTGGCCCTGCAGCCTCCCTTTGCATCGTCCCTTTTGTCACACGAGCACCGATCTCTCCTCACTTTTTCTCCTTTGCTCTGCTTTTTTTCCCCGCTCGACGCGCAAACTCGTCAATGTTCCCTCTGTTTCACTCTTCATCCCACACCCTCCTCATTGACATCTCTTTCCTCCGTTTCTCTTTCCAACGTCACATCTGAGACACCCATGCACACCTGTCCGTGTGAATCCTTCCTTCCTTACCAGTCGCCCGTTCAATTATTTAATTTGTCAACATTAACAATTGCGAGAGGCCGTTTAACCTAATGAAGAACTTACCTTCTTGCTTACGTAATTACGTAATTAATTCTTACTCTGGCTTTATAACGCTCGAAGAATTCCGAGGAATAAGGAGCGATAAGGTAAGGGACCTTGAATAAGGAATTTCAAATAGATTATCCCAAGTAGATCGAACAAAAAGATTTTGTTTCTCAAAAATATTCTTATCCTCAATCGGAGATTTGAGAAAAGGAAAAGAGAAAGATTAATCCGAAATGTAACAGTGGTGGTTGTCGAAAGCGTAAATTCAAATTTTTTTCTCCTTCAAGAAACTATTATATTTATTAACATAAAATTTAAATTTCAAATCCGGAAGAAAATCTTTGGTTTAAGGATTAAGGTTCCATATTAGAAAAGAGTATATAAAAATTTTAAATTAATACGTTACATATATATATATATATATATTGAAAATTTTTTTTTATTTTATTTATTATTTTTTACATTCGGAGAAGAAAGAACGAACTTTAAAGACTTTGGATTAGAAATCTCCTTAATTCTTAATTTAAGACGTAGCGATGATCTGCATGATTAGCCTTTTCGCGTAAAAATGACCATAGATGAGGCCGGTATTTATGCTTTTTTCCTTAACAAGTCCCTTCGCGTATACGTACCCGTAGAGGTACACGTGGTGGTTGGTGAGTTTTCTCGTTAAGGTGACGTAATAAAGTTGTTTGAAGAAACATGTTAAAGATAAATGTTCGTTCCATTCGATTTCATTTGTCAGGGAGGCCACTCTAATAAAGTATCCTCAATGTTTGAAAATAGAAAATTAATGATTATATGTTCCCGCTGAGAAAGTCAATTATACCAAGCCGTGTTGCTGAGACTTTGTTCACGGGTTCGCCTTTAATCGCTGTATTTGATGCATTTTTATATTCTTCCCTCGGTGTCGAATAATTTAAACTCGAAGTCATAGAAATAATTTAAGATTAAAGTCGAAAGCGGAAAGCCAAAGTCGAGGTGTATAGATTTCAGAAGGAATAGTCGGTATGTAGTTACGGCGGCAATGGTTGGAGGGGTGAGGCGATGGTGGGAGGGTGAGGCGATGGTGGTGATGGTGGTGGTCGGCGACGGCGACGTCGACGGCGAAGGAACTCGGAGTGCGATCGAGAGTGGAAAATAACGTGGCCGGGGCCGGGGCCGGGTCCGGGGAAGACGACAAAGAGAATCGGCTCGCTTCGAGCGTCCGAACCGTCGTACCTTACGGGCTCCATCGGGGCTTTTGTAAAAGTATCTCGCCTAATGGAGGAGGCGGCGGCATTTCTCGGCGAGTCTCGGCCGGCCCAGGAACACCCGTTTCAGTCGAGTCTTCGACCCAGTTAGAGAAGAGAGCGATCACGGAGGAGATAAAAGACCACGGGGCCGAAGAGACGAGTTGCGGAGAGCCCGAGATGACTCGGAATAATCCGAGCACGTGGACAAGTACATCCGGGGTCATAATAATACTAAATAATAATAGTAATAAATACTTTGAGTGGCGCTTTAAGTGACCAATGACGAAAATACGTATCATCCGAAGAATAATAATAATAATAATAATAATAATAATAATAATAATAATAATAATAATAAAAACAAAACAAAAACGGGAGCCCTTGCGGGAGGGAGGAGAGCGGGCGCAGCAGCATCCCCCTTGGGAGGGATGAGAGCCGAGAGAGGCGTTGGCGGAATGCGGGAAGCCATTGTCGAGCTCTTTTGTTTTTATTGCCGGAATTCCTATTTGCCAAGGGCCTCCGTCCGTGCTCTCCCTATCTCCCTATGCAGTACTGGGGCAGAGGTTCGAGGCAAGGGTTGGAAGGGTCTCGGCCCCGTCGCGTTTTACTTATTACCCCTCGAATTATTCACTCCGACGGATTTTAAACGATAGCCGTTGCGTCGCGAAAAACGCACTCCCCCCCCCTCCCACCCCCAACCGTCATTGCAGATCCATCCGCCCGTTGCCGCGTACTTCTTTACTTTTGTTGGGCCGCGAGCCCATCGGTCAGCGTTACGTTCGCTTATGCGTCGTCGCGCTCGATCCTCTCGATCATGCTTCACCACGTGATTACGGCAGCTCTCGACTCGACGACAGCCCAGCCACCCCCCCCCACCACCTTCACCACCTCCTCCTCCACCTCCACCACCCCCTTCACCACCTCCTCCTCCACCTCCTCCTGCTGGTGGTGGTGGTGGTGGTGGTGGTGCTGATTCTCCACCTCCTCGTCAGCCGGCATTTTCTGAATGCCACCGAATTGCCGAGCATTTATTAGTTCATCCCGTAGCCGAAATATTATCAGTTTATCTCGATCGTTGGAATGAGCGTTGAAAATGCCGTTGCTCCGGTAGCCAATGTCGCGATCGCTATCCAGTCCACTGCCCCAGCAGTCATCGAGAAAAGAAAACGACTACTCCGAGACTACAATGAATAATATAAACAATAGCCGAACGTTTCGGAGAACAATGCCATGTCTTTATAACGATTAAGAGTTTAGCGCCGCTGACGAATTATTTCTCTATTGCCGGCGGGCTTGTTGAATATTTCCTCCCCGGATCTATCCAAAGCATAATGCATCCGAATATTTATAATTTCTGCTTACTGACTCTTCTTACCCTTTCCGTTTCATCTGTAAACGTATAAGAAAGACTCGCGACCGAAAAGTAACTGTAACGTTGCCAGGAAATATGACATTCTAAACCCTAATTTTCATTATTTCATATAAATAATTTTCTGTTCAAATCAGACTAGTTTACCTAATTACATGATAATTATAAATATTATCGTTAGATAATACAAGATAATAAAACAGTAGCCAAATGAAAATAATAATAAGGACAATGTCACTACGTTAGATTTAAATGAAAATTATGGCTAATAACGAGGAAATGCGGGACGTAGAAAACTAACGTGTAAATGAAAAGCTTTTCAAGTGAGTTTGCACTTCTGAATAACTCTTATATTATTAAAAAAAATCAGCAGATATTTTATTTCATAGGAATTCGAATTCCTACCTGAAAATGCATTTAAAACTTTATACTATCCCATACAGTGATTTAATATTTTATATGAAATATCCCTTTCGGGTAGGAGGTAATTTATAATATCGTATAACGTATAATGAGATGCATTTTAAGAAAATTATATTCATAGTTTCAACGTTTTACGTAAAATCTCTCCTTTTCTTTCTTTCAAATTCATAAATTACAAAAGCAAAATGAAACGAGACTTTATGATAATTAATAAAAAGCATTAGGCTTAACAAGAATCGTAATATTTAAAAGTTATAATAAAAAAACTCGGGATCAGAGGTAATATGTATGATGCAGTTGGCTTGTTTTAAAGATAAATTAGGAAACACCAATGGTCTATTGAATTACGGCAGCACGCAAACGTATCCACTGTATTGGTATGCGTTATTGGGGTGCCGTGGTGCGGAGAGGAACGGTAGGACGAGGACGAGGACAAGGATGAGGATGAGAATGAGAATGAGGATGAGGATGAGGAGGAGAACTGGCCGATCTCTCCAATATACTAATCATATAAGGGCCATACTAAAAGGCCTTATTTCTCTTTTTCGTCCAGCCTTTTTATGCAGGAACGAGGGAAGAAAGAAATTGAAGAAAAAAGGAGCAACGCCATCATAATAGGATTGTAAAAATGGCGCGACCTCACGAAACGCAACAGCTTGTACGATTCGCGCTCGCGCGCCATAATAAATGTCGGACGACGAGCTCGCATTGCCTTGTGTGTTCTCTCTCTCTCTCTTGGTTCTCCTGCCTCCTTTCTTTCTTCCTTCCTTCCTTCCTTCCTTCCTTCTTTTCTTCCTTCCTTCCTTCCTTCCATCTCTCTTTCGTGTTCTTCGATTCCATGTAACGAGGTTTTAATGTGATTTGTAGGTCGAGAAGCATCTTCCTTCCTTCTCTCTCCGTCTCTGGAGCGGCCGGTCCCATCAAGACTCTGTATAAGCGCGTTCGCGTGATAATTTACGACGTCGTAACGTTCGTGACAAATCGTGTATGCAAACATTGTAAGAGTTGAGCGATTCGGTAAAAACGGTACCTGACTCTTCGCCGCCGTCCTCCTAGTTCTCGCAGTCCTCCTCGCAGTTCCCGTCGCAGACCTCGTAGTCGCCGTCGTCGTTGCCGTCGTCGTTGCCGTCGTCGTTGTCGGCTGTATTGCGAGCGAACCCAGAGAAAGATCTGCCATCTCCCTCGGAGGCGCGGACTGTGAGTCGGTAAGCGCAATAAAATTTAACAGCCTTAACTCGACCTCTCGTATTCTCTTCGTACCTTTCTCTTGTTCGGTATCTCCCCCTCCCACGCGCCCCCCTCCCCCCTCTCTCCCGCTCACTGCCTTTTGCTTCTATTTTCTCCTCTTTCTTTCGGTATACCGAGTATCGTTTTCCAGGCAGATAAGTCGATGGTGGTCCTGCGACGCCTCGAAATCTGACCATTCCCCCGGACAAGAAGATATGCCCGGGCTGAGTTATGCCTCCCCCCCCCGTCCCTCATCAATAACGACGTAAAGCGGCCTTTATTTTCTTAGAAATAAAATTATTGAAAACAATTCGGTCTTATCGAGCCGGCGAAATCACGATGGCTTCATGCCATTCTGCAAAACCAGAGCTAATTTGCATTTTGAGGATTGAACCTCCCTCCCGCCCCCATTATGCTCTCTCGGATAGAAAGTCGGCGGCTACATCACCTTTTACGCTACTGCGCAAGCTGCAATTAGCCGAGGAAGCGTTATAAAGGTCCGTGGGTCCGTGGGTCCGTGAGCCTGTCGAGTGACGTAGGGGAAAACGTAGGTTAGAAAAGAGTTGCGAGACGGATCCTCGAGCGCTTTATTGAGGTGTTGTGCCAGAGAGGGAAAAACTTAAAATTCGTCCTCCCAAGTCGGGGGCTAATTGTTATCGGCCGGTTATAAAGAGGAAGGTTACACCTGCGATGCTCTCTTAGCTTGTCACCCCGACGGCCGAGCGTAAGTAGGAGGAGGTATGCTCCTTTCCTCCTTTCGGGGTAATATACGGCCCTTTTATTACGAGTCCTTACTACTCTTTTTATATGCCCGTGCCTGCAGAGGAAGGTATTCGATGGCGTTTAAAAGGGAGAGGGAGGGGAGGGGGGGGCGAGTGGGAGTGGGAGTGGGAAACTTCGGCTACGGGAAGAACAACGTCGGCATCGGCTTTTTCACTAAGCTTAAGCGCTAAGCGTTTAACGGGACAGCTCCGGGCTTCCCTGTTTTTCCCGCGAATAGCCGCGACGGTTATGGACTTTTAGGAACGCCAGCCTTCGTTTCTCCGACTCGTCTCTCTCTCTCTCTCTCTCTCTCTCTCTCTCTCTCACGCACACCCACACTACCAATCTTCGGTCCCCTCCTACCCTTCGCCGTATCCTTTATGCCACTCTTTTCCAGCGAGGCCTTAATCTACGAGCGCCTCGAGGATTTCCCTTCGCGTTAATGGCCCATAAGCGACAGCATCTCCGCGGAATATTTCCAACGATGGAAACGGCTCTCGGCTGAGAACGCATACGAACGAATTTCGATGCTAGTCCCTCCCACTCAACTCTCAACATATTTATCATACGGGTTTAACCCGGACCTTTTACGCTTCTCTATTTCTAAGCGATTTTTTCGCCGCCTTGCCGTGCGAATACTACGCGTGTCTGAATTCTCGGCATTTAATGCCCCTGCCACCTTTATTTATTCATCACGACGACTCCCCGTTCCCTTACCCAACCCTCTCGCCCCATCCCCGCCCCACCCTTCCATTGTCAAGGGGGACTTTCGCTTGAATAGGCTCGAAAATATCCTTGCCCCGCGCGTTCCTCGTCCTCATTATAAATAATTACAGAATATCGATAGCCCCGAGAAAATACTTGACATGCAAAAAATAACTCTTACTGCTTCATTAATTTTTATCTTAGATTCAAGCCGTTTAACCTTTCCTCATTCTCTAATTATAAGAAGCATTATATTTAATGTTACGAGTTACTTAACTGGTATCACAATTCGTATGTTAACAAAAATTTTCTAAACTTTTACGCGTATGCAGAATCTTTTGTCTTTATCTCTGTCAAGTAAGACGATACTAAGAATAATATGTTTATAAAACAATATTAATTTTTTTCTTCTACTCCCAGTCTAGCTTCATGACTGGTAAATTAAATTTAAAACAATAATTTAAGGAGAAAAACAATTAATAAATTAGTAGGCTTTAAAATAGGTTAAAATAAGTTTATTAAGTAATGATCAAAGTTACTTTGAAACGGTAATTGGCAACAATTTTATGTACTATTTGAAAATAAGCTCATTTACTATTTATACCAAATTATTTATTAAGATAATAAATTTTAAAGTATCTGTTGCTAACAATAAATGTTTAATATGATATGGCCAACTGCGGAAAGCTAAATTTGGAATTATCAAAAGTATTCTTATATACCGTATATTTAATAATACTAATAATAACGTACAATAATAATAGTAATAATAATAATAATAATAATAATAATAATAAGGTATTTTGATTTGAATATAAACAATAGAATCCGCGGAGCTCGTTGAATAGAATATTAAATTAAAATATAACAAAAGCAAATATTAGCTCATAAGCAATAAAATATCTTTATGCGCTCGAATAAGCATTTTTACTCTTCATTTTAATTTAATTCTCATTTTAGAAAATAAAGAAGGAGCGATCACCTAGCAGATCGGCAATCTTCTTGGAAATCGAATTTAAATATGACAGAAATAAATGAGATAAAGATAGAAAAAATCTATAAAGACAAAAAGCGTTGAGGAGGAAGAGGAAGAGAGTAAATCTGGCATGTGAGAAAGCGACGATAATCGGACGCGTGTAGATTCCCCGGCATCTGTATATGTGCACAATGAAAAACATAGGCGAATGTTAAAAAAGTATCGGTGGTATCTACTAAAACGCAAGCGATTCTCCCTCATTCCTCGCTCGGCCCCCGCCCCCTTCGCGTTCCCTCTCGCATTCACAGTCATCTTTTTCGTCAGCTTTTACATATTCATGTGGGATTAAATTCGGCGGGCAGCAGCAGCAGCAGCAGCAGCAGCAGTAGCAGCAGCAGCAGCAGCAGCAGTAGCAGCAGCGACGGGGATGGCGAAGGCGACGGCAGCATCGGGGAACGAAGAAAAAGCCGAAGACGAAACGGGCAGGGGCAGCGTACAAAAAAGTAGATCTAGCGAAAAAAAGAGACGGGAGGCTTCGAAGGAACGAGCGAGTAAGGGTTGGCACTGAAGAGGGAGGAGGTGAGGAGGAACGGGCAGGGCTGGCGGTGATGGCGTGGTGCGAGATAGAGCTAATAGGGTAAAAAATAGAGATTAGTGTGGGAAGCCGTAGATTATTCACGGAGGCGCGTATCGTTTTGTTAGAGCTGCAAAAAGAAGGTAAGGAGAGGGAGAGAGAGAGAGAGAGAGAGAGAGAGAGAGAGAGAGTCGCGTGCACTCGCATATTTCGGCGCTTGTACAGCGAGGGGCTGCTGCGAGGGCCGATAAAGCATTTTTCCCTCACAGCTTCCATTAATCACGCGCGGTCAAAGTTCTGCAAGGGACTCGACTATAAGTTAGACTACAAGTACACGGGACCAATGCATATGTAATAGCATCTGCTGAATAATATTTGTCTTTCGACGTACATCTATTATTGTACATCGGCGTACGTAAATTCCTCGAGCCAGTCGGTCCATTCGCTTTTACTACTCCTTCGTTGACAACGGCACGTAAGCTCCTCCCTTTCCTCCGCCGCCGAGTGATTCTGGAATTACTGGATCGTTTACACGAAGCGCGCCATAGACACGAGTGCCCGCCATGACAACAGCTTAACAACCTTATTTGCCGGAAGCGCAGACTTTCACTTAAATTCACGAGTTTTTAACGGTCAGCCCCTTCCCCGCGACGGGAGGATTGAGGAATCGCGCGTTCACTTGCGTATACGCTTTTTTGAACTATAGTTCAGAGTCGGGGCGATAGGCTCGAAGTTAGATTTGCACACGAGTTCGGCTCGTTGTTGACGTTCAGCGAGACATGCGACTTCATGCGAGTACATCGGTCCAATCTATATTCGACTCCCCCTCGAGCGAGAAATATCCATCATGCAAATTTAACGCCTTTCTCTTTCGATCCATTGGCCCACTTATAATTATTCCACTTAAATGTCTACCTAAGTCCTACCTCCCCGCATCCCATCGCTCTAAGCCCTTTCAAGTTCATCCTTAGCAGGAGCAACGTCGACTAGTAGTCAAACTTTGAAGGCTTAGGCCACTCGATGCACATGTGCTTTTTAACAGTATATCATAATGTTCTATATTTTAATAATTATCATTAAAAGTGCCAGATTTTGTATTTTCTTAATGGTTCCCTTCGTAAGTGAGCTCTGAACTTTCCTAGATCAGTTCTGTTCATCGAATTCACGAATTTTTTTAACAAATTGAGTGATTCAATTCCCAATGCAATAACTCATTTATAATTAGAAACAATTAATTACAATTAACCTTGTTTTTTTTTTTTTTTATTTTTTTTTATTGTCATTCCTTGATTGTGCTATCTAGCCAAATCTGGCGAAGGCTTTACAAATTCAAGTGAAGTATTTGTTGTTTACGTGCATTATATATTAACATACGTTAATACATACGCGTGCTCAATAGCTTGACAAAGCCGACAACCGTCTGAATGATGAAATGGTTGGCTTGATTGGGAGTTGGGGCACTTGAGTCTTTGCGTAGCGCCAGGCATTGCCAGAATAATGGGCGTGGAATTTCGTAAATTAAACGTGCCGAACGTTTCTTTATGCGTTTTCCAGAGAGCCGAATAATAGAATATGGTCAGAGGATTGGATTTGAGAAAAGGGCTCCCCGTGAAAAAGGCCAAGTGAAACGCCTCCTTTAAGAGAGCTCGATGTTTAGGAAAGGCGAGCAAGCGCGAGGGACGCTGAGAGCTGCAGCGATTTCAGCATCTGAAAAATTACGAACTTTCCTGGCCGCCCGTGCGTTAATCGATAATTATACAGAACAGTCGGCGCTCTCTTGGCGCTCTCTTGGCCCTCCTCGCCTCACCAGCCTCAGTCCTTTCTTTATTTCCATCTCAATATCTTATTGAGTAGAGGCTCTAATGCGAGAGAGAGAGAGAGAGAGAGAGAGAGAGAGAGAGAGAGAGAGAGAGAGAGAGAGAGAGTGAGAGCCGAGGGTCAAGAGGCTGAGAACGTATAGGGCGTGACGGGAACTCGTTACGACTCTTGCGTCCAGGATTTTGGGTACTCGGGGACCATCGTCCTGGCCAATGGAAGGCACAGGCGCACGATTGCGGCTCCGTGTCTGCATGTGTAAATGGAGTTGAAAGACGTTCGGTTAAAATTCTATTGCATTTCCCAGTCAAACGAAGGTTATTGGGGTTTGATAATCTATAATAAGTTTCTTTTTTTTCGAAATCGAAAATCGCAACTAATGCTGATTAATAAGCTTCGGGTCACGTTTGAGAATAAATTGCGGTGTGTCGTCCGCACTCCCGTTCGCTTTGTAAATATTTAACCCCAAGGATGTACTTCCGGTAAAAATTATTATAAATTCGTTAATCGTAGGTGGCGTCTGTTTCAGCCTAACTTATCATTATACCCGTTGTAATAAAGTGCCCGCATAATGTTTTAATGATGTTTTGTTTTATGTTTTTTTTTTTTTTTGTTTTTTAGTTCTCGATCTATGAAATTTGTTGGGAAATACGCTGAGGCTTAAAGCTCGATTTTCACAATATTGGCCCGACGGCAGGATACATCGATTGATCAAGCCCACTTGGCTTGGCTCGTGTTCAAGAGCCTCTTTTAAAATATCGTAAATGTAAAGGGGAAAAGGATCGTTAACGTATATGAGGTACGCCGCCGCAGTTCCGGATATTCGGTATATCAATCTTTTAATTACTCTAGTGGACAGAAGGGAGGGTAAAAAATAGTTGGCTCGGGCGACGTCAAGCGGGCAGGGTGATGTTTGTTGGCCCTCGTTGATTACGATGAACAACGTAGAAATAGCGATCGGAGGTCCGGGAAAGGGGTATAATGGAGAGTCGCGGCTCATTCGACGAGATAATGCGGGTGATTGAGGATGGAGACGCGCGAAGGGAGTCGGGGCGACAGGGAGGGATGGGAGCGTCATTCGGAGATCGAGGATCGGGGCTGAGTAGGAGTGGAGCCGCACGGCCTCGGCGGACGACTCTTAGGTGAGCAACTGGGAAAAGGAAACGCGACGTGACGGAGGGGAGGCCAGACGGAGCGGAAAAATGCGAAAAGTCGTGGGACGGCGGCCGAGTCAGCGGGGGCAAGGTATCGCGAGCCGAGGGTTGACTCTACCGTCCCGCTGGGTTCGGCGGGCACCCCTTGCCGGGCGTCTCGGCCGGTCTCCTGACCCGTAGAAAGGAAAGCGGGGGACGCCCGTGGCCAAGGGCCGAGGGAGGACCGGAGCAGAGAATAGAGCCGATATACGAGGAGGCCCAGCTGCGGCCCAGCAACGGCTCGACTCCTAAGTCTAACTTTTCCCGCTAATTCGAGGGGCACCGAGCGGGGGAGGTCCTCTATCCGATTGTTCGGCCGGGACCCGCTTCCGTGAAATGCGCCGTCGGGACCAGAAAATGTTTTGGCAGGCCGCGCGCGCCCGGTCCTACCCCCCTCCCTCTCGTCATCCTCCACGGCTCGCGAAAACGAGGGCCCGTCGCATTCCGGCCTTGTCGAGCGGCGCCCGCCATTTCGACGCGACCTTTGACTTATTTGGCTTTGACCGACTCTCCTTGAAATCCAGGACCTCCGCCAAAGGGGGGGCGGGCGAGCTCCTTTAGACGGAAGGCAATCGCGGTAGTCGCGGTGGCCTCGGTATTGCTTTATCGGCGACCTACGGAAGCGAGAAGAAGGCTCGGAGTACTCGTATCTCATTAAAGATTACACGGCTCTCGAGGATGTCGGCCGACCGGCTCCACGTATATACCGACGCAACTCGAAAAACGATAAGTAGCGGTGGCGTTTAGCGTTGTGCGGGGGGGGGGAGAAAGATCCAGTATCGATGAACGGAGGGAGAATCTCGCTCGTGCGCTCATCGATGATTAATGATCGATAGCAAACAATCTCATCGAAGGGCTGTGTCATCGTCCTCCTCGTTCCCCGCGTCTTCCACCCCCGCTCGGCATCGTGGCTCATCAGGGCGCTGGCATCGGCGACGGCTCTATTTCAATCTGAATATTTTACAAGATGCGGGGCTGCCGTATTTACAAGGAGCGCTGACGGCCAAGGATTTCGATCCGCCGACGACAAAATTATTATATTGGTTGCTTAATCGCCCCTGCCATCGGTGTTCTCTCTCTCTCTCTCTCTCTCTCTCTCTCTCTATCTCTCCCTCCACTCGTATTGTCCTTTTTTTTTCATCGTAAATTTTTAAGGGAGCATCCAACAGTTTTTTATACACATAATTAATTTTTTTACATTCTGCTTTGATGAGGTCTCAACTTCTTTATTCCTCTTCTTCTCAATTCGCTCATGCTTCTTCGATCGCTTTTATTTTTATATCTCTCTCTCTCTCTCTCTCTCTCTCTCTCTCTCCCTCTTATTTTATACCGTGGCTTTAAGCCGCACGTATTTAACGACTAATTCGGCTTTCGGTTATTCAATACCCGTACATTATTTATTCCCCCGTAGGCCGCGCTTCGCTTCACTTCATTATCATTCAGAATTACATTGAAATCTTTTGACTGCTCTCATTATACGAAAATAGAAAATACAAGGACGGCGATAACTTTATTCTTCGTGTACATTGACATCGAAAACTAATTCATATTTTACGTCCCAAAGGATATATGCCTGCATCGGCTTCTATTATTTAACAAATAAATACACATTCACTTAAAATTTTTACATTTAGCTGCGACGCCGTGCGACATTCTCCTCAAAGCTGCGCAAATTTCCGTATTAAAAAAGAAAAAGAAAATAAAAAGAAAGCCCTTAATTAGAAGACAGCTTGTAATGTGTAAATTGTTTCTTTCGTTTATATTTATTTATGTATTTATTTATTTATTTATTTATTTTTTCCGACTCCAAGTATCCGCTTGGGTCGAAAGCTTTGGCAAGAATACGAACACGGGACTAAGTTAAGGTTCGAATTTATGCTCATTATATATACACCTTCGGAGCGATAATGACCGCTTGCAACGATACGTTCGGAAAGGAGCGGCGGGACATCTGCTGTTCAATGTAGCCAATGTGCAATATTTTCAGCTTATCGTGCATTAATGTACTAAATATGCTATAGCATTGACAAACACAAGCTGTTTATATGTATAACCAAGTCCTGGCCGCTCACTAGGATTACTATTTGTGAAAATTTTTTATACTGCCCTCGGATGGTCTTGATATTGCTGTATCTGCATCTGAAATTCTATGTATTTCAATGCTCCTACAACTGGCTAAAGCATGACAACATTGAAAATTAACAAACTTTATCCGGCTGTCGAGCAGCTTGACGCGATCCTTCCTTCCTTCCTTCCTTCCTGCCTGCCTGCCTGCCTGCCTACGCTATTTAAATGATTAATTATTAGTCATGAAAATAGAAGAAAGAAAACGAGTTCTACGATACGGTGGATATTTATGTGGATAAATTAATCGGGAGGGGGGATGGAAATAAATTGACTGGTCATTATGTGTGAACATTTTATCCTTAAATACCTGTGGTTAATTAAAAAATTAATCTTGCAGTCTGTTTCTAGATTTTTTGTAAAATTATTTCTAAAAAAAGGAAAGAAAAGAAGAGAATGTTGTACGATCAGAAGTGCTTCCGCACGTTTTTCGAGGCTCGGCAGCCAGCAAATAATAATGCTTTTTAATTTCGAAGTACTATGGACACTTTTTAATGCAATAATAAAATGATTGTCGGCCGATATAACGATAGATGTAAAGTTTCCAATAGAATTATTAAAAATTACACTAAACGCAAATTAAATAAACGCATAGAGTATCTTATGCACATATAGCAAGCAAAAATTTAATATGACATAAAGCTTTTGTGGCTGAAAGTGTTTAAGTGTATAAGTTGGCAAGGGGATCGATTTAGGCAACGATCGAGGCTAATGATTAAAAACCCGTAGGCAGTCATGATGAATATATGAATCGAGAAATTGAAACCAAGTAAAATTTGGTTGAATAAGAAAAAAATCAAAAAAAAAAAAGAAAATAAATAAATAAATAGACTTTTAAAAAAATGCTAAGGTTATTGGGAAGAATGCGGAGCGTCGAGAGACCTGAAAATATTGGGTCAGTTGTCAGGGAGGACGAAATTAATCATACATTATTCCCTCGGTCGAGAATGCATTCCGTAAGCTCTGACAAATCATAAGAAATGCAGCAAGCGTATCGTTGTAATTACTGCTGCTGGGAAAGGATAACGATTTCTAGCGTTCCTATTAAAAGTATACGTACTTATAATGTGCGCAGGCGTGTATAGGCGATCGGTAGAAATACATTAACGTAAAGGATGAGGTGGAATCGATGCCCACTCTGAAACGATGAGTTTATCCGTGATTTTACATAACCGTCTGTAAATAAAATATAGTTTAATTATTTTTCACGAACGGTGATAAGTCGTGGTATTATAATAAAATGAGATGGAAAAGCAGTTTAGTAAGGTAAAGGAAGAAAAAAAAAGAAAGAAAGAAAGAAAGAAAGAAAGAAAGAAAGACAGAAAGAAAAAAAAACTGTAAGACCTCTAGAATAAAACCCAATGGACGTCGAATCAGTTGTCCGGCGGACAGATGCGTGTGTGCGTGGGATCCGAAGAGAGAAAAAGGAAAAACAAGGGGGCGTGGAGTGAAACCGGGTTCGCACCGGTGGAAGAAGGGCAGTTTGGAGCAGTAGCCATTGGGGTGATGAGCTTTGGCTTAATATTAATAAATATTCTATACGTTCTTTGCATTTGCCAGGATTTATGGAAGTTTATAAAATAAAGAGGAACTCGTCGTTTGCCTTTGCCGGCTTTTGTTATTCCCGTGGCAGCAGGTTTACGGTCTTATGATGCAGCAAGAGAGGATGGCGCGACAATCGTGAAATCCCATTGGCGATGCTCGGAGCGGCTATAGAATCGGCATTTAAAGAAACAGCCCGGAGGATCGGCTCCTTCGGCACCGGATAGCGCGGTCGCGCACCGAGGGCTCGGGGAAATACCGAGCCGGGAACATCGGGCAGGCCCGACTCTGCAGCGGTGCCGGCTACGACCTCGGTGAGAAGCTCAATTTCAAGGGCGGCGAAATTATTCGTTATTTGGTGAAATCGGGGGTGGTGGGGGGGGGGAAGGTCCAGCGGGCCCATAAAGAAGACGTCAGGGGCGCACTCCTCGGTGGTGGACTGGCAACTAAAAACGTTCGATTCCGTAAATAAATCACGGTTTAAATAATCGTGGAATCGGGTCTCGGGGAGTATTCATCATTGCTTATCGGCTCGGCGGGCCCATTATTAGCGGCGCTGCGCGGCCACGTCGGGGACTGCTGGGCCAGGGCGTGTTCGAGCCACCGGGGCCCGGGACATTAACGGAACCGTCAATCGTGACCGGGCTCGTGAACCCGGGATGAGGAGAATGCACCCCGGTAGGCTCGTTTGGCTCGTCGAGGGCCGCCAAGGGTCCGACGGCGCGCGTCCGGGCCCACTGCGCGCACACATCGTATCTCCGCGCTTATTATGATAGAAGATTTTTTTTCCATCATAAATAACTAACCGGCTCGCCGGTGCGGGCTCATTCGATACCCCCGCCCGACCGCCCGGCCACCCACCCCTACTCCCTTTCGTATACACACGTACATTTATATAGACAGCAGAGACCCCCGCGGAGCTGCTCGTATGTGCGCGCGAACCAGCTCTTTTACGTATAATATCGTTAAACAATCCGCCAGTCTCGCTCATCATGTGTGCGTCCTTAATGGTGTCTGGAGTTGGCGTCTCTCGGAGCTGCTGCTCCTTTTTATTCTCTTGCTTGTTCGTAACTTGCTGCTTGTGTTTCTCCTCCTCCCGCTGCTCGGCGCTCTTTCCCTTCGTTTCTTTTTTAACAACCCAGGTACGAATAATACCGGAATGGCGTTTTAGGATTTAAAAAGATAACTAAAGGCGAAATATAAAAAAATGAAATACAAGCATGTGAGAGAGAGAGAGAGAGAGAGAGAGAGAGATGATCGTGTTGTGCGAGCTCGGTATAAAGGGAGGTTCAAGGATTATGTTAAATTGCTATAAGATTTCTTATTATTAGTTTGGAACTTACAAGCCTTTTCTGTTATGCGCGTCTGCAAGAACATTCGACATTCTGGTAACACATGTACGCGTTTAAGGCTTTCTAATTCAAAAGGCATTATTAGATTCCCTAGATAGATTCCCAATGCAGGACTTTGAATGCACCTTTAAATGCACAACGCTACACAAAATTCACCTAATCAATCGCGTAAGAAATTTATACAGCTCTACTCCACCGGTAATTTTTAAAACTCCACAGCGACTTATTTACATTTCTACTTGTCTTTAGGGCATTCTATATTAGTTTATAAAAAATATACGAAATCGTAAAATTTATGATTATATATATGATATATATATATATATTAATCAAAGTAATGATAAGTCTTGTTACGAGTAGGGTTCGTGCGAATTACGGCGCAGAAAAATAATTTAAAATGTCATAATTTATACGAATATTTCTTAACGCTTGAAACTTAATTATTTTATGAAGAATAATGAGTTTCTAATTAATGTGGTAACTTTATGATGATTGTAGCCATTTCCCGATAAATAAAACTTATCTGTAACCTATAAATTATCTATCCACTTTTAAGAAAAATAAAGTATGGAAATTTAATTAGAAGTCAAATGAGCAAGTGATAGTGATTTATTTTATAGTATTGTCTCGTTACACTAGCTGACAATCATTATTTATTTATAATGCAATTGCCATTAATGTTATAAATGTGGATGCGTATAAATAAATTAAATTTGAAATTTAAATTGAGAATTAAGTTTGTCGAGCAAATGCTCCGGAATAAAATCTCACGGATCACGTTTTACTGGATTAGTTAATCCAATAGTTAATACAATAAGCAACGGATATTTAAAATTATATTATTATTCAAGAAATCTTTCCTTGATTATTTAAGCCACGGAATTATTTTACAAATTAGATAATTCAACACTTTGAGCATGAGAATTAGAAAATTATAAAACAATGACTATAAGTCGAGAAAAGCCAACATTGACTCTCACCGATTACCAAAAGCACTGACACATCTTCTTTTTTTTTTATGCAATTTTTATTTTATATATTGAAAAAAAATGTTTATAAATCTGTCTAATGTAAATTATACAGGGGATAATTTAACACGTGCTGTTTTGAATATTGAATATTGAAGTGAACGGTAATATATAGTGCGCTTAGATCGATCTGATCGATTAGTCGTATTGTTAGTATTACGCTTTGAATATCTAAAGCCAAAACGCAAATAATAAATACGATAATGATATAATTTCTCATAGCCAAGGAGTTATTTGGCCGATTGCCTGGAGATTGTCTCAAGCAGCTTCATAAAAAGCTAGATACCAATCTGAATCTATTTGGCATGCTGATCGTCTCAAAATTCTTAATAATTTAAAAAGAAGAATAAAAGAAATCTGTATACAAATCGGATATATGATTTACGATACAGACAATTTCGAAAGCTGATTCTCGAAAATTCCATCGTATAGGCTCTTCTCTTTCGCGAGGGTAGTTGTGCTTGTTGGCTTGCGACATAAATCCTCCATTGATGATGCCTTTCATTTTCAAGCAACGAATGAGTCCCAGCCAAAAGAGAGAGAGAGAGAGAGAGAGAGAGAGAGAGAGAGAGAGAGATAAAGACGGTGATGAGGTGCGGAGGATCGGATCCAAGGTCGCGAATGGCGTCATGAGAATGCGATCCAAACTCATCTCTTCTCACGAGTATATGAGGGAGCCGGGAAAAATTGAAAAATTTCGCTGCACACACACTCACAGAGAGAGAGAGAGAGAGAGAGAGAGAGAGAGAGAGATGCTTATGGCGAGGCACGGATAGGGGAATTTCGGTGAATCTAGAATGGAAGTAAGTCAGCCAGGCAGCGAACGTCTTGTAGGCGGGTCGTGACCCGTAAATATAGCGTTGACGTAAATACATATACATGTGGTAGGCGCGCGCGCGTGAGCGCGTGGTCCGGATTCATTCTCCCAGAGTAAATTCACTCGGGGATAAATAAACCTCGCTTCCGTATACGTAAACACGAAGCGAATTATCTATCTGTTTAGATAACGTAGAGTTGCATCGACGCGTCGCGTCGATTCCGCGAACGAGAAAACTGGAAAATTTATCGCCCACGAGCGGAAACTAGATTTTTTTCTAATTTATTAACCCGCTTTATTAACTGTAACATTTATGCGCATGTTTCGTAAATGATCGTAACCCTTTGGATCTTTGTTTAAAAAATTCTTATTTCCAAACTGGCGAAGTGTAATATCATGTACAAGAGCGCAATCTGAATTTTTGCCCAAATTGCAGTAATTCGAAAAAAAAAAAAAAAAAAAAAACACAAAAAATGAATAAACAAAAAAATGTACTTTGAATTCTGATTTAAAAACTTATCGAAGTTTTAACGATGGGAATAATTTTTTAATGTTTATACTCTCGGATAGTCATAAACGTCTTCTATGAATTTCCAAAGATGTATCGCGTAAGTAATATGGCAACCGACTTACAAAGAATGCAATTATTTGCGCTCACATTATAATTTATGTCTAACATTAAATATCCGAGTGTGAACAGAGATAAGGCATGAATACAAAAGTGCTTTGTATATTAAATGATAGTTAAAGAAATTTTACTACTGTTGCACATAATAATTATGATTCCGAGAGCGGGCAGGTAATTACAGTACGGTTAAAAGGAATTTTTACTTCTTAATACCGAGTAATTTGATTTCAAAGTTAATTATTCACTTTGATTTCACGTAAAAGAAATGTTGCTTATAGAAGAAAAAAAAAAAAAAAAAAAAAAAAAGAGAGAGAGAGAAAGAAATTACTAGCGCTCAAATGTACAAGTCGACAACTAATAAAGTGATCGAGGCCACGCTCTTTATTATTTTATTTAATTACATAAAATGAAACGCAGTCTCTCAGCTCGATTACATAAATAAATTATAGAGAAATAATGTTTAGGCGCGTATTATAATTTTATTAATCGACGTAGTATAAGAAAAAAGGGCGGAGATTTGACCAGTCTTCGTTATTCTTCTCGTCTTCGATCCTTCACAATTAGGTCATCGCATTAAGCCTCGGACTCGGTGTATAATGATATAGAGTAGAATTGAAACGAGATGAGACGAGATGAGGCGAGATGAGACGAGATGAGACGAGATGAGACGAGATGAAAAGGGATGAAGGCACGTAAAAGAGTCCGAGTCATTTAGAAATCTCAATTTAGAAGGGAGGCTGGGCTGTAGCTAGCAGAGATAAATTGCTCTGCTGGTGCATCGATTGAACATCCACGCGTTGAAGTAATTGTTACATTAGCGCGACGTGCAAGTAGAAACGGATAGATAGGTAAGGAGAGGTGAAATGGAAAGAGTCCGCCGATCGGGGCCTGGGATTCATTATTCGAGCCGAGCCATCAGCGGGGAAAATGGCAAAGCCGAAGCACGGGTTCGACAAATTAACCAGAAAACTAATTAAGTGAGCACCGCGCTCCTCGGCTTCAACCATTATTACTTTTTCTCTCTCTCTCTCTCTCTCTCTCTCTCACTCAGGGGGGCGTGCGCGCACTCACACACCTCGCCACCACCACCACCACCGCCACCATCGCCACCATCGTAGCTCTCTCTCTCTCTCTCTCTCTCTCTCTCTCCCTCTCTATCTCTATCTCTCTCTCTATCTCTATCTCTCTCTATCTCTCTATCTCTTTACGTGCGTTCCCGTCGCGTAAACAGCTTTTTTGCAACGCTGCAGCGTTTCTCTCCAAGCACTTGTCGTAACTTGTTGTCGACACGAACGTTCCTTAACAAATTGCCTTTACGCATTTTCCTTTTTAAAGTTCCGAGTACAAGTATATATTTTCAGCTCGGCTGCGGATTCGCCTGAAATTCGGCTAATAGGGCTTGATAATCAATCGCTAGAACGCATCTCACCCTTTAATCGGGACGGCGGAACGTATATAACGCGCGATGTAAAAATAGATTAACGATTGGCAACCTTTTCGTTTTAATCGATTAATTTCCATAGGAGCTCCGAGGCCATTATCGGCTAATTTTAAAGGCATTAGCCTTGTATGGAGAGTGTTTGTGAGAGTATGCCGGGTGAGCGCGGGAACGAGTGCAAGGATACGCAAGCTCGAATCAGAAGGAAAATACGATGACGATACGATGGCTTTGGGATAATAAAGCTGGAGCTTAAGGTGATAAGGAGATCGCGAGTGGAACGGTCAGTTTCACGGACGGCTCGTAAGGAATAATATGAAAGTGAGGAGGTGGAGGAGGTGGAGGAGGGGGAGGCGAAGGAGGAGGAGGAATGGGTTGGCTCGATGTGAACAAAGTCGGCGAATCCGTTTCGCACTTGGAGTGGAGGGGAGCCTCGCAATAAAGTATTCTCGAGCTCATTCGTCTTGTATATCTTTAATATCAAAGGATTAAGACGCTATAATTATTAGCGGGCAATCAGCTTTTCGGCCTCGTTGGCCTCTCCTCGCTCTTCCAGAAACAAGAACAACAAGAAAAAGGAAAATAATCCCAGACGGGCCGAAGCGCATCTCCCGGGGAGGGCAATAATAATGGCGACACGGGCGCGTTCGTCGATAATGAAAGCTCAACGAGAGGAGTGAGTAAATAAGAGAGTGAGAGAGAGAGAGAGAGAGAGAGAGAGAGAGAGAGAGAGAGATACGATCGCCCGCGATTTCAATTAATCCTGCCGTCAATTGCTGCCCCTCGTCCTTGATATGGCCAAGGTCGGGAAATCGAGCCTTACATGCCCCCACTGGCTAGGTCGGTGGGAGTCGCTGGGATGCAGGTGAGGGGTGCGCAGGGTCGGAGGGGAGCCCCGCACCGGGCAATTTCACGAGAGCCTGCTGATTATTGTAATTACGCCGTATTCCCGAATGATCAACCGTATGATTAAAGCTCGCGCGGTCCGGGTGGTAGGAGACGTCAGCGGAGGGGAGCCGAGGTGGTGTGCTCGAGTATACGATCGGGTTGACGCGCTCGCGCGACTGCGCGCGTAATGAAATACGTTCGGAAATCAGGACAAGCTGCAATTATGCGCGATTCCCGTAATCGTAAAACTCAAAGTTAACCGCGAGGCGTTTCGCGTCTTCTAGGTTCCTTCTACTTCTCCCTCCCTCCCTCGCCCGTGCCTCTCGCCCTAAAGCTCTCTCTCTCTCTCTCTCTCTCTCTCTCTCTCTCTCTCTCTCTCTCTCTCTCTCTCTCTCTCTCTCTCTCTCTCTCTCACTCACTCATTCGCGCACTCTTCTGGTGGACCGATGCACTGCGCGGCGGCACTTGCCCGTAAATCAAGGGACTCGGGACACGGAACGGATGCCCGTAAATGCGCTTACGAGGAGGACTGCAATTGATATTTTGGTATAGAAGCGCGCGCGCATACTTATTGCATAATAGTTGGTGGCGTCGACCGATTTCGGACCTCGCTCCTTCCTCCCCTTGCCTTTCCTTTGGCCCCGACGAACCCCGGTCGCTCCTCCGCAGCCACCAGGAGCCGCGGTTGTTCTCCTTGCCGATCTCGAACGCTCGCTTGCTCACGCGCGCGCGCGCGCCTCTCGTTACGTGACCATATTTTAAAGAACGTAAATCATCTGCATACGCTCTTGCGTAAGCTATAGGTTATTTTAACTTTTTATTGCAATCGGTGCGAATTATACCTTACCGAGCTAACAGCGAACATTACATTTTCAGTGTTTTTCTGACTAGTTGTTCGGAATGAACATTTTTAAAATACTCCTCATGCGATCCCCCGTCCTCGCGGCTCTTCGTCTTTTCCTCGTTTTTTCACACGTAAGGGGACGGCGAAAAAGACAAGATGGACGAAAGTGATTTTAGCCTCGGACAAGGGCTTTCGCGTCCTCATTTATTTATTGTTTTTTTTTTTATTTTTTCGTTTCGATTAATGCTTTATTAATAGAGGGCCATTATCAGAGAAGGACGTTGTTTTTTTTTTTTTTTTAAGTTTTTTTTCTTTGTACGATTCTGCTTTTAATGGATTTCCCATGCAGGGGAGATTTCGCGTACGCGCATATAAAATCAAAAGGTCGAGCATTAAATGTGATAATAGCCTCGAATACTGTTGAACTCATCAACGTATCTGCCTAGCTACCCTACCAAACCTACCAGTCAAGTGATACAGGCAAATGAAGGGAACATTTCAGCCCGGAGTTGAAGACTGAATGTTGTAACGTAAAGCTGCTTCTTAATTAATACTTAATTAAAGCTCCCCCTGAATAAATCAACGACGCGGTTCAGGCGTGGTTAACTTTACTGTTGCCACGTCTCTGCGAATAAATTGCGAATCATAATACGAGATAAAGAATGAATGAAGAGCGAATGAGAATTTTTTTATTCCTAGACATAAACAATAAATTCAACCTCGGAGTTCAAAGTCTGTACCGAATTTAGAATAACTTAGAACGAAGGTAATGAAAATATGTAATAATAGCTCTTGTCGAGATCGAAATGTCTCTTCGAAGAATCGTTTTAATTTTAATGTTTCATAATATTCCGATTTCCATTTGACATTTACTAATCTCGTGTGTTTTTATAATTTCAAATTTGTCGCGTAGCAGGTCATTGAAGCTGGAGTGCGATTTACGAATCGGTGTCGTAGCAAGGCTCGGCATACGCGATCTTCGATTGTAAACCGAATCAGGACTTGTCTTGATTGCCGGGACCCTTTAGATATCGAGGGGATAAAGATTTCAGATCCTCCTGAGCCGAAAGAGCTATGGACTTGTATTGTCTTGAGGTCGTGTGTTACCGGTGTCCGACAGGTGCACTCGCGACTCTCACGGTGTCGAAGATCCTCTACTCTCGTAGCCGCGGACGACGTGTTGCATTATTAATAGGAGGTGACTGTGAAGCTTCGAACAATCATCAATAGCAGGAGCAAAATAAGCAGGAGGAGGGGCAGAAGGGCGAAGATGAGGACGAGGACGTCGGGGAGGACGACGAAGATGACGACGATCAAGGCGGCGGTGCAAGTGGAAACGGCGGCAAAGGCGGCGGTGGCGCTCCGCCCCGGCAGGAGAGGGCAAACATGGCCGCTGAGGGACGGATTGGTGGAGAGCCGAGCCGCCGAGGACGACGCGCGTGACGCCCGCGCTTCACTCACGCAGGAGTCGTCGCTCTCTCTCTCTCTCTCTCTCTCTCTCTCTCTTACTCTTACTCTTACTCTTACTCTCTCTCTTACTCTCTAAGTTGCTGGCTGGCCCGCTCACCGGGAGCTCCTGCGGCCCTCCTTCCGTCACTCCCGACGTCGCCGCCCACACTCACACGCTTCCAGACGCGCACGCACGCGATGGCTCGCCGGTGCCGATCGCGGGGCGGAGGGGAGGCCGCGAGCGCCGATTTCGAGCAATTCCAGATGCTTATCGTCCGCTTCCCAGAAGTCCCTCTATCCGGCCGAGCTTTGTTCTCGGGGAGGCTGAGTTTGGGCCGGAGGGACGGTACGGTCCACCTGTGCGCGTCCGCGGGACTTTGGCGGTGCCGCGGGAAGAGCCAAGAGTCCCTCCCCGCGGCCCGAGGGATCCGAATTCCTCTTCCCTCTTATTTAGGTGGGACACGGCGATCGGGCGGGGAGTGGGGTCGGGCAGGGGGCGCCCCCTTCGACCCTCGTTCACGGGGATCGTCGCTAAACTCACCTCCCCCCTGCCCCCGGCTCCATCCCCTTACTCGTCGGCAGCGTACTCACGCAGACGACGAGGAGGCACCAGCAGAGGGATCACCCTCGGCATCCTGATTGAGATAACGCCCTTGCCGAATACCCGGATGATATCGATGTGCAACGTATAAATATTATCGCTCGATGGGACTCAAGCTGGAATTCGATAAAAGAGATTAAGCCGCGGGTTTGCTGGAATTTGAACTACTGTCGCTACCCGCAACTTATACCTTTCAATGCGATATACGGCTTAACTCTCCTCCTCCTCCTTCCCTCCTACTACTCCATTTACGTTTTTTTCATTTCAGCTTCCTCTTTTCTCCCCAATCCTATTTTACTTAAGCCTTTGTTTTTCCATTCGCTCCTATCTCGGCAATGTCAATTTCTTGCAGCGAATGCGGCTCTAAAGAATTTCTCTACTAAAATACCTGTCCTCTCTCCTATTTTGCATAGCAAAAATTAGCAAATAGAACTTAGAATCCTTCGTCGGTTTTTGTTCCTTTTTTCTTTTTTACTTCTCCTTTCAAACTTCTACTATTCCTCATTATTTACTTCCTTTGTTTTTTTTCATTCCGTTCGGCTGCTGCTTAACGCAGAGGCTTCTTTTATTTCTAAGCCTCTTAGATTTTAAACGATCTCGTAAATGTACTTTACGTGACCTACCATCACGTGTAAGAAATATTCATAATATTTCTGATTTCAGAATTTTCGATTATTAAAGCGAAAGAGTAATTCTCGTATTTGGACTTTTACAGCGTGCACGTGTTAATAATACAAATTGTAATTACCGACTCTTAGGCCATCTTTTGCTTCATCGACTCGGAAAACTCATTAAAACCACATCTTTATTTTATTAGTAAGAAATAAATGCATTTCATTGCACATGTTACCGCTTTAAATAAAATTGCTACTAATGTATATATATATATATATATATAGACTTTGTACTTTATACTTTATACTTTATACTCTATGCGGGATAAAAACTGGGATGAAATAAATTCTAGTAAGAATAAATATTCATATTTCATTCAATTAAATATTAAAATTAAATTAGTTAAATAATGAGATTATTATATATTATAAACTATTAAACTTACGCGGAATAGAGAAAAATTACTGAGTTACATAATAACTTAATCTCAGATAAAATTGCTTAAACAATTATTTTAAAAGGCATTACGTACGATCTGTAGTATAGTGAATGCGATAAGGATCGGAGTTAATTATGAAATAAATGTAGGATGTCAATGAGTTCGATCACAGTAAGCGCTGTATAATTGTTATTTTTGCGGAAAGATCTAAAAAGGTAGTATTACGACTGCAGCGTTCGACCGCTCGTTAAATATAGATAAAATGAAGATTAAATTACAATTCATTACATTTAAAATTAATGCAAGTTCGGATAATGTTTTAGCGTTTTGCCTGTCTAAAGATAAATTCGTAAATTCTTATCGGCTGGCTTCCCTCGCTTCCGTGTGCATATTAAATACATGTCATTTAATCGAAGCGCTATTTTAGCCTATTTGTATTCGTAAATTCGATTGAAAATTTTACATCTCCGATAAACTTTTCCCGAAAACGAGGGGTCTCGCGCTCTATGGCATATATCGTTATATACGATACGTAGCGCGAAAACCTTGCACAAAGGAGTGCATACGTCACGTCACGCATCATCTTTTATTATTTCTCCCATGGCTTTCTTCTATGCATTCAAGAATAATATAGAGGCGCGAATTTGAATATATTATTCAGGCTGCTTATCTTTATACATTATTTGCAGACTAAAGTGTCACCAAACTCGTTTTGTGACCGCGAGTGCCCCGACAGCGAGACTCTGTTCTCTAAATGTATCGATATTTTAGCACCGTTGATTGCTCTACGTACAATTGATTTCTATAAACTTCCCTTTTATTTTCATCAAAATATGATTAAAATAAACGCATGCAACGCTCATGACAGCCATGCATTGTTTTTCGTAACGCATGTACAGGCACGAGGCTCTTAAATACCAAATATCTGAAAATATCTGTGCCATTTGTTACTGCAATTTAAGAAAAAAAAAGGTTTTTTTTTTTTTTTTTTATATATATTAACTTTTGTTATAAAATCAGTGAGCCCCCATCCAGTTGGAAGCGGTAATGCATTTTTTACTTTTACCTCGTTATATCTGCAATTCAGTTATTAGTATGATTATAAGAACAGAACATGAGCATCCATCCAATTATATATATATATAATAATTCATAATAATGTACAAGAGTAATTTATTTTGCTTATTGCGTTAATCCACTATTTATCAAATGCTAAATGAAAATCGACTATTTTAAAATTCCTGTATGATACAATACAGTAATTCTAATGGAATCAATAATTATAATCGTGAGCGAACAATTTTAGATTAAATCAAGATTTTTCCACATATTTTTTTTGTTTCGTTTTGTTTTGTTTAACATTTCTTCTCAATTATACTGTGCAATACTTTTAAAATAATTTTAATACTTTATCAAATTATTTTTATAAGTAAAAGCAAACAATAATAAAAGGAAATGTGTAGTTATTATTTATATAAAACTATATCTGTATATATTAAATAGTCTTCAAATTAATACATTAATAATACGTTCTAATTGTTTATTTGTTTTATCGTTATACATAAGATATATTTAAATAATATATTTACAATAAAGTTAATATATTTTTAATTTATCCGCATATTGCTTGTATAAATTTATAAAGACATTAGATTATAAATCGGTTATTTTTAAATTTCATATTAATAAGACAATTACAACAAGTGTTAATTCTAATAAAAAAAAAAAACGCAAAAGGCAATAGAAGTAATTGCAGTAATTGCTACTTCTACGAACTTATTACAATAAAATATTTTAACAAATAAATATTGAGATTAAAGACTTCCATCTTTTATTTTCACAATAATTCTCATATTAAAGATTATTTAAACAACAAATAAATTAATTCTGTAAATTTTAATGTTGGAGAATATATATTTTAAAAAACTGTTTTTATTTATTCAATAAGATCAGTAATTATTAAAAATATATTTGACAGAAGTTGTTATACGTGTAGTTTAGAAAATAGTTGAAATTTTTACTTTTAAAAATTGCAATAGTACTGTAATATTTATGGTTTATTATTCTCAATAATCGAGTTTGGCAATCGCGACACGAAGTTCTTCATATGAATCTTCGTATAAAATATCTAACCACATCGTATTCTCTTGATCACGTATACTATAAGTCTCCATTTATTTTTTCTAACTGACATAAAATTAATGTATTATGTTGAAATTTATATCTTTCAATGTTGTTGGGTAAATTTTTTTTAAAAATACACGAAATCTACGTAACTTGAAAATATGAAATTTACGCATATTTTGTAATGAACTTCTAATAAACCAATAAAGCAGTACTTAAGCAATTCATGAAGTTTTGCTATTTAAAGTAATTTCCTGCAGGATTGATACGATATTATCGCAAATTTGTTTAACTACCAAAATTTAATTTATAAATGAAAATATTCAACGGTTTAAGTGCTACAAAGCGATTAAAACGCTTTATACCACCCACATATATCACAATAATAACGCTGGATATTTTAAGAATGAGTGACAGTCGGTCCGATCAAGGGATTCGATATGCTTCTCCTGTACTGAAATGCAAGATGTTTGGTATTGGGCAATTTTTATACGTCGGCACAAGGAATAATCGAACGATTTTTGCCAATAAAAAGTTCTATATATATGTTGACAAATATTTTATATATAACTAGTACAGTATAACGAGCGTTTTTTATACGATATAAAATTTTATCGATTTTTACTCAGCAAGTATTCTGAGATTTTTACATTATATTTTTTCTGGCTGTGCTTTTATTAGATATTGAGCTCTAAAAGTTGTAGATCGATTTCAGAATTTTCTTGTCAAATATCGATATCATATTAGTTACTATTTTTATAAATATTAACTAATATAAGACTGGTTTTTCTTTTATATAAATTATATTGTAGATTCTTCTTCAACTTTTTCTTTTTTTCTCTCATTGTAGAACCTTAAATGTATAATTAGAGCGATCAAATCCATCGTCGTTTATTCTTGTATTTATCATAATAAAATTAAAAAAAAAAAAAAAAAAAAAAACTTTTCCATACTGACATATGATTAAATTATGTGCACGTGTATATACATTTATTATTTAGGAAAATGTTGCAATAAATTCAGAGTATTTAATTTAAAAAATTTTGAAATATGTAAATTTAAAAGAATGATTTACTTATATGCATGTTTTCAATTACAAAATCTATAAAATAATATATTTTCGAAGTTTATTGCTAATATGTACAGTTTAATGTATTCGTGCTAGTATAAACTTACTTTGGTAGTTTGTAATTTGCATTCTAAACAGAAGTTACTATTTATCAAATACAAGTATGCAAAATTTATAACGGAGAGCCGTTACGTTGCTTTATTTTATTACCTTATATTACCTGTAGTATAAGTATCTCTAATTACTAATAACTTTGAACGGTGATTCATGGAAATATGACAATTGATGTCGATTATTATGATGGCAATGTATGCGTGTAGGTTTTGAAAAAGCCGAGCGCCACCTGTTGAACAATGTCAATCGAATGTCTTATGTACAGCTTACGATATCCCTCAAATGCTCCCACAATAAAATTACCATAAATTCAACAGGACCTACCGTATAAACCTATCTGTCGCATCTTTTTCAAGTAAAAGAAAACCTATCCATCTTCCTTACAATGACACAAAAATCTGAGTCATTATTACTTTTGTCTTATCAATTTAAGGATACTTTACATATATTGCTTTTCCGTTATAAAAACTTTGTTTTCTTAAATATAAGTAATTTCAAGCGCTATTTTATCATAGCAAATATACTTTTCTTCTTTATACGAGTAATATACATAACTGTATATGAAAATAGTTTAATTATAGCAAAATCAAAATAAAAAATGTTATAAAATATTATGTAAAATCTCATCAGATTTTATTTTAATATTTTTTAATTGTACCTTAATTTTTTACTATATATATATACATTAACTGTAATCTTATATATTATAATTACATTATTCTATACAAAACTATAATTTGATTATCGCTGAATATACTTGAATTTCTTACCTTTATCTTTACATAAAACCTGTATTTATTAGTGAAATTTTATAGTGAAAGCGCATAAATTTTTGATATATTATTATTAAAATAAATCTTTTGATTGTTCATATTTTTTTTTTACAAATTTCAAAATAATTTAATTTTAATATAAGTTTATAATTTAATGTTTAAATAGTTTTCCGTGAGTGTAATATTTTTACTATTTATTTTACACTGAAACATAATATCTTGCTGATAATAATTTCTTCACTCTTTTTATTTATTTATTTTTGTCTTTGTTTAAACGTAATTTTTGGATTCCGTTACATAGAATCTTGAAGGCAATAATAAAATAAGAGTAAAGTATAGTCTAATTTAATAGTGAAGTAAGAAAAAAATATTTTGTTTACGTGAATTATGTGATTTGAATTTTCAATTATGAATTATCTTCAGTGAAATTATTTTCATTAATCAGAATTTATAAGAATATGTCAGTCAACGTTATGAATATTTCTTTTTAGATAATTAAGATTTTAACGGTCCAAGCGACCAAGAGTTTTATATTGAATATTTTCTATTAGAAGGCAGCACCTCCTTGCCTATATTTTGCACGCAGGGGCATCTATACATTTATATTGAAACTAACTATCTATACTTTTAGATCGACAGTGAATCAAATAAGAAATCAATAATATCTATAACATTAAAATCATTATTATTTACCTCATACAAAATTTATCTATTTATAGTGTTTTTTTGTTTAGTTTAAGAAAAAAAGGATTTTATTAAAATCAAACATAGTTTAATTGTCATTGAAATTTAAAAGACGATAAGAAGAAAAGAGAAAATCATTAAGTATTTTTGGACAGAAGTTTCGTTTGAAATAAATGACATAAAAAGATGTACATACGTGCCGATGACGTGAAGATGGAAAAAATGTCTATGAAAGGCAAACTTTCGTCCAGCATTCCCAATGTAAGTTTTGCGACTGGTTTTGACTGAAATTGTGCGATACTATTTAGAAAACAATACGATCGAATCCTGTGACACACACGAATGATTTAATATTACATTATTAGATCTTAATCTGAGCTTAATCGAAGCGATAATTAAAATTTTTAAGAAAAGTTCGATTGGATTATTTTTCGAACAAAACTACAGCCTCACTTCAAAACAACAAAAGTCAATCTATTTTTTATGTGTATCGTCGCTGAAGTTTGTAACTGCCGCTTCGTTTTTTCTGGAATGGAGCCGTTTAAATGACCTCTACATTGTACTTCCTTACCTTCTAAACTATTAGTGTAATTGCTTATTTTTTTCCATATATTGTCAATACGCAGAACAATTAATATCGTGCATTTTATTAATTAAAAATAGTAAATAATTAAGTTTGATAGATTATATAATATAATTTATTTATTTTAATTTCATATTAAAACATCTACACATTGTGATAAGCGTAAAGCATAAAGCATATAATGAAACACACTCAAATGATCCGGATAAATGAAAAAAGAAAAAAGAAATTATACAGATGTTATTGTTCTACCGTATATTATTATAAGAATGTAATATTACGCGTATTTTTTATGATTTTCTAAATTTAATGTTTATTTATTGTCACTAATACTGTTTTTTGTTATTATATTATTCAGTTTATTTTATTACTTGACGGCGTTATTAATGTTCTGAAATTTTATTATTTTTTACATATGTGAGGAATTTCATTAATTTGAAAAGTGAATTAATATATTTTTTTGATAAATAATATCACACGGTATTCGTGTTAGATGTAATGGTAAAAAAGTACAGTTGCAATATCGACAATAGATATAAAATGTCTAATTTATATTTTGTGTGCAGGTGTCGCTAGTTGTTTCAAGTAATATGAAAATATTATTAGTCCTACGTAATTAATTATATATATTTCATTTTCCAAATTTATTGCGTAAGTTTCGTCGAAAAAGTTCGTTATAATTTCTTTATGCGCAATAATATTTAATTTCTCTTACAAGTCATTGTAAAATGTCGATGAAATACTATTTATACTTTGTCAGGTTGAAAAAAATTTATATTAGAAACTTTTCGTTTGTAAACATATGCATTAACTTTTTTTAATATGTAACTTTGGGTTTGTGCGTCTGTGCGTGCATGCATATAAACATACGATCACATTGCGTAAGTAAATAAAAAATTACTAACTTTATAAAAAGTAGATGCAATAATAATTAATTCTTAATTGATTAAAATTATTGTAAAACCTTTGATTATTCTCCGGCCAGCACAATGTCTCATAAATATTGATTATAGCATCATTTGAAGTGCACAGCTTATATCTTAATATCTAGATTAGGAAGCGGGATTAAGCACGATGTTATGTACTGTAGCCAAAATTACATCCAGTTTTGTACAGATTGTCTAGTCGTTTGGCTTTACTCGGAGCATCATGAGACGTACATCTTGACATACAATGTCTATTCGAACAGCAGAGGCTTGAATACTCTTAGGAGAGGTGGTATAGTTCAAAAATGGATCGCAAACATAAGAAACAATTGTACAGCTTATTGAGACCGTCACGTCAACGCGAAAGAAACTGAAGGTGTTCGATATGTAAAAAAAAGAAATTGTATTTTACAGATTGAATGGTTCGGCAAACGAATTAAGAAGTGCATAATTAGAGTGTGAACGTCGTTACAATTAAATATCGGCCAAAATGTCTAATAAATTACTAGAAAAACAAAATAAAAAAATTCATGAGCGTATGTTAAATCTGACCGAAGTTAATATCACTCCTCTACCTCGCGATTCAAAATGGTTAAAACCTCTTCAAATGGTCTATGTCCAGGATAATATGACAAAGAGATGGGATCTTGCCATATCAGGTGATAGCGTCTCAATAATTATATTTAATGTCACACGTAAAAAACTTATATTCGTTAAGCAATTTCGACCAGCTGCATTTTTCGCATGTATACCCGACCGGGAACATGTCACACAAGTCGATCTCGAAAAATATCCACCAACTCTCGGTCTTACTCTTGAGCTTTGCTCTGGTGTTGTTGATAAAGATAAGCCATTGGTATATATTGCTCAGGATGAGGTTGTTGAAGAATGCGGATATCAAGCACCCACTTCATCCTTTCATAAAATCTTAACATACAGGTATTACTTATGTTTATTGCATCATCAGTTTCATTGTCGTGTACTTTAAAGCTTGAGCTAAAACCATTTATATTTTATGACTTTGATTTCATTTCATGGGCACATACTTATTTTAGTATATCATAATTTTACATAATTAAATTATTTTATTCGTTGCCTCTTACGAATTAGCTATTTTCATAATTTAGAAGGATATGCAATAATTGCTTTTGTCGACTGTCTTATTTGATGTTGAGCTTTTTTTCTTTCTCATAGAATTATTATTATTATTTATTTAATATAATTTATACAATAAAAATTCTCACTGAAAATTTTTAATCTACAGATCTATAGGATCAGCTGTAAGCAAACAAACACTATACTATGTTGAAGTCACAGATGAAATGAGAATCCATCCTGGTAAGATTAATTATTTTTATAAATTCAATGCATTTAAATAACATTTAGATATTTTTTTTACAATTTTATTTAAATAGAATGCAATTTCAATACATTTTATATGTTCTGATAAACAATTTTAATAAATACAAAAAAGGATAGCTTTAAACTTTTAAAAGAAAGAAGAAATGTTTTATAATTTCATGCTATTCCTGTAATCAATATTAAATATGTATTTTAGTGTAAATGCATATATTGACCGTATTTTACATTTTATACTTTCAGGAGGTGGACTTGAGTCAGAAGGTGAATTGATTGAAGTAGTTGAAATGAGTGTTGAGGAAGTGACTGAATATATTAATAGTGATGAAGTTCAGAGTCCGGCGAGTTTTCTTAATGGTGTTTCTTGGTTCCTCCTTAATAAAAAAGATCAACACTAATCCCAATATTAATTAAAATGATATATTTTACAAGCGATCTTAAGTTATTCTTGTGTTATAAATAAAAATATTGTAAAATTTATATAAATAACTAATTTACTTCTTATAATAAAATTTATAGTTAAAATTGTTTTTATGTAGGCTACAATTATGTTGACTAGGATTCTGTTAAAATGTTGAAAGTTTATACAACTATTTCTAAACAATATTTTAAAACTAGATAATAATTTATACAACTATATTGTCTTTACAAAATCAATATAATCACTTAATAAAAAATGTATTTTATATAAATATTAAAATTATATTAAAGGCTCTATAAAAGCAGTTTAATGTTTTTATATTTACAATTAAATATATAGTAATTCGTTTATCTACTAAGATAAACATTTTTATTATTTATATATTAATCTAAATGTGAGACTATGATGTGAAAATAGAATAATAAATTTTTTTAAAGAAATTCATTTAAAAATTGTATATAAATTATGAAATAATATTTACCTTTGTAATATATTCTAGATTAGGTAAGGTAGGGTAAAAATGAAAGTTTACCATAATATTAATATTTTCATATGTACAGCAATATAAAAAATTTAAGTAAAATTCATATTAAAAATAATAAAAAAAAAAAAAATCATATAATAATCAAATGTGTTCAATCAATTTCACATTGTTTTACAATCTATAGAAAGCAAATTTTATAAACTTATAAACTTTAAATATATGATATAATATAAAAATTGGCATATTTTAAAATATATTTTAGAAAAAACACTTGTTTGTTTCAATTTATTTAAATCATACAAATCAAAAAATTTAAATTAATTTAAAAGCTATGTAAAGATTTTTTTATTATATTTCCTATATCAAACAAAATCCATTATCATTTTCTTTTATAATCCTAAATACAAAAATATTTCTAATATTTAAATTTATAATTCTTTGATATTTGTATCTTTAGGGTAACATAAGTCAATAATAATGAGTTTTTTATAGTATCACATTTATACTGTTTTAGATTTTATTGTTCTTCTGTTGATCAATTTTTATATTTAATAATAATATTTTATTATAAGTATTTTAAATTTATAAGTATCACCCATTGTCTGTACTTGAATTCATGTGTAAGATGAGAATTTAAGATTTAAAAAAATTAACTTCTAAATTGTAAACATAAATTTTGTTTATACCTTTCAATTGTCATAATTTTTTTTTATTTTAACTTATATATCACAATAAAAAGTATAATGGAACGAGCATTTTATAAAAACAATGATTGAAAAGTACTTTTACCTTTTATGATTTTAGAACATTTTCAATAGTTTATAACTTGATTATCCACACAATGTATAAATATATAATATTAAGTTTTTAGATTTAATTATGTCAGTTCTTGATTGGCAGTACAAAATGAAAAATATTAAATATGTTATAGACAAAATAAAAAAATGTTATTGATTATTCATTTATTTTAATTTAGGGCATTATATTAGTGTAATATAAAAACAATAAAAAAAACAAGTTCAAAACATTTATGGATTACATTAAATTTTTTGTTAAATAAAAAAATCCAATCATAAACAAAATCTCTGTATAAAAACAACTAAAATTGTGGATTCGATTATTTGAGTTAGTTTCAAATATATGAATAACATAAAGTTCTTGGGAAAGTAGATGTTATTCTTGAATTCAAATTGATTGCTAATAATTTCATAAAATAGAAACGTATATTAATATTGAATTAGAAGGAAATTATATGTATGCATTTATTATAATACTTCTACAAACTTCATAATCTGTACTTCATAGGTATAATACTTTGTACATGTTACTACAAACGAATTGTACAAACGAAATGTTCACATCATGTGTAAAGCTATTAATTCTATTTTAATTTTATTTTATGTTAACCGCGTTTACATGTATGACTGATCATGTCGAAATATGAATGTACAAAATAGGATTTTATTCTCTTGTTTGATTATACGTAATAAACAATGAATAATATCATCGAAGAATAAGCACGTTATCCTGCGGCATTACAAATAATAATTAATGATCTTGATATTTATTATGTTTGAAATTATTAATTTTTTTACAGCTCAGCCAAAGGGATCAAGTATTTTTAAAGGAGATTGGCCCGGCTCTGCGAACGCACACGTCCCCATATAAATGACGAACGTAGTTACGGGACTTGTGAAATGCATGGAGTGCTAATGATTAGCTCGTCGCCAGCGAGTGACAAATACGATAACGAATTTTCAAGTTCGGTTTCGGCTTCAAGATTTCGGCTCATATTAATTAAAGCGATGGCCGTTAGGTGTCGCTATACTTATCACCAAATTTAATTTATGGCTAATTATGGGATCCGGTCAGAGTTTTAAGAGAGATTCGGAAAAGCCGAAATACCGACAAGAAGCTCGAGCCAAGCAGCAATCAAAAGATTATTAATTTATAATATTAATAATAGAGTAGGGACATTAGTTTTGGCGGAGAAATAAAATAATATCCGCGCTGTTATTCAATCGAGTAGCAATTTTATTCATTTTCAGTAAACGGACATGTCACAGTGACTTTCATCTAATTTCGACAATGAAAAATCTTCCTTATGTAATTTATGCAGTGTTGGTGCTCGTGTAAGTCGTCTGTCTATGAATGTGATTTGTAAGCAGAACGATGAACAGGCAACCGCTACCGGTTCCATGTATTCCAAAGTAAAAGATTTCTGTAAGTGTTTGGAATAAATAACTTTGAATGCTGTTACACACTGGTTTTAACATCTGCCGAATAGTAATTGTTCAATATTTTTTATGATATAAGTTGTCCGTAGAGGCGAATCCAGTGGCGGGGTCGTTGGGGTTGTTGGACTCTGAGGCGATGTGTCTTGCCCATGCGATTGCGTATAACTATGAACCCGAATGTAAATAATGCTTTTCCAATTCAAAAAAGAATTTTCCTTGCCACGGGAATCGCTCGACGTTCTCGATCGCGAGGTTATTTGTGAAAGCGAAGATCCGTACCTTAAAACGTCGGCGACGGTGTCAAATGGCCAGTCTCGTTGAGATTCTCGGAATTTATCCACTACGCGCTGCTATGCTATGCGATCATAGGATAATCATAAAAGCGCATGGACGCTTAGGCGTGAGGAGGTGCGATGCCGCCGAGCGCTCCTCTCGAGGTAATCGTTTTTGCGAAGCTTTCGAAAGATCGCAGGATTCTGTTTCAATTAAGCAATATTAATGATAAATGTAAGTGAAATTTCTTTGGTAAGTGTAATCGTTAGCAATAGTGTGAAAATCAATCTTCAATAGATTTAATTCCTCCACTTACTCTCCCCATAAATGCCCCGTACTTTCCTTCCGTTGCATTTTCTACTTTATTCTCCCTCTTTATGTGTTCAAGAAACTTCGTAAGATCATTTAAGGTCCACGTGGACCTGCTAATCGACTTTTCCAATGGACTATTTTTCCTGTTCAATATTATTATTTCAAGACGGTCAAGGTAAAATTATAATTTTACTTTTTATTTAGTGTGAAATATTACTTCACGATGCTCAAGCAATAATTATTAAGGCATTTTGTATTAAATAATTACGAAATACCATTACTATAATTGTCTTTATTAAAATATTTTACTCTCTCCTCTCTCTCTCTCTCTCTCTCTCTCTCTCTCTCTCTCTCTCTCTCTCTCTCGAGTGCGTCCTTTGAGATGTTTATATATTACACTTGTATTACCGAATACAATATGTTTTTACTTTGTTATCGGTGTCATTTTTCACCTTTTCACCTCTAGATTTTATATTCTAAAATTTAAAAACATTAAATTCGTTTTGTACATTCATATGGAAGAAGTATGGAAGAAGATTTATTCGTATTAAGAGCAAAAAACAATGGAATATAACGATGAGGATAATATTAATGTAGTAAATGTCAAATAATACTAATATTCCTGCAGGTTGTTCAAGTTGTTAAGCTATTTGTTACATAACGTTTTTTTTCATCCCTAAGATCTATTATACTTAAGAGTATATTTGTATAATCTAATCTTTCAAACAGATATCGAATTTCGAAGTTTTCAAAATTTTAAATTTCAAGACTTTTAAAATTTTATATAAATAAATTTGTAATTAGTCATTACATGTAATTAGTTACTAATACAGACTTATCTGCTTTAATATTATTACAATACAATGTCAAGTAAAATAAAGATGAAATGATTAAATGTATCGAGAATTATGAAGATAAATTTAAAAAATTGCGATAATTGTATGCTCTGATAATACATACTTGATCATTTTATATTTAAAAATATGTATTATGTTTATTAGCGAATTTAGAATAGACTAAATTGCTTTTCATTTTAACTGCGTTTCGTACAATTCTATATATTACATTGTTAGGTAATTATAAATTCTTAATCAATAATAAATTACAGTTTTGGCACATAAGCTATAAAATGTTCTAATTTAATAGAAATCACTATCATGCGGTATTTAACTTAATTGCAGAAGTTCATGGTGCGACGAAGGTGTAAAAAATTTCAAATTTTTTTCGTGCATTAACATTCTAATCCTGGTAATGTTTAATGTTCTTATTGTTTCTTTTTTGTTTCTTTTTTTTTGTTTTTTGTTTTTTGTTTTTTTTTTTGCATAAAGGTAATTATGGTATATTATTATTATTATTATTATTATTATTATTATTATTATTATCATTATTATTATCAATATTATTAATACTACTACTACTACTACTATTATTATTATTATTATTATTATTATTATTATTATTATTATTATTATTATTATTATTATTAGCAAAGTTATTTAATTGCCAAAGAAAAGTATAAAAAGTGATTGTACGTTGATGCGGGTCGATTCGAAGATATTCGCAAGCTCTATCTAACACGTAACTCCTGCTCCGTATATTTTTCTGGTACAAGTTTATGCCACCTCTTTTTAGGGCCGCCAATCGAAGACTCTTTCACGTATTTTGCTCCTCGTTGAACGTGCGCTCCTACTACGAAGCCGAGTAATCCCTTCTTTGTCCGAAAATTACTATCATTTCTTCTTTATGTACATTGCTGGACGCACATGCTTTCCTGCTACCAATCTAAGCAACCTTTTCTCTATTCAAAATTAATCTCTCGAAGCCATTGCATAATCTATGGATACATTCAAAGGCAATAATAACAATAACAACGGCGACAACGGCGACAACGACAACGACGATGACAACGACGACAAAAACAACAACAACAACAACAACGACAACAATAATAGTAATCGATGATTTAACGGCAAGAGTTAATTTTTTTTCTTTCTTTTTTTCTTTTTTCTTTAACCAAATCGAGAATTTCTTTCATTTTCAAATCCTCTATAACTAATAATTTCTCTGCTTTTCCAAGCATAATTTATTGTTATTACTAGTACTTATTATTCTATTATTAAAACTATATATATAATAAATGTTTTTATAAAATATTGTTTGACTCTATGCATATTCTAAGGATTTAATATATATTACACAATACAATTAATACAGAATTTAAATAATTTCACTTAACCGTCAATGTCTATTAAAATATAAATAGTTAATAGAGCATAGTGTTAATATATAAAAACACACACACACACACACACACACACATATATATATATATATATATATATATATATATATAACAAGAGTTCACTTAATTTTAATGATATGAATTTTTATATTTATAAATAAAATGTTTTTAGAAAAAAGTAGCGTATATTAATTATTTATTTAAACTGAATATTACTAAAATTTTTTTTACAATATAATAATGAGTAATTTTTTATTGTTACGCAATGTGAGAAGAATTAAAAAGATAGACGATGTGAACAATAGGAGCTGTCAAAATTAATTTAAGACGATCAAAGAACACATTTTTTTTTTTATTAAGTATTTTCTTAATTTTATGAATAATTAATTGATATTATTACTGCTCGGGGGCGTGAAACTTTAAAAGGTAAATAAATAAGTATCCGATTACAGTAGAACAAAGGCTTTATTACTTTACTTACACGAGAATACCCTGCAACATGCAGCTTCTAATGCATCCGTGAATATACGAAAGCCAATGTTCAGGCGCTCTGAATTTACATATTTATTTACACTTACAAATAGATGCATTGCATTTTTAAAAAACTATTTACTTTATGTAATATTCTGCAAGTCTTGAATATTTTATAAATTTATTTTATCTAACAAATACCAAGCTCTTCTTATACGCACTCGATTATGAAATCATTGCCATTAGAAGAATTTGAACGAACCCTTTTCATCTTTTGGCCTATAAAATTTTAAACCACAATTTAATCGTCGTACTTCTCTAAAAAAAAAACTTTAAGGTTTTTTAAATATTTACTTTTTTTATCGTTACCTGCAATACTTTTTAAATTTTTTTTAAAAATGTTTTACTTGAAATTTTGCTTACATTCACTGTATTAAATTATCATACAGATAAGTTAATTTCGAATTCTTATTACGGAATAACGTATTGATAATTCACAGTCATATTTACAACATAATTTTACGAATGAATTTCAAAAACCGTTATAGAACGTGTCCAATTAATTAAGTAAAAACATTAAAAATTTCGTACACACGGAACTATGGAAATTACTAAGCACAATGCAAATATACAAATTTATCAGTTCGAGTATTTATACTTATGCTTGTATGTAGTGCTGTCGCTTGGTATTTGTTTAGAAAATTAATAGATTTCCGCCACTCTTTAAATAAAGTCCAATACTTTTCTTTCCGACAAAATGGCCTCGCACCTGTCAGGGATGGCTCCGCCCTCTTAACGTAATGGCAAGACTACGCCCGTCGGGATATCGCAGACCGCCCACGTATTCCTATATCTGCGGTTCTTTTAGTATAATAATTTTTCCATAGTTATTACAAATCCCTTGGAGATCTTTAACGTGTGATTCAATCAACAAATCGGTTATAATTTACGATCCGAAGTGGGGGGATTGATCTTTACATGAGTTTCATTATATTATTAAAACCAATTACTGCGCCTACGTTGCCCCTGTATTATGACATTTCCTTCTACACACTTGCCGATAGCGCTATGTTTACAAGGAATTATTACATTTTGTCAATTTTTTTTAAAAACTATTAATAATAATTAAAGAAGTACTAAGTCACTGTCAAAAGAATAAGTTAGAAAAAATATTGTTTTCAAGCAACTAAAATTCTTTGAGGCTATAATTCTTTTGTATTATTTTTTCTTCTGTTGATGTTGGAAATTTGAGAAAATCGTTAAAAATTTATGAAAAATCTTTAGAATAATTGCAGACTTTCAAAATATAGACATTTAAGTTAAATAGCATTATATAAAAATTTTTTATAGAATTTGACGGCAGGTTTTTGGTTCTGATGTTTTCAAATATCGAAAAATTCTCATTATACCAATAACAAGCCAACAAATTAAACTAATGACCTAATTAGTATAATAATTATATAACCTATTGAAATCGTTTACTGATATATATAAAAAAATCAATCATTATGCGAATGTCTTATTAAATTTAGAGTAAATTTTATTACTCATGCCAGAAAGACGTAGTAATTATAGATTTTGAAATTCTTGTCGATTATGTTTTGTATTCGAGCAATTATTCGAGCACAGATTTATTTATAAGCAATATTACATCCTTAATGAAAGGTCTTTTCATTTAACTGTGAATTAATATTATTAATCTTTCTTTAAATTTCGGTTAATGAGGCAATTTAAATTCGAGCGACGTTTATTATTGAATAAAAAATGTAATTCAAACACTCGGAGTACGACGATCTACCCTTAGTTCCTAATGAAGTCTGATTAAACATCCTTATAATGCGCCTGAATTTAAATGAAGGTCCACTGAGCACGTTCCATCATATTACATAAGAGCATAATATAATGACCATTAAAATACGGGAGAATTCAAAATCGAATTGTCTCTGAAGTACGAATCCTCTTAAAATAATTATCTAAAAGACCTATTATTGTAGCAATCACTTACAATGTTATTGGGGTTATTAGTAATCTTTTAACGGGCTTCTTTATTCGATAGTTTTAAGGGTCGACGTCGATCGATTATTTAACTGCTATGAAATTGTAAGTATAACAATAGCTGGGCTACGTTTTGTTAAAAGCCTATGTCAGCAGCAATCTCTATTAGTAGAGTATTGGTAGATTTTAATATAGGCTTCTCGAAACGGTCCAAGTGTAAGGTTAATATTTAGTATTTAAGAAAAATTTTGAATGAAAGGGTAGCAGGTTGTCAGAGATGATTCGTATAAGTTGAAGCAGAGAAATATAACACATTCGTATCTGAAGTTGATTTGCACTTAAAAATTGTACATAAATATAAAGAATGGCAGATGTAATATAGATAATGATTTTATAGAGCTTCCAAAGCAGGTTTTGACATTTTGTTGAAAACCACAATTCACAATGACGATTCGTTAAATTTGGATATTTTATCTTATCTGTATAATAGCGCATAAGCTGTGACGGAGGGGCGTAATTTTTATTGGGAAATAATGACGCCCCCCCCCCCCAAATACCCTCAGAGTTTATAGAGAACGGGTATCAGTTGGTAATATTCTACTGGAGTTATTAAAGTTGAGAAAAATTAATAATCGCAATCGGAAGCATTATCGGAATGGCGTTCTATGGAATCTGTGAGATTATTCGATGGTAGAAGTTCGTAGAAGAGAAATATATTTCTCTTCTTACGTTCGGATATCTGCAAATGAAATCGCAGTGAACCTCGCCACTATCGGTTGATTTTGTAGGCTCATTATCCAGTGGTGCTAAGCCATTATCCACGGTCATGTGTTAATTTCGAGAATGCGGACCTAGATTAACATTAACAGGGAAGTACCATCTCGGGTGCCTTTGTATGCAGCGCACACGTAGAAATACAGCAGACAAAGAAAACCAATAGATAGTAGCCTTATCACTGAAATGATAGTAGCAAAACCACTCGATTTCAATTATTCAAGAAATTTTATATATTTTACTACTAATGTAATTGGAGATTATATATTATCATACTTGAGCATCGATTTGAAGTTTGTCTAAAAATACCATAGCACGTGGTATGATACGGAAGCGGGCGAGCGGAAACGAATATCACTTCTCCAATGTCATTGATGCCGTGAAACGATGCCATTGATTAAAAAAGAATAAAGCAAGGTAAAACAATTAATTTAAAGAAGTATTTGTTAGCCGTTTACTTGGCGGCGTTTAGTATCGTAAGGAACAGTGGCTGCCGAGCTCGGTTACATTGGCTCCGCAGATGCCCGTAATAATTTAATCTTATTTGGCGGTAAGAGCATTTATTGCGAGCTGACCCACGGAGATAGATGACGACCATTCATTGGCCACATCATATATTCTGAATAATTCACGAATTTAATTAATTTAATTTAATTTAACGTACAAAAATTTAAACTTTTTTCGGAATAGCAAGTTTAACGACGCTGGTTTTTTTATTTTGAATCCCGCTGTCGGGGGTCTGGGACATTTTCTAAAGATATTGTTAAAGACACACAATTGCGTGCAATTAATGAAACGCGTCAAACTCCGATTTATTTATTAATTCGACATATATTAGCTAATAAGCTTGCGCAAGTCCACGATTGGGCTGAATTCATTTCTGCAAATTAACGTGCTCTAAAAATAGTGATTACATTATTTGTATGTACCAAAATAAGTTTCCTCATTATCTTCATTGTATATTTCATATAAAATGATCAACAAATTTTAAATAATTTATCATTATAATCGATTTATTTACAAACAGAATATATGTACATTGAACAGCCTTTTTTCTTAATCGTTTTGATAACACATTTGTGGTAATAATTTGTGGCTTGCGATCAGTCGAGCTTAATGTTCTGTATCATCTTTTGTAAACTGAGAACTAACCCAAGCAAGTCCCCACTTTAAATTAGTGAGCAGAAATTTTAAGGCCTTGGTCCACTGTTCTTCAGAATTAAACTGAATTCTAAAAAATGCAAAATTATTGTTTGACAGTATTGCCTGAATATAATTATTATTTTTATGTCTACCTAAGTCTAAGTATAATAAAAAAAAAAGTTTATAGGGTCTAGGTCAATATATAATAAACATAGAGACATTACTTTCAATAGATATCTTACTTAATTGAGTACGAATTCCCAGAAGCAGAGTCTTCTATTTTGCCTCTTTCCATTCTATATGGAAGACAAAATCCACTATCACCTTTTTCAACTTGCTCTTTGAACTGTTGCAAGCAATCGAGAAAGGCTACCATAGCTGCATCAAATTTTGTGTCCCATAAAAATTTGAATCCACCGCTACCATATAACGGTAGCTCTCTATGTTGATCAAGAACTTCAATGTAACTATGATTGCCAAATGGCACTAATCTAAACCTTTGAAACGTTAAGTTCATTTTTCTAGCTAAAGCTGTTAGTAGAAGAGTTGTTTGTCCCCAAGCTGCATTAATTTCGCTCCAATCGACAGGTGCACTTGGTAGCCTACCTAATCTAAAAGAATTTATTGTACCAAAGTGACCCGAGTGCCAAATATGGAACGTTGCATTAAAAACATTAGTTTTTTTCAGTCTTTCAAGTTGAGATGCAGCATAGGCCAATTGACATTCTAGGCTAAAAATAAAAGTTCATGAATTAATATTGATTCATTGTTTCTTATTACATTTTATCAAAAAATTAGAATTTAGCTGAGACGTATCAACTTAAAGCTACAGAAAAGTACTTTTTAATGAGAGAAATAAAATAGTTTAAGAATAACTTTTTCAGAATTTTACTTATGTATTCTCAAAGTAATTTAAAATAAATTATTTAGCAATAAAACTAGTGGCGTAATTATAGCACATTTGAAAAATAAAATTCTTTTAAATAGGTATTGTCTTAATTAGTATTTTATTTCTAAATTTACTTCATTGTTTACTTAATTCATTGACGATTAATTGTCTTACCTGCGACATTCATCTTCTGCTAAAATTAAATCCCTTCTATGTCTTGAATATTCTCTCCAATATCGCTCTTCTTCAGTCTGTAATCTTTCTCTTTCCCTTTCCTGATCAGCGATCGCACTTTTTGTTGCTGCTTCTTCTTTTCTCAATGCTTCTAATTCACTTATCATTCTTTCTTCTTCTGCTTTAACATCTTGTAATTCTTTTTCTAAAGTTTCCATTTCGATATCTTCATTACCCTGTTGTGCCTGTTCAGCTTCTAATTTTTTGAGGTATTCATTATAATCGGACCATTCCCCTTCTGTGAGCCTTAATTGTTGGTCCATTAACATTAAAAGACTATCTGTACATTCGTCACACAATGGATGGTCCGCTGAACTACTACTACTTAGTACATCAAAAAGTGTTGCTCGTACCTACACAAAATGTGATTCTTTCACTATTAAAAATTGTAACAGCATTGCATCGTGCATAGATTTAAAATATATTTATTACCCTTAAATGATGGCTTAAACTTTCTGTTTCTCCAGAATCGCCAACTAACATGAACCCATTTGATCCATTAGCAGATTCTGTCAATCGGAATGGAGGTACTAAATGTTCTAAACTACTACTTTGTGTCTCTATTTCTCCGATTACTTGTTGTTGAATTGGCACTGAAAATATCATAAATAGTCAACGTATTACAACTGATTTGTAAGATCATTCTATAGTTTGCGCTTATTACATTAATATACATTTAAATACTTATACACATATAATTATATCCATTAGATTTTCCGGATAAAATAAGTTTAAATATATTTATTATTTAAAATGCATATATTGATTAATATATAAATACACACACACACACACACTGTTATGAACAAGAAAATATAAGTTATCTTGATGCATGTAGGTTATAAATATTCTTATTGAAATTAAGAAAATTAAATTAATAAGAAGTAAACTGCAACTAGACTTTTAAGATTAAAACTTGATAGTTTATTGTTTTGATTAAAAATAACAATTTACCTACGTGATAATTCTGCTAATGTGTGTTCTCCTAGATGATTAAAACTAGTATCTAGCCTTAATGGTTGTAAACATCGTTGACATGCAAAATTCACATTAGTTTTCGTGTCTACCATTTTTGTCGCTTACTTATTAAACGACAAAATACAACAATGAAACACAACCTGCAGGATAAAACTGTTATTTATAAATACGCATCAGACGCTTTAGAAAGAGGGTCAGCTGATGGTCGTTCAAGAATGTGCCGCTAGAGGCGCAGTAGTAATGTTCTAAATTTTTGCCAGTATTTGAAATGCACAATATAATCATTAAATTTTTCCAAGTTTAAATAGCGATAGTTATTTTTACAATAAATATTGTTAATAGTTACTTAAGAAAAGTTTCAATAGTATCTTGCCAAGCTCATCATAATATATTCAGTATCAAGTTTACAAGTATAATATTTTTTACTTAAAGTATCTTGGGTACTCATAGTTCTGAATATTTTTATATTAATTATTCACTAATTATTACAGGATTATATAATTTTTATAGTTTGTATTATGAAAGAGAATGCAGATATGTGGTTGAACAAAAATAATTCATGATGACGAATAACGTGAAAAGTTGAAATCACAAGGCATGAATAAAAAAACTTTTAACAGTTCGAGAATTGAGATTAAGTAATAAAGATGAAATATGTAGAACTGCTAGCCAATTTTATATTTAAAAAATGCTTTAGATGTACGAAAATCATCTCCGAGACAGTATTTTTAAATTAAGCAGAATCATTCTTTTCTAAAATTTAATATATTTGTAAGTGCTTAGATTTCTAAATCGTGTAGTAAATTATAGTAGGTATTAAAATTACTATGTTATTAAATTATATGTAATCTAATTATAATTATAAATAACAATCTGTATTTTAAGTTGTAATTGCCAGAGATAAAGTACATATTTTATAAAAACTATTAAATGTCTCATTAATCTAGGAAAATTCATTAAAGTGTTGAACTTAATAACTTTTATAAGTTTCAAATGAATTATCTAACAAAAATACTATGAATACGTTGTAATTCCATCATTTTTATTTTTTGTGCTTTTATTATATTTAGATAACAATTGGAAGTTTTAAATTTAAAAAGAAAGATCGTCCTAATGCTAATTAGAAACTCAATGTTTATGTGTACTTGTATTTTAAATTTAAATAAAATAAGGAGTAGTTTTTATCAACGAATAAGGCAGTTTTTGAGAATTACATAGATTTAATTTACATAGATAAGATATAGAATTAAGGTAGATTTCTATAACTATAGTAAAGCATAAGAAATTGTATTTTAAGTGACTATTTAGAAACAATGTTTCTAATTATAATTCAATATAAAAAATTTAAGATTCAGATTCATTATCAGTGAAGATTTAGGTTTATCTTTTTACATCTTTATAGTTGATTTTTTTACTATAATTATTTTTATGTTACGATTTTAAAAATTTGAATTTTATTAAATTTATTATAGGGTAATATCATCGATGCATATACAGATTAAAATTTTTAATCCTATTTTAGTGATAGATTATTGAAAAATTTAGTGTTTATATGATTAATTAATTTGCTAATAATATACTTTAATTAGATACGATTGATTATAATTTTTTAAAATAAAATGCAGTTTATTCGTAAAAATAATTACTTATTGAATTTATATGTTTTAATTCGATAATAATTTATATTAAATTAAGTGATTGTTTCTGTAGAGCATTGAAATAGTACAAATTATTAAAATTAATATGAAAGTAAATTCTATTATATCATCATTTATAATAATTAGAAAACCAAATGCATAGATTATTTTTACCTCTTTTTATAGGATTTTAAAATTAGGATTCTCGTATAACGTATAGTTTTTGTTATACCATGAATATATAAATATTTTCTTATGTACTAATTACGTATTGTAATTATTTCAGTATAGATAAAAAATATTAAGAGATACTTAATGATCGTAATGAATGTACATTTAATACATTTTCAAATAAGAAAATAAGAAAGTAAAACGACGTGCCATTATTTTTCCAATTGAATGTGAAATATATTATTACATAGATTTAATGTGCACAATAAATAATACATGGATATATGTATATGTATATGTATATGTATATGTATATATATATAAAGGTATTATTATTGCTAAGTTCGAGTACAATATTTGATAAAAAATTGTTAATGATGTGCATGTTGAATTAGTTGGATTTGATATGTAAGAATTTTGGAATCGGATCGAGTTCTCAGTTTCCGTGATGAAGCATAGGAAATGTTAATACCGATGACATATAGAAATGATGGGGATGTTACAGTTTGATAAGATTTAAAAAAATAACTATAGTTGTTTTTAACTTCTCGTATAATTCACTTTATTTTACGTTTGATATTTAAACTCATAAGCACGAGACCTTCCTTGGTTTCTTCTTAGCCTTATCTTTTTTCGCGGCATTAGCGTCTTCACTGCCCGCTTGTTTCATTTTCCTTATTTCGTCAAGAATTTCCGCTTGCGTAACATTTGTTTCGATATGAACGACGTTCGGCTTTTTCTGAACGCGATTAACGGCAGCGGGTGGCGAAAACTCTATTTCCATGTCCGAAGCCGTTGAGCTCGAGGCCAGAGAGTCCTTGCTCTTCACAATCTTGAATTGAAGGGGATTAAGGGGCTCCTCAACTCGTGGCACATCCGACGTTTCCTGCCTTATGGGATACATTGTAATGTAATAATCTCCGTCTCGTCTGTGTATGTGCAGAGTCGGGGGGTAGTGCGTTTCTTCTTCGGTTTGTTCCTCGTTACAGGTAGGCTGCTTCTTTATTGCAGCGAAGGGCATCATTTTTTGATTTTTCTTTGATCGGGAAGGGGCGGACTTTGGCCTGTTGCTTTCATTTAAGAAGCCTTCCTTAGCCAAGTTCATCATATCACGGAGAGTGGTACTAATAGCTCCCGGCTTCCATCCGACACGGACCTTACGATTGGCGATCGTGTCAGCCTCGGTCCACATCCAGCCCTGGCTCGCTGGCACTCTGCGGCGAAGGAAATTGCAGTTCTTGTGCCCGTAAACTGAGGTCGGATAAGAATTGCCGAATGAGTAAACGAATTGATTCCCTTTCGCATGGTTCGGCTTAGCATTTTTCGCTAGATCGCCACCGGCGCCAGGACTGGGCTTTGCCTTCGAGTTCTTTTGGTCAGTTTTCGGGGACAATTTGTCACCCGCGTTATTCATTTTGTCTTCGGTGCCCTCAACCTCCGTATTCTTTTTCGGCCTCGATTTACATTTCGGCTCACCGCACGGAGACTCTTCGTTCATTTGTATCGCCTGGCCGTTGCTTTCTATTTCCTTTTGTTTCTCAACCTTATCTTCTTTCTTTTTTAATTTATAACCTTGAAAGGGATCTGCGAAGGTCGAAGCTGCTTCTTGCACAACTCCTGCCTTTTTAGATCCACAGGTATGCCCAGAGGATGATGTGTTTGCTTTTTTAAAGTTTTCGGCTTCTGATGGGTTACATGCATCAGGTTTATTAACGATTTTTTTATTTTCGTTGGATTCGGGAGATTTGCCAAAGTAAGGGCTTTCTATTATACCAAGTCCAGCGAGCCCTGGGACTTGTCCTAGAGAATTCACAAAGTCTTGCGTTTCATTGAAAGCTTTGAGAAGGCATTGGGTACCTATACAAGGATTTTTCATACACGCTCCAAAATCTTTTTGCTTATTTCCATTATCTAAATAATTATTTAACGCGCATTTTGTTTCCTTTGCGGCGGGCTGGCATTTATTTACTACTGCACACGGCGATTTGCCACTGCTTTTCTGATTGTCCTGATAAAAACATATACATTTTTCAGTTTTACGAACATGTTTGAATATTTATAAAAATACAATCAATGTTGCGTTTGCGCATCAGTATAATTATTGTACTGAAACGCTACTCAAGCATATCGGTTTTCTTATATTCACGACGTTAATTGTATTACGTAGCTCTTTTTTTTTTTTATTCTTTTTTCTTTCCGTCGTTTGTTTTGGAAACATAAAAAAAAAAAAAAAAAAAATGTTTTTAGTTTTAAAACATCTATGAAAAATTTTAAGTAACGAGGTCGTTAATATATACTAAAGACTGGAATTGCCGATTCCGTTTGTATGCGTATACACTTATAAAAAAAATATTCTTTTTCTACGAAAGGTCATTGTTGCTGATAAATTTTTAAGTTTTTAAGCTTGAGGAGAAGTACGGTAATTATATTGGATGACTATAAAGCTGTCTGGCTATTTTCACATAACTTGGGCTTGACAAGAGTTGCGCCGAAATTTCCGACTCTCACTCTAGCTCAGCAAGTTCTGTCAAAGTAGCCAATGACCCCGGGAGCAACTCTTCGGCTCCGAGCTTGCTAACCTTCGACGATCCACAGCAGCCACCGCCTTCGAGTCTCGTTGGCACGACGAATTTACTGTTGCGCCACATAAAGTCCGCATCTGTTTTGAGAAAAGAGTTGAGGAGATCGGTGCTCCCGCCCCCCCGCATTCGCGCAGGAGCCTCGGCGCTTCGGAGCCCATCCTTCCTTACACCGGGGCACGGGCGAATCTCGTGCGGGTCGTCGACGAGCGTGCTCCGAGCGCTGGAGCACCGGATCGAGCGCCGGCTGTTGACGAGCCCGTGACGATGTCGCCTGTGCCGTCTGCTCTCGTTACCCGAGCTCGACGAATTCAAGGGGACCTTGTTCCAGGACTCGTTCTGGTGGTCCCGCTGTTGAGCCCCGTGGCACTGGTGTCCCCGATTGTTCACCCTGTCCATGGTTATCCGATGAACGTTCATCAGCTTATTTCGCGACTCACTATCTGTCGTACAGCTCGGCTCCTGCTTGATTTATTCCCCTACCTCGTCTTCTTTATACTCGGTTAAATTTAACCAATTTTCCGTTTTCTCCCCCGTCCTTTTTATATGTTACTATATTTTTTATTTATTTATTTATTTATTTTTTTTTTTTTTTCTTTTCAGCTTAATGTCGCTTGATTTTGTATGAACACTGAATTTTATATTGAGAATTTCGAACTTTATTTTACCCGAAATTTCGCCCGATTCACTTTATTTTAATTTTTTTTTTTCTGATTTCCAAAAGGGTTATTGAGGTGATCGAACTTAACAGATTTTTCATTTCAAACTAAGCTATTGGGCGTGTGTGACAAATGCACGTCACCATGGCAACCGACTTTTATAAATCGAAGATTTAATTCTCAGAGCCCATGTTAAACGGACTTTTTGCGGTACGCATTAGAAATATTTCCCCTATGATTTTTGATATTCGGGTAATAATAATTAACAAGTGAAACAACATTTACTTTACAATTTTTAATTTATTTTATTTAAATATTATACGTTGCTTCATTATTGCGTTTTTACTTATTTATTTACTTTTTTTTTCAATTTTATTTAATCGCATTCATCTTTAATGTCATTTTTGGTGTTTACCAGTGCAAACACACTGGATTTGCTAATTGAAAAATTATTTTTTATACCCGACCCGTTAGCATCATTCTCAGCTCTTTTTACTTTATAGTCTTCTTTTAAATTATTTTTGAATTCATAACTGTCCCCGAGTATTTGATAGTTAGAAATAATATATCTGCCAAACAATGTTAGACGTAACAGAATGTTTATGGAACCTAAAACATAGAATTAAAAATTTTATTTCGTATGCATAGTGAGAGGCGATTGTACTTCATTTTAATTATTAATTTTTATTTTGTCTTCTATCTTTTTGCTCTTTCGCTGCGATATGAAAATGAGAATGTAAGAGTCCTTTAAAAATTAAAGTGCAGATATATAGCCGAATATTAATGTCCATTCGATAATGGTCGAGCTAGATTTTCAGGCGATAATTGCTTTAAGAAGATCTATCCCAAGTGATTGTGCGATTGAAAGGATATTTTATCAATATATACATGAATAGCATGTTGGGTAAATGATCGTGTGAATCTCCATGTAGATTGTAGAGTAAAGCTAGCTCGAAGAATAATGGACTGGGGCGCAAGGCCCGAGAAATAGTAAAAAGTCAGAGGATAGAATGATCGAGGGTGAAGGAGGCATGAGGTTAACCTGCATAATTGCCGCCGGGATCGAGAACGGTGTAGTTGCCGCTTAGCTCGTAAGGCTTGGGCATGTGTGTAGGATCGTTCCTCGCCATGGCGACTTGGTCGCAGAGGCACCCCGAGAGCGAAATCGAGGCTTCCGCGATCGGGAAGGTATCGTCGCCGCGAAAGATGCCAAGCTTCAGGGGCTGGAGCTGCATCGCGGTCACGAGGTCCCTCGGCTTCTTCACAAATATGCAGGACTTCCCGGCGTTGTAAAGCAGGCCCTTGCTCTCGTCGTAAGTACACGAGCTCCGGTCACCGCCGGTGCGCCGCTGTACGACGAAGGGCGGGAAGTCGAGGAACTTGAGCTTGACCAGCGGCGCAGGGGCACCGGCTAAGTGGTTCTCTTCGAACTTGCTCGCCGAGAGCCGCAGCCGTTCGACATTAAGCTCGACCAGGTAGATTACGTCGTCTCTCCCACCGAAGCACGACATGTCATCGCAATCCTTCCGCGTCCGTTCTTTCTTCCTACATCATGAACATGATTTTAATCCTCGACCGCGTAATTCACGAGATTATAATTAGCATGCCTAGACTGTAACTGCTTCGGGTACTTTGAGCTCGTCTCGAACCTTTTCGTTTTTTCTTTCTATTCTTTTCTCTTTTTTTTTTTTTTTTTTTTTTTTTTAATGAAGATAATAGCTTGTAATGTATGGTATAAATTGTGGCTCGATTAAATTATGCTTCTTAACCATCGTACTCTTATTTACTAAATTAGGCGGCAAGATTTTTTTACATTATTATTACAGTATGCATTTTTTTTTTTTGTTTTTTTTTTATAATTAAAAATGTTATTTGCCATTTTTTTTAGAAGCACATTTTCATCGTCATGTATTAAAAAAATTCTTTTTAATTCGTTTAATAATTCATTGACCGTGGAAATAATGACGAGCAAAGCATTAAAAATTTCCTTCTAATAACCATTAATACGTAACAGTACAAGTAAATTTTACTGTCGTGATTGGATAAAAAAAGCAAACAACAAAAAAAAAATAAAAATAAAAACCTAACCCTTGATCGCACAATGTAATCATCTTAAAATATTGAATAAAGCTTTTAAACAAGGTATAAATTATTGAATAATTCTATACAATTAAGTATTCTTCATTAAAATAAAAAAAATATAAATCAAACCATTCAATCCCTATCATCACTTTAGACAGTATTTTCAAATTGCACATAAATGGTGCATCGTGCAAATATGAAGACTAGTTACGAAATTCCTGATAAGTCACCACAAACAAGCGATGAACATCAGTTATTGGTATGATAGCATTATCTTGATAAATTAGATAATTCAAATATTCAAATGAAAAAAGGAAACATGTAAAAATTATTTAAATTTCTATTTATAAACTTTTAAATTTTACTAAATACACATCAAGATATTTAACTAATAAAGTCTTAAAAACTACAAATAGTAAATAAATACTAGTGTATGTTACTAAACACACATTGTTTTTGAAAACCCATTATATACGTATAATTTTCATTGAATTTGTAAAAATCAACAAGCAATAACATTGTAATTTTATATTAAGAAAATATGTATTTAATCAAGTGGGAATCTAAAATTTAATAAATATACAACCACTACGAACTTTTTATCCCATGGTTTTATTCGTTTTGATTTGTTTTATTTTTCAATAATTACGTAAATTATACTTTCAGTAATACACGATCTATAGTGACAGTAAAATTAAAAGAGAAAAGTAATTCATACATTAAATTAACCAATAAGATAAGGAAATTAATAGATCAACATTATAATATACTAAGGATAAAACTTTTTTTACATTTATGATGTCTATAATAAAGAATAACGGTATATTTTTTTGTAATTTATGTTACAAGATTACTAAAGTGATCAAGGTTCGTGAAACTGAAAAGAAATAAAACTATTAAACGCGGATGTAAGGATAAAAATCGCGGGTAGTATAATGAATACTATAATGAGGTGATATGACAAATGAGGCTTCTTATTAGGACATAATTAAACTTATACGAATTGTATTAGTTTAGTTGAATAAATTTTGTTATAATGAGAAATTCAATTATATTACATGGATTATAGTTAGTTTAATATTAATATTAAATATAAATTATAAAAAGTAATTATGCTTCTAAATAAATAATTTTGAAAGTTTTTAAACCACCCCGATAAATAATTAAATTTCTAAAATGAAGTTTTATAGAAATAATTTGAATTTTACAAAAGTATACGTATACAGTACACTAAATAGTACATAGATAGTAAAAAAAAAGCTATTATTAATCATTCAATTTTTTTTTTGAGAATAAATTATTAGTCAGCCGATGGCATATAGCAGACGTAACCTTAAATAGCATATCTTAAGTACTGTAGTATGTAAATTATTTAATTTAGTGAGAAATCGTAATAATTTCGATCACGTATGGATAGGATAAACTTATTCGATTGTGCATAAATTTATAAAAAATAAAAAAACCAATAAGTTTTTATGTTATCATGTAATACAAAATTAATGAAATAAATAAAAATTTAAATATAAAAGATTTGACTAATAAGATTTATTAAAAATAGTAAAACGTAATATTTAGTAATAAATTTGTAATAATTAATTAATAGTTTTTATTATTAATTAGTTTAACCAATATTTATTTTATAGCTGCTAAAAATAGCATTTTATATAATCAAGTAAAAAAATGTTGTACTTTGTTTAGCTTTTAATCATAACAATAAAAGTATTTATATTAAGATACGTATTGAGGTAGACTATGATGCCATTATGATTTGTAATTTAAGAAGAATTATTAATTTAAGAAGAACTGTTGAGATAACGTTGCGATGAAATACCTGAGGTATGTTAAGACATATGGAAGATAATATTTAATTTTAAATGGCATAGGTTATGCGAAATTATTAGAATACGTTTGTAGCTAATAAGTTGCTATTTAACAAATTCGTCGTTTATGCTTTTTTGTTTATAAAGGATATATTTCAATGTGGAAAGATATCGAATAAGAATATAAAACCATACGCGTATTAACGTATACGTAACCTTGAAATAATTCTGTACCAATAGTGGTGACTATATAAATCGTCATTTCACGCGAATAATTCGTTTATTCTATAGTAAATGTGAAGGACCGAGGTTTTATAGTGTTGGACGGTGTATAATATATAGACGAAAACAGGAAATAACGTTGGGGTAACAGTTAAATCTCGGCTTAGTGAACTAACTCAACCATTCGAATACTCACTTTGTTAGTTAAGTTGGGTGTCCGAAATATTTTGAATTTTCACGCAGACCGCCGACTCGTTAATTTAGAATTTTATTTCCAGTTCCATAGTTATTTGATTAAATAGCCGTGCCAGAGGCATGCGTCAACGGGTATGTGACGAGTCATGGCGGGCCCGGCCATAAGGAAAAGAATCGCGGCCAAGTTCATTGCTGAAATGTCGGAATTCGTGTTTTTCCTCTCCCGCGCGTGAAGGGGTGGGGTGGGGTGGGGTGGGGGAGATAGTCAACGTTGTAGGTAGCGTAGGTAGCGTAGGTAGCGGCGGTGGCGGTGGCGGTGCAGGGAGCGGCAGCCATATCGGAGAGAACTTAGGCACTGCGGTCGAGTCCTTTCCGGGTCGAAAAATGTCAGCCACTGTAATGCGAGAAATATTCGAGTGGCCCGATCCTTAAATCGTCCTCGCCGGCGCAATAATGGCTTTCGCCAAATGGAAATAAGGCTGTAACTCTTTCAGGTAAAGATGTGTCATGTCCTGCGCAGATCGGAATAGAAGCGTCGGCCGTTGGTCGTACATTTTCGTCCGGCGATCGATCACGGTCTTCTGGTCGGGGGGGGGGGGGGTCGCCCGAGGAGGACAAGCACTCGTGTCGGCTAGGGGGCGGATGTTAGCGCTGGTGGCGGTGGCGGTGGCGGTGGTGGTGGCGATGTTGGTGACGGCCGTCGAGGAGCGGGAGGAGGCCGCGGAGGAGGGGTGAATGGATCCCGCGACCCGAGAGATCCTATCGATTGTATGCACGACCGTCGTTCGTCGTCGCCTGGGCTCATCGACAGCTTTACGTACTCGTGTGTACGTACATACGTATCTCGATCAGGCTTGGTGAGTTTTATCTATTCACTTCCCTCGTTGCCTTCCATTTATTTCCCCTTACCGACGTCTGCTACTCTTCTCGACATTTCTCTTGCTCGTGACGCCTCATAACCGGTGTTCTCCTCTCTCTGACACTCTTACATGTCGTAATCGCGTCGCTACTTTTATCGGTACCTTGCGTTTGATCATTACATTTTATTATGCGGCTCCTTTATCAGGACGCTTTATTCGACTCATTCTTAGATGCATGTCCTGCCATACACGAGTATTGTTATCGAGTCTTCTTAAGGCAAATATATAGATAAATGTGCTTTGTACGTCATTCGAATTTACATGATTCTAATGCTTTATGTAATATATTGTTATCATTGCATTTAAGCTCGTTTCGAGAACGTAAATCAAACGCGTATCTTAACGATTGCATCTCAGCCATGACTTATCTTAGACGTTTTATTTTTCAAACAAATTACCTTATTCCGCATTAAAGCTCCCTCCCGCCTCCCGCCTCCCCCTCTATCGCGTCACGTTATTTCAGTTTATATTAAAAACAATCACTTTCTGTAGGTTGAGTTCACACCGCATTGTCTTACAAGACTCTGATATGACTCGGGCCCCATATTGCAATATTGATGCAATTAATAATCGCAATTTGTCATCTTGGTTTCGCATTACCGAGGGATACCGATCTCGGGAAATTTTAAAGGCCGATCGAGAGCGCTGCACGTCATAACTGTTCCGAGCCCTTGCTAAGTACACGCTGCATTATCTCGTTGGAGCACGTTCTACCGATCTATCGGTATGGATCTTAGGAATGGATCACTGGCTCTTCCCGAGCGGCCAATCAATCCACAGCGGCTCATTGCCTCCGATCGATATTGTTAAAATTGAATTATTCAATTGGCGCTCCGATCACATCACCGGCATAACAGTAAAAAATGTTTAATAAGAAATCTTCTCCCACCCCAGGGTCATATCGCCGAGGATACCCAACCCCATGCGCGTCTATACAGACTTTGTATGTGCATTTAGTTGTGCATGTAGTTGTGTGTGTGTGTGTGTGTGTGTGTGTGACTCGGGGACGTCGAAAATATCGACGCCACGTTTTTCGTGCCTCCTTATCCGTGCACTGGTCTTCCACGGAGAGCGTAAAACTTTCGCGAAACCGTATCGATCCCTGTACCGTTACGAATAAATCGCGCACGCGAACATCGGCTCTTTCTTCCTCCTCGATCGTGTCCACCTTCCTTCCTTTTCTTAGTCACTCGGGGGGACTATAATAGGGTGTTGATTTCGGCATCGCGAATGTTAAGCCATTTGTTCCCAATCCAAGAGCTTAGCTACCCTGGATCGTAATTTAACACCGACCGATACAGGGGATAACCCGAAATCATTTCAGTCATTCGATATGATAATGCAATGTTACCTACCATACGCTAACAATTCTTTCAAATTTTTTCACAACATCCTTTAATAATTTCAAAGTTCAATTTTATTGCTTTCGGTACTATCAATCAAATAGTGAGTATTTCGTGTATCCTGTCGGGGATTAAAGAACTCTTTGTTCAGGCAATTAGCACCGTTAATCTGATGTTTAATTTTATTTATTGTTTATATTCTACCGCCTTAAGTTCGTGTTAACTACTGAAATTACGATTTTCTATTTAAAACCACGTATATTTCCCGATATGAAAGAAGTATCTGTATTTAAATAGATAATTATATATGGATATCTTGGTGGTGGTTATATTCGAGCCAAGATAACATTGTAGATTAACATTATAGAATATAATGTTCTCGATAAATTTTATTCCGCTTATGTGAAATTATGTTCGTCCCCTTTACTTACGGAGATCTCTATGGCCGTTCTTACACTTAAAAAAAAAAAAAAAAAAAAAAAAGAAATTATTTACATGCTATATAAGACTGTTTGGCATGCAATCGTTTATTTCATCATATACATTTTACTCGAAAGAGTACCCGGAATTTGAAACAAGTAACCTTTTTTGCATACATTCAGGTATCTTTAACTTGATCGAGTGCGCATCGAGATACAAGCAGAGTCCACTTCGATCTATGTTTTATAGTATCTGCTGACTGTCAGAAGCATAATGGACTGCTCGGCTGACTTTTTCCCATGACATCTTCAGCATTTAGCTCAAGGAGTAATAATATTTTTATCCGTTCGCAGTTCCCTTCAAAAGCGAAACTCATTGAGCTCCTCGACTGTGCCTCTCTCCGGGTGGGTCCACGTCTGATCTCGCAACACCCCGTTGAAGTATGCGCTAATTGGTGTGGGCGCACGGGCACACATCGGGAGGGGGCCGGGGCTGAAAGGGATAAAGGTGGAAGTCGTCGTCGTACACATGCACACTGGCGCGGGTGCGCCCGCGCGCATGCATCCATCTTTGTATGTATGTATATATATATATATATATAGATAGATAGACATAGATATGTATATAAAGTATGGGTACGTGTATGTGTAGTACGTATATATGAAACGGAGAGTCCAGCGGAAAGTAAAAAGAAAGGAAGATAGCAATGGGATCGGAGATGAGAGACGAAAACTGCGGGCGGATGAAGAGGTGAACGGGAGGGGTGGCGATAGTGGTCACGGTAGTGGTGGTGCTGTTGGTGACGGTGGTTGTCGTGGAGCCCGTGGAGGTCGTATTAGTAGTGGTGGCATTGGGATCAACAGCGGCTGAAGAAAAATTCCGAGGCGAGCTACACGGCGGCTCGTTAAAATGCTTCTGGGGGTTTGGGACGCGAGGACTCGCCGGTTAATTGGTGATTAGCGATTAAAACGAAACGATTCCTACATTGAGGATCCGTAACCCTCCTTCCACCGTAGCAGCAAACTACTCTCACAGCTTTTCGGACGATTCTCTCCTCCCGTGCATGTATGCGAGAAGAGACGATCACCGCGCGCAAGAGACAAAGAGCATGTAATGTGCCCTATAACGCTTTATCGCCGTCGTTTTAGAAATGCGCCGGCCTCGAGGTCCAAAATCCTGAACCTTTATTTCATTCACCGGTTCTTTATTTATTTTTCGCTCTCGCTCGAACGGCTTGTTTTTGATTCCCGTAAGCCTTTCGAAGGACACAGGATGGAACGCACGAATAAAATCTACAAAATATCCCATAGCACTGGCTGCTAGCTAACATTTGAATAATACGTAGAGATGTATAGACGAATACGTGAACACATAAATAGAGAAATAAAGAGAGTGAGAGAGAGATAGATAGATAGATAGAGAGAGAGAGAGAGAGAGAGAGAGAGAGAGAGAGAGAGAGAGTGAGAGAGATAGAGCGAAAATAGTGACAAAATTTTTTATACCAATGCTAATTTATTTTCTTTTATATTTTAAATATAATAACTATTTTTGCAAAATATGGGCATTCATTGATACATCATTTTTCATGGACGTTTATGAGTTTTTACGTACCAATGATATAAATTTTAGTTTTTTTTAAAACGAAGGCATGTATTTAAAAATTTTATTTCCCCTATAACAGAACACACTCTCAATACAATAAAAAAAAGTAAAAAATAATTCTCTTTTTTTATAAGGTTATATGGTAGCTTGATTTTTTATGTTAATTTATACCTAAATATTTTGAGAGTAAATGTTTTCTTATATAATCGCTTCAGAATGATTAATTTCGGAAGATTCCATAGAGTGATTTATGATATAAAAATGTGTCATCTGTAATTGAAGGTATCAGGTTTAAATTGAGTTTCGATCTTAAGCGCAGTCAATTTAAATTTAAATAAATGCTAATTTACTTCACATTTTAATTATCGTGAAAATTATACCTATTATGTATTTACTTTAATTATTATTATCTCAATTGATTTCATATTTTTTATAAGCATAAAAAAATTTATCACTATCGGTTTTATTTTAACTATTTATTTATTTTATAACGTGTTTACACACATTACACGAGTTTTAATCGATACAGTTCAATAACACTTTGGCATGAGGTAATACGTAGCACTTAAAATAAATCGTAAATATTAATAATTAAGCTAATTCTTTTAACTTAGTAGTTATTTAATATTTTATTTTTTATGATTATTTTGTATTGCTAAACGTTCACTTGAATGAGACTGCAAATAAAGAATATTGCTCTTTAAGTAGATTAGAAAAATAGTATGCAATAAGTGATTGTATTTTATATCAAAAAGTAAATGATATGTTAATTAAATTCTGCGTTAAAATGCTAAATTTCCAGTTTTACAACTTATCATTTCTCGTGTATAAATAAATAATATTAACACTTTAATACGAGAAATTGAAAACGATCGCTGATTAAAGTTTCACTCGCCGCATTTTTTTCACTTAATCAGTTACATGCTCATACGTGATCAATGTTGTTTTAACTGCCATTCATTTTAACATAACATTGAATCGAAAAAGTCTTTTAAAATTATTTTAATAGTTAGAATTCATGATAAAATGAATACATCTAAATTTAATTGACCAGATTAATATTTCTGTAAAATATAATGTTGCTGTTACTTTTAACTGCAGAATCAGTTCAACTTTCAGACACGTAAATGAAAATATAATTTGATATTTCAATAATAATAGAAAGCTTAAGAACGTAAGATAAAATTGTAAATTATGCTAATATTTGGAAAAAGGGAAAGGGCCGGAGAAACGAGAGAGGGATGGAGATTTTAACACAAAACTCGAAATGGATATTTACAACAAAATTATGTATGAAACATTTCATTAAGTAAAGCAACAGGAATTTCGTTTGCCATTTCATAAGAATTATATTACTATTAAGCGAGAAATAAAAGATTTAATCAATACTGCATACGTACAGATGAATAGAGGTAAAAATTAAAGAATAAGCAGCGGATACGGAAATTACCTATTGGAATTTCTGTTTCTACGCAAACGTTTGCAGATGTACATCGGTGAGTGATCTTTACACGACTGCACTTCTGCATACAACTAATTACAGCATTTGAAAACAGAAATAGGATTAATCGCAGAGGGTGAAGATAAAAGGGTTCAATCAGCAGTAACGGATAATTGGTAGGAGTTGATTCTTTTATTGGTTCCCATGGAACGAGTATAAGTCCCGGTATTTAAAAAGCTGTATTTAAAAAGAGAGACATTTCTGTAGATCGACCTTTAAACTTTGATATCCGTTTTTCGTTTATAAAATTAATTTTCTATATTGATTATTACGCGTATTAAATGTCCATGTGCGGTTTACGCCAACGTTGAGTATGGAAAATGAATTTGTTTCTATTGCGACGAGGAAGAATAATAGATGGCATTGAGCTGTACTGTGAAAATAATAATTATTGGTTAGGTAAAAGAGGGGACGGCGCCGCGGAGTGAGCTAGCGAGCTAGCGAGCGAGTGAGAGAGAGAGAGAGAGAGAGAGAGAGAGAGAGAGAAAGTGGGATACGTTGGGTTGATTGAGTGACGATGCATGCGTATGCACAAGAAACCTCGGCTGTTATCTCGCATGCTGGTAATATAATTGCACGTGGTTCTCGTTTAAAAGGAAAAAGATCGCTAAGAGCGAAGCGATCGTCGAGTAATTAAGCTCAATCTCGATAGATTGGATCGGGCTGCGTGTGCCTTTCGCAAATTTGTAACGAAAGCTGGATTATCAAAGGAAGCTGTTTCCGGTCGTTGTACATACATTCATTTATAACCATCCGCGACTATACTTCTTAAACCGCGACTCATCTCCATAATATTGCATCTGCAGCCTCTTTCAAATCTTTTATCCTTCCTGTGTGTGTGTGTGTGTGTTTTTCTATTCTTTTCTTTTCTTTTCTTTTTTTTTCTCTTCTATAGACCGAGCCGATGTTGTCCGATGCTTCCTCCCGGATTATTATTTCTTTATTCTTCTGGCTGATGAATAACCGTTAGGAGCGAGCGAGACTTTAAATCTAGGAGATAAAGTACATATGGCTACCAGCTCCGCTCCTTCGTAATTTCGAGCGGCTTTTCTCTCTCTCTCTCTCTCTCTCTCTCTCCTCTCTCTCGTTCTCTCCCCCCTCCCCTCCCCATTATCTCCTCTGAATAAATGATTGCCTCCCAATAAGACCTTGTCTTAGTAATTATTTTATATTTGCTATGGATATAGGGAAAAACGGGACGCTAAGAACCGTGCTTAATGCTACTTATCCTTATAAATTAATAATTCTCATATTTATATTTTTTAACCTCAGAGCACTCAATACTGCCCCTCGCAAGCTTTACGCGGCTTTTATCGGTTTTAATTGCTCACCTAAACCTAACGCTAATTTAGGGAGATTTCAGAGCCTGCACTCATTGAGATATTACACCGATAATATGAAATATATTTTCTTTTTCATAATTTACGTATAATAACTATTTTACAATGTTGAAAAATATAAGGCAATTTTTGTAAGGGGCAATAACCATTTCGTAAATGTCGGGCTCAATAGGTATAATAACGATGAAGTAACACGAAACGCTTGAAAGCCAAGAAGATGCAATAAATTATTACGTAATTAATTTTTCAAGTTAAATAAGAAAAATTCTTGAATTCGATGATTATATATTAATAAAGAGAAGTATTTAAGGTGAGAGTGTGTTTGAATAATGTGGAGAGAGGCTTGCCTGTATAAATACACGTATCCGTACCTATACATACGTGCATATACATACATATGTATATATATGTATATATATAAATGCGGTTCACACAATTGAATTTCTTCAAGAGCATAAGGTAGAGATTTAGCAGAAAATAGTTGAAAATAAAAGTCTGTTACAAGAAAGCTTGGAGGGATTCACGTGGGAAAAGATTACAGGAGTTTAGCCGTAAAGTGTAATTTTCTCAAGCCATCTCGATGCTCACATGGTTGTATCTATTTCGTTATCGGCAATCCAACCGAGTCCTGACCTAAATGTTGTCCGCATGTCGCTCGCTCATTTTCTCCCATCGCCTTTTTTTCCCCCCGGATCTCCGCAGAATTCGCTCCCCGAAGAGCAGCGAATGCTCACGCTCCGGAGGAGAAATTCCCGATCGTCGGTAGGTATATAGGGAACAAACACAGTCCCACGACGATGTCTTCCGTATGACGCTTGTTAATTCATCAAAGTTTTTCTCTCTCTCTCCCCCCCACCCCCCGTTCGTTCCTCCCCCGCCGTCCCGGGCTCGCTCGGCGTTCGCGGGCACCCCTGCCCCGCGATCATAGTCCAGCATCGTCCTGCATCGTCCTGCATCGTCCTGCATCGTCCGGCATCGTCCGCAAGCGTCGAGCCCGCGGCGACGTGCCCTGTCCGTCCCCTGCCAAACCCCTGCCCAGCCCCTGCCTCGCGCATTTGGAATGCAGCGCCGCTACGTTCTCGTTCCGAGAACATTTCCTCACGTAAGAACGAAATTTGAATTAACGAAGAGAGCGCGTAAGCGCTGCGTCCGGAGATTGGTTACTGCGGCTGAATTCAATTACGCCTACTTCGAAAGAGAGGAGGCGCTGGCTACTGCTGCAGTCTTGGCCTGAAGAAATTAAGATTCTTTTGATGCCTGCAGATACCCGGGGCGGGGGGGGGAGGCATGGGAGGGAGCTCTTGTGCTCTTGTGCCCCGCTAAAGTTAACATAGTCTCGGCAACGACTTCATTTGTCCTCGCGTATGCTAATACTTGGCTTTTTCTTTTGTCCAGCGTGAAAGCGAGTACCGACTGCGTCTCGGTAACAATGCTCGGTAATTAAAAGCGTCATTGCTGCCGCACTAGGAGAATGCCTCCCCCCTCTTTATCGCCTCTTCCCTATTCCTCTAATTCCTACAAGGGAATGCTACGGGTTTAGTATGAGCTGCGGGGACCCCCGGCCGGGGGTAACGTACCCTGTATTTTCGGCTTCGAGCTCACCGCTGACTAAGCGGACCGTCCGATCATTACGATCTTTAACGTTCCCGACAAATAAAGTATAATTAACGTATATTGTCGGACGTCGGAGGCTGGTCGGCATCGACGCGAGATTCCAAATACCATGAGGTAATTATTTTTTATTTTTATTTTCTATTTTACAAGCCGAGGATGAGCAGTTGCGTTTTTGATAAGTAAACTTATCGCCAGGATAGGCTCGGGGTGGGCAGGTGTTAATATTAAATAAATGGCCGACAATTTACAATCCTTATTTCATTAAAGACAAAGCCGTTAGTCCGGAAATATTTATTAAAGCTTAGTGCGCGTATCGGTATATCGGTACGCGGCCTCGGGCTCCATTCCGCCTCAAGTATTCTTAATGCTGGCATTAGGGATACAAAAAATATGCGCCGTAAGGGTTAAGAGTCAAAAACTTCCTCAACTATTCGCCATAAATAAGCTGAGGATATTTTGAAAGTAATAACTTAAATATTAATATTGGATAGTTTCAGATAATTTATTATAAAATGTAATTAGATAGTAATGGAGGGGACGAGCTAAATGATACTCGGCTTAAATATTGCACGTACGCGAGGCTTAAGATAGTTAACCCATTATATAAACTTTTAAGTTTATTTTGAGAAATGTCGGTGTATAAGATACGCGAGGGGTGAGTAAGTAGCTGCGAAAGCTAGCGGTGGCGGCGGCAGCGGCGGTGGCTGCTGTCGAGGGAGGGCCGTCCCTAGCGTCGGCGATGGCGCAGCTTCGCTAGCGGGGAAAGGGGACGAAATTATTAACGTTATTGCAAATTGAATCGCCATAAAAATCTCGGATGATTCACAGTGGGAAAAGTGCGTCGGGTAAAGTGACACTTTTGATTTGTAGCTCGTGTTCGGCCAGGTTGGTCCACGACCTCCCGAGGGAGAGAGAGAGAGAGAGAGAGGGAGGGAGGGAGAGAGAGAGAGGGAGGGAGAGAGAGAGAGAGAGAGAGAGAGAGACCCTCCTCCGTTCCTTCCTACCGCCCCGCACTCCATCGCCAGTTTTCCTCCTCGAGAAGACTCTCGGGACTCCGTCGGCGATTTGAATAATTTCCCGTGGAGGAGAGGCCGAGCCGGCGTCTTCGTCTCGCTTCGCGGACGTCGGAGTTAACTCGTTACGCCGAGCTGCTCCCAAGCGTGGAATCTGGAATTTAAGCGAAATTTCCGAGGTATTATGCGAGTCTCGATATGCCGATGCCTTCGCATAAGCAGAGTGAGAATTTTTCGACCGCCGGGAATAAGTGCAAGTGAGTGTAACAGCATATAGATTCTTCACTTCCCTCAGGAATGCAAAATCTCCTCTTTCGGCATAACGTTACGCACTCTTTCTAAGCGCGACTGTTCCTTTCTTATAAATTCTTAAGTCCGACTGACGTTGTTCAGACGACATCAGCATCCGATGCCATCCTCATTTTATATTACCGAATTTGCATTACATCTTTTTTCATTGGCTTTTACAACCTCCGTACAACATTATTTAAACTTCAATTCTTGCCTTGGTGCAGACTCTGTGATTAGGGAATATCGAAACAACGAGATCTACCTTATCGAATTATCGATTTATCTGTCGCTCGCGAAGAACAGCTTGAATCTGCAATTTTTAAAAAACAACATTTTCTACGTTTACTTTTACGTACCGGTATAATTAATCCAACTTCTTTATTTACTGAAGACTTATTGTTATTTACACAATAGACGGTAAGGCACGTATGGCCGCGTAATTTTTTTGAAGAATCTCTTAAATCTGCTTTGCCGCAGCCACGAAATTTATATCATACGATTACCCGTTGCGCTTGTTTTTAGTTTTTTGTTTCGTATTGTTTTATTATAGTAATACACGTATTTTTCTACCGAAATAATACATTAAAATTTTCCCATATAAAACCACATCATTAAATTTGTGCTGAAAATTGTTTGTCTTCCCTCAGGATCGTGCACTTTCAGTCGTGATATACAATCTTTTCTGGCTCATTGGTGCATCGTAATTTTGACCTTTAACAAGAAACTCAGTGCACTTTCTTTGTTACAATTCCCCCTCCCCCATCCCCCCTCGACATTTTACCGCAATTTTCCTTACCTTTATATTTTTCCAACGAATTCAAATTACAACTATGTGCCTTTAAATAGCCTTGCTTATTTAATAATTAGACCGAGTTCAATATTTACTACTTGTTGTTTATTGCATAATCTAAGTAATATGAATACATGGTTTACTTTTAATCTTTAAGCTTGTATTAAAGCAAGACGTCAATTACGGTATATGATTAACAGATTCATTTGTTTATAAATACGCATGAAAAAATATATTGTAGATTTTAATGTTATCTCATAAATCCGAGATATTACTTCTCTCCCCTAACTAAAAAATATTGCACACTGTTGACGATAACATTCAGTAATTAGATATTTCGGTTAAATTGTTTACCTAAAAAAAAATACTTTCGTGTAAATGATTAAGAGTCGGATTAGGTCCTTTTACTGGAAGCTTATCAGACTGGAAATTGAAGGCATTACAGAAAGTCAATTAATCAGAAGGAGTTTAAAGGAAGAATTTTTATTACCTTGGTTCGTACAATTTTGAAGGATCGGCTGATTAATTATTACTGCCCGTCCGAACGTTCGTTACAGGTATGAAATTTAAAAAAGTTACGGACCCACATGTCCGTGGTAAGTATGTCAATGCAGATAGGAATGGGATTACAGAGGCAAGGAAACGGGTAGCTTCCGTTAGTCGACATCTGCAATTTTATAATCAGACTCGGTCGCAAGCGATTCCGTAGCTCCGTAGGCTCAAGGTAAGCCTGTGATCACACACTTAAATGCATCATTAAAGTACATGCGCCACCATCGAAGATCTGGGGGTTGGAGGAGAGTGGGGTCTGTGCGTGTGTGTGTAGGGAGGGAGGAAGGGGGGTGGGCAGAGTGCACGTCTACAGTGACGTGAAATGAATTTAATGCCACGATTGGCACACGAATGGCAAATAAATTCGGCGAAACGCCCTCGAGAACATCGGCCCGAGATATTTCGGTAGATTTATAGGATTAATGCTGAAAATGTTCAGCTCTTAGCGAGCCTGCAATGGTTGCAATGGCCACGCCAACAATTAAAGGACGGACTGCGCTTATAATTTTTCGAAGCCGAGTAATACTTAATGATTGCTCTTTCATGTTGCTTTTGGCCGACGTTGACCCGTAGATGCCAAATGATTAAGTGAACGCGCGTTAATGATTAATGCGCCCTCCCCTCCCCCTTCCACGTCCAAACCATCTCTGCATCTCTCTCTCTCTCTCTCTCTCTCTCTCTCTCTTCTGCCCGAAAACTCCTCGGACCCCATCTCTTATTATCCATAATTTTCCCCGATTATTCAACGCGATCATCTCCGTCGCTTTCTTTGCGAATACGTTTGCCAAAATATCGATTCGAAAGTATGGGGGAGCGTGCTAAAATCCATAATGCCGGATAATGTTTGTTTTTAAGAAACGATCTGTTTTGGTGATGATAGGTTTACATTAATACTGGCTTCGTGAAAAAACCGCCCCCTACTCCTCAGGTGGCACTTTGAATTTTTCGAATAATTTCTCGAATAATTTTTTTTTTTTCGTATTCTTTTCGTATTCAGCGAATTCATAATTAATAATATCCCTTACAAGTATTTTATTACGGATATTTATTTTTTTTTTAAATCGATCGATATAAAGTACAGGGATAATCACCAGAGTATTAAATTCTAGCGAGGAATTGTCGGAATTCGCTTATTTCCAAGTTTTATAACAACCAAGAATTTTCTAGTTATCATAACGATAAAAGACGCTTGTTTTTGAAGATGCCGGCTTAGCTAGGATATTCTTAAGGAATCTTAGATATTGACAATATCTAACGCACGTTCTAAAAATATTAGCAATAAAAATACATGTACCTAGGCATAAATATTAATATAATAGAAATAATAACGGAAATGGCTGCTGTAGCAAAAATAACAAGAAGAACAGCAAGTACGACAATAACAAGAACAACAACAACAACAACAACAACAGCAATAATAATAGTATTGAGATGATGGAGAAGACGATGGAGAAGACGAAGAAGAAGAAGAAGAAGAAGATGAAGAAGAAGAAGAAGAAGAAGAAGAAGAAGAAGAGGAGGAAGAGGAAAAAGAGGAAGAAGAGAAAGAATGGCAGTAGCATTGGAATATTGACTACGGTAAGTTGAAAAGAAGCAAGTGCTTGATTTGAAGGGGCGATTGGAATTCAATTTGAGCTTAAAGGAGAATTTAAGAGAATATAATCTTCGTGATCGAACGAATGAAGCTCTTGATGGAAAAAATCCATTGGCTGTAGAATCTCTGCTTTAAGTTATTTAATAAAAAATGTGTGGAAAAAATTCAAGTCCAGGTTGAAAGGAGATGACGGGGACGCGTAAGCACGGAGATGGTCCGAGTCGATGATATCCGGAGTTCCGAAAAGGCCCGAAGTCCCGGGTCGTGTGGTCGTCCGCCGGAATACGCCCATCGTCTCGAGCCAAGTCTCTCATTAGCCGCACTTGGGCGGTCGAGTGGGAGCCGGAAGGAGTCGGGGGACTGGCTCACGTGACATCGACGATGTCGGACGACCGAAAAACGGAGAAGCGCTCGCGGGCTCAGCGCCAACCCCGCGGTCGCGAGGGACTCCTGCTTCCCCCCCCCACCCTCCTCCTCCTCCTCCTTCTCATCCTCATCCTCCTCCTCCTTCTCATCCTCATCCTCCACCTCCTTCAACTCCTCTAACCTCTACCTCCTCCTCCACCTCGCGCTACCGTGCTGGTGGCAAGGCCTCCGACCTCCCCGTCGCCCCTTGGCCCTAGCCGCGGCACTCCTTCGCCGTCGGAGTCCCGGCTATCTCACGGGTGGATCGGCCCTCGGCGCGCCGGAGCTGACGCAACAATAAAATCCGGGACCACTCGCGTCCGAGTATTATACGTCCGAGGCGCTAACGAGACTCGTCCGCTATTAAAGAGCCAAGCACCCCGAGCGGCAACCTAGAAAATCCGAGATCCCGAATGCGCGTGAGTGTGCGTGCGCGCCTGCGACTCCGCCCCCCCTACCCTCTCCACGAAGATAAATAGCCATCGGCCGTTTTACGAAAGCCGGCTCGTATTACGTCGGAGATATGCATCGCTATGCGCCCCGTCCGCGTGAGCGTTTTAACGGCCCGATTCCTAAGCGTTCCTCCGGAGCGCTCGCTAATCCTTGTCCGAGGATCCTTGGGCAGGGGGGAGGCAGGGGATAGCGCATGAGAGAGGACGCGGACGCGGACGAGGACGAGGACGAGGACGCGGACGCATTTCGGGACGCGGGATATAAGCGTCCGCTGCTCGAAAGCCAATTTTACCCGGGACTTCGTAAACGGAGCCTCGCTTATGATGAATCGTATTATTATTCAATAGCTTCGCGCGGCTTTGCGACTCCCTACCTCGCCTTTTTAGTCTACCTTAGTCTACCTCGGCCGGGGTGACGCGACTCCCCACCTCGCCGCACCTCACGCGCCGCGGATAACGAATAATGCCTAACGAATAACTGTAAAACACTGCGGCTGCTCGAATACGTAGATGTGCATTTCGCAAAGTACCTTCGATGAGCGAGCGTCCCTGGCTGGATAAGTGGCCATTCGCGCTTCCCCCTCGCTTGCCCCCCCCCACACCCGATCCACCGCCCTCTCCGCACATTGAAATTATTACCAGATAAAAGTTTTCCATAAGCTCGGGCTCCTTCGTAAGGGAAAACTTTTACTTCTCTTGGCGCGGCCATCCACTCCTCATCAGCCTTTTTATTTATCCCTTATTAATTACTCGGAGCATTTTAGTTTACGCCTTATATTAATTTCTTAGCAATATTGTGGAGCATCAACGTTATATATGCAATCGATGCTTTAATGTCCGCATTTCAAAGCGTCGAAGAAGTATCGATTATGAGCGTGTTTTTTTTTTTTCCATTTAGATGTTTCAAAAGAATGTATTCAGATATTTTTTTTTTTTTTTTTTTTTTTTTTTTTTTTTTTTTTTTTGAAGTCTCCGACATTTTATTTACATTTCCTTTATTTGCAAATTTTATTATCTCCGCTCTTGCGCATATATTAACTAGCGCGATATATTAATATTTTGCACGCTTTTCCCAATTTCATTGAAATGGTCGACTTCGAGAACGCATTTGTCCAATAAATATCCTTTTAATCATTATTATGGGCATTTTGAATATTTGATATATATATATATATATATATAATGTCCATTCGCCTGTTACATTATTTACTATTTAAAAGTATTATTATTCGAATAAAATACAGAACCATAATAAATATTAATAATGATATTATATAGTTGGTATGGAATTATTATAAGATCGTATTATTATTGGACTTTAAATGCGTACGTGTAAGCGATTTTAATCGTCTCGAACATTAAGCTTTATCTTCGATAACGTACTTATTTTTAATTTTGATTAAAACCTGTCTTTTATTTTCTGTAGCAAGGCATGAAACATTGTTAAGGTGTGTGCATTGTAAAGGTATTGCAGCGGTGCCGCTGTTATTTTAAGTTTTAGCATTGAACCTTCGGCATTAACGACCTCGCGTATCATATTTATAATTATTTTCCATATTTTAATTGAATATAATAATTTGATGTTTGGAATTATAGGGAGGAAATTTTTCTTTACTTAAATATCTCATTAAAAAGTTAATAATTGAGTTATGCAATTAACTATATGGAATATAAGATTTTAGCTCTAATTTACGAGGCTACGGAGAATAGGAAGGAGGTGAATTAATATAACAATTAGTTCGACATTGTTATTTTAAATAGGAACGAGAGATAGACAGAGACAGAGACAGAGACAGAGACAGAGACAGAGACAGAGAGAGAGACAGAGAGAGAGAGAGAGAGAGAGAGAGAGAGAGATGATAGAGTGAGAGGGGGGGTTGATGGGATGGGGGATTGAGAATCGAGGATTTACCACCTGTAATATGAGCGATTAAAATTTTAAATGTAAAGAGAAAAGGCCGAGTGGAGTGGCCTGGGAACTCCTTGGCGTCAGCCGATGACCATCGGCGAGGAGGTGGATATGCTGCCTCCGCGGAGCCTCGATTCCTGTCTCGTCTTTTATGAGACCGGCCGGATACTGTGTCAGCACTTGTGATTCTCGTAGCCGTCTCATTCCGCGGCAGCTCCGTTGGCATATATATATATATATATATATATATATACAAATATATATATATATCCCTTGTGCGCATATTACGCATTAAACTCTGTACGCGTATTGAGAATCTATCTTGCGATGCATCGAATACAATAGATCTATTGTATTCAAATTGAAAGCTCATCAAAGCTACTACAACATAGCTGAGCTGCTGTCTGGGAATTCAGCTTTGCGCAGATTCGTAGCTGCACCGCAGGTGATCAGCTTTTATGGCCTTCGACATTTACTTTTAGTCGATTTTTAACCAACTCCGAGTGATTTTTTACTTTATACCCTCCCCAAAACATTTTTTACTCCCTTTACGCGCGGGTCCTTGGTCGTCCACTCAATCATATACAGGTACTTACTTACGGACAATAGATGTTCACATGCTACAGTTACTTACACGCGCGCGCGCACGCGCGCACACGCACACACGCACACAATACGGTTTACGTAACGTAAAAGTTTATATGGAAAAAATAGTTGCACAAAATATCAGGCCGTATAAGCTGCATGTGGCTCGGCCATTATTTATTGCGCAATATCGCAAAGAAGAATTGACGGATGACCCTTGTCTGTGTAGATTTTCCCTCAGCTGGTGTGTGCCTACAAGCTCGTATAGCATCTTCTTACCTCTACACGCCGTCCCGCCGCTTCCCTCTCGATCTACCTCTATCTCCGTAGCCCATTTGCGGGAATGAGTTGCGAGGATCGGCGGGAATCAACCTTTGGCCCCGTTCAGAGTACCCGAGCGAGAGTAACCTCGTGAGCGCGCGCAACCGCTCTGGCTTTATTTCACAGGCCGAGTAGTGCTTCAGGTAGTGAGAGCTACTATTCTTAGTCCGCCTGGGATCTGCGACCCCCTCCCTCCCTCCCACCCTCCCTCCCTCCCTCCCTATCTCCCTGCGGAGTCCCGAGGTGCTCCAGATTTTCCGCGGAGCCTTTTCTCGGATACTTTGATCGCTATAACACGCGGCCGCCTCACATCTTCCGGCTTTTCTAATTGACACGTCCACGAATAGATTGGATTCTTTACGTTAGAGATCTGCGTAATTGCGATCTTGGCACCTAAAGGAATCTGCATTTTTTCGTGTCTCGGAGCTGTATAGATTATCGATTGCATCGCTGTTATTTGCAGACGGAGCTGAATGGGTCTCCCTATTTATCTCACACTCGATCGCGATAACGCGTTTTGTTGTCTCGGCTTTATTTTTAGCCTTTACTGGTTAGCTCCGAATCAATTTCGTGGGACGCCTCTCCCTCTCCCCCTCTCTCTCCCTCTCCCTCTCCCTCTCCCCTCCCTCTCCCACTCCTCTCTCTCTCTCTCTCCATCCCCTCTCCCTCTCCCTCTCCCACTCTCTCTCTCTCTCTCTCTCTCTCCATCCCCTCTCGCTTCGACGGGGCTAAAGATCGAGATAAGTCCTTTCGTGGTTTTTCGCCTCCTCCGATATTTTTTCCCTTGACTTATTCACTTAATTTGTCGCCGAGACCCTCTTGGAAATCCAAAACTCATTCCGACCAATAAAAGGGACTTTCTCTTTACATTTAACGGACATTTACATTTATTTATTATTTACCCAGGTATAGTATTATATTTATAAATAATTTTTCAATTAGATACTACTAACATGCTCTTTCGCAATCTTATTAAGATTTTTTTTTTTTTTGCCGAGCGAATTTAAGAGCGTTCGTTGTATTTAACGAGCACTCTCCTTCTCTTATTACTTAACGATATTTTGAAATCATAAATTGATTTCATAAATCTCAGTCATCTTAATGTGTTCTACGGGAACGTCCATATTATTCATATATTCAGTACTCTTACGGGTAATGCCACAACTTACGTCCTTTTCGTCGAGCAACTTTACGAACTTCGCGAAAGCATCCTCGGGAATATTGGTGCACTAGAAAATGAATTATGCAGGGGGACGCGACAAAAGACATAAAACCGGAATATATTATTGTCGTGGATTTACTGTTTTCTATGAATCATAAACTTATCGATTATCCTTAGCCACGAACGTCGGGAGAAAAACGGAAGCAGAAAAGCCAATTCCCTCGGTTATATACACGTAAACAAGAGCCCGGAGAATCTATGTATAGTTTCATCTCGTAAGTAAGGCGTACAGACAAAAGGGTAAGATTTCGAAGCTACATGCTCTAAGCGATGATCTAGATCTTTGGTGTGGAGAAGCTAAAGGCACCAGGAAGCCGTAACTCGAGGGGGCAAAATTACCGGTGCCTACGATGCCAGTCCGTGTAGCCGCTAGAAAAGGACGTTAAAGAAGGCTTCTCTTGGCGATGGCAGCGGCGCTAGCCTTTCTCACTCCCTACCCCGTCTCAATGTCCCCCATACCACCACCGCCGACTTACTGGCGGTAAGAGCGAGGTCAAAGGGCGCTAGCGGTACTTCTCTGCTGCGCGCAGTCAAGCTGCACACCAGTCAAGAATGTATTAGACCCCCCCCCCACACGTTCTCTCTCTCGCTCTCTCGCTATCTATCTATCTATCTATCCTTATCGGACACGTGCGCACACACGTATAGGGAATGCGCATCTAGAGAAGCACTGGAAAATGCTGCACGTCAGGTATTAGATTTTTTTTGTTTTTACTGGAAATTGTTTCGGCGATTTGAATCTCCTCTGTGTGTTCGGAGTCTGGGAGAATTTACAGTTTTACGAAATGTCTGGCGATAGCCGTTGGCTGATTAATGTTGTCTCGCCCAGGGTTTGCAAATATCTCAATAATGTACTCTGAGAGGATCAACGATGAATCGAGCTCACTTTTTCTGCATAGTTAATTTTTATCTATGCATATATACTTTTTATTTTTTTTTTGCATTCTCGAACTTTGTTTTAAGTTCGCGAATTTTAAAATAGATGACGTAACGATAATGTGAATATCGATACTGGGAAATACTCAACTATAGAGGCTTTTTCCAAATACAAGACGCAGACTTGGACAAAAATTATTTCCCCATAACGACTTGTACTCAATAATACGTGTAAATTACCGGCAAATATGAATTACGCACTTTTGAAACTTATCATATACACGTTATTCGTGTATTATTTTGATCTTTTATCATTTATTATCGGATATTATTAGTATATAAACGGTCACAATTACCCATCTCTATATAGAGTTATAAAAATAGTATTCCGAAGTAAAATTACATTTTACCTTTTAATTTGACTAGCAAGCCACTCGAATAAGTAAGTGACTTACTATTTTTAATTTTCTATAGCTTGAATATATTGAGAAATAATAAGTGACCTTTAACAACATATTGAAGGTATTCGTGAAAGTCACGAGTGTATTTTATAACTTTTAGCGGAACGTTAATTTTTGAAAATATCTGTAGCATTGCATAGGATGTGCCGCCATATCTATTCATCGGTTGAATAATAATTTGAAATTAAAAGAATATTCCGTTCGACTGAGAGGAAAATTAATTATCCCGAGCAGCATAACGATCCCTTGCATATAAGCCTTTAAATACTAAGTTTAATTAATTATACAAAAAATATATAGAGCCAGACTTTTTTGCTTAGTTGCAACCATTTGAATAAAACTAGTTCATTAAAATGTTGTATATAATAAAAATTCGTTTTATCGAAGGATACTGTAAAGTTTGCTCATTTAATATTTATCGAAATAATGCAACGACAAAAGTATATTTCTTGTTCGGCTTAAAACGTAATTTTTTGTATAATAAAAATTACAGCATAAATAAGCTTTTATACGATTTAATTTGAAAGGACAATTCGAACCGAGTTTATAAATATCGATGTAGGATCTTAATACTTTACTTATGTAAGATGGTAAAAAAGCTTACGCAACGGCAACTTGTTAAGTTTATGAAAATAATATTTCGGTCATTAAATGACACGTGCGCGTGTGTTTAAAAATTGTGAAAGTAAGACGTTGCTGATCCGGAGTCTGCAGCGAGCACCGGTCGAGGCTGCTTATCTGCTTCGGTTTCCATGCAATTCGGCCGGTCGGGGTGGGGTGGGTCGGGGCGGGGGTAGAGGTACAGGCTTGGGGCGCGCGTTCGATGAAATTGTATCATAATGCACATGCGGGAGAATTTAAGAATGAATCGTAAAGGAATGAAGTAATGCCGATGACGACGACGACGACGACGACGACGGGCAATTGCGTGAAAGCATTAGTAGCGACTTAACACGTTTAATCCGACAGACTCGTGGCAAACTTGTAACCTTAATGTTTAAAACTCGATTTGTAAATAACGCCCGCGGCTTTTTGAACTCCCTAGAAACTGAGCACGGGGATCGCGCGAACGAATAAAATAAATGTATACGAGTAACTGGATTCCCGGTAAGCAGCTAAATGCAAACACGTCCGCGGCATTGATGAATTTTTCCCCGCGCGCGTAAGAGTCGCCTAAAGAGTCGCGACGCCCATATCGTAATTCAAAGTCCCTTTGAAGACGTTGAAATTCGGGCCGATCGCTTTGGTAGCGGAATCTCGGGAGATAGTGACGAGCCGCGCGTGTTGCACCGCCGCGAAAATACTTGTCGGAGCGGGCCGCGGATGATCAACGGGGATGGCCGGAGGTGGTCGGGGGAGGGCGAGAGGAGCGGTTGTACGGGATGGAGAGGGTTCCCTTGGAATACTTTCGAATTCGTGATTTTATACAGGGACAGGAGAGGGAGGAGATGGAGCGAGCGGTGCCGGCGGCGGTTCAGGCGCACGGGAGCGGTTGAGCGGTACGGAAAAGGGGCGGAGAGGAGGAAGAGGAGGGAATAAAAGGACTTTCGAGGGCCGACTGATAGAATGAGAAATAATTTAATTGGGCCTTGCTTTAATGGTTTCGTTTCCTTGAACTTTCGCGTTTTGTGCCCTTTTTACCTCTTCTGTGTGTCGGTGCGCTGCACTTTCGGTCGGTTCTCGATGCGCTCGAGATTTATCAACTCCCGGGAGTTCGCTGGACCCGATAAAAGAGCCGAGCGAATTATCACGATGTCGCGACATTATGTCGTATTAATTCCGCGAATTAGGCCACCGTCTTATACCGTCTTTGCGTACATGACCGGATTGAAGCGAATTTCGTGATTCCCGGCTGAAAGAACCTGCCGCCCGCCAACAAAATTCCTGCTTCTCGGATCTGTGAAAATGTTATCTTGAACATTCAAATGCGCGGATGTGCTTACAGCAAGTGCAACAATGACAATAAAACCGATTTCTTCGTGGGAATCGGGAAGGTAATGATGAAAGATGCTGGCTTAGAACATTATAAGAACATAAAAGCGCATTATAATTATAATTATAAATTAAAATATAACCGTTTACGATGACATTCCCTAAATAGGTTAAAATATTAATAAAAAAAAAAGTAATAAAAAACAAAGATGTTTATTGCGCTTAAGGAACGGCTACTATAAAAAGAAATATGTGGAAAATAATTGTCAGTTTAGCCATAAATTTTACATACAAGTGGAAGGTTAGCTGCTACTTGTGAAAGTTGTAAGAAGTCGAATAAATCGCAATTGTATTTAGGCAGCGATTAACGCCAAGTTTTTCATAATAACAATTTATTTTAGATGCTGGAATTAACTTCATTCTCGAGCTGTTATTTTTCAAGAGTATTATCGTAATTAAAAAATTTTAAAAGATGCTGCTTGTTTACACCGATAGCAAGTTCTCTCTCTCTTTTTTTTTTTTTTTTTTGTTTTTAACGATTCATATTTCTCTTTTGAACGGATAATAACATTTCGAGTGAACCGGTAAGCATATTAACACAAATCATAAGGTGCGATTACTTCAAAAGAAGGATGATTGTAACTTGATTTCAAAATTGTGCTTATCATGATGAACATTTTCTTTCACAGACAGTGGTAGTGATGCATAAAATAGCTTTTTTAATTAAAAGAATTAATAAGACTTTCATTTTCATTTGATTAATTTTTCTTCTTCTTTTTTTTATGTGCATACTTTTTAATGTAGAAATCGTCAGGATTTATTCTCGAGCGTTGAAATTAATTTGTGGATTAATCGCTTATGTTAGTCACGAAATGCGAAATTCCTTGAATTTTTTACAATTTTAAGTAAGAATTTTTTTTGCAGTCATTTCTAGTCCCTGGGAATAGAAAAAAAAATTTAATCTCGGAAGGTTAATTACGTTCGACTTGAGTTTTTATTTTTTTAAAATGCAAATATAGCCTTGACGAATCACGAAATCTCACGAGAAATGTTCAATGAAAATGGTAGGAAGTCGTTTAAATATAGGATATCCTATTATTTATTAAATATAATCTATTGTATCGTAGACAGGAAACGTTTAAATTGTTTAAATGGACAGGACACAAGTTCGAATACAAAAATGCTCGCGCGTTTAACAGATTTATCTTTTATTGCCGTTTTACGTAAGAATCAGGTTGCATTGTGTAAAAGAGAAAAAAGAACACGATCGTAAGTATAAATGTAGTTGTAAGAACAGACACGTGACGTAAAATTTGTCGTAATTTGTCATGTAAAGTGCTTAGATCGAAAGGTGTAAAATCACGGATAATAATTTAGAAATGTAGTCCCGCCGAATGAATGAAGAACAGTTGTGTACGTGATGAGCAATTTCATGAAATTCGAAATAACTTTATTCGAAAGCCGTTAAAGTCATTCTTCGTGGGGCTTAATTATTAAGCAGGCGAAGCTTTAGGTGTCGCAAGGGCATCGTGTTGGCGGCGGAGTGGAAGCCGCATATCACACTTACAATGTAAGGTTCGCACATTCGCGTTCCCACACGAGACATTTTCATCTCTATCGGCGCTAATGAAAAGCAGTTGTCACTTGGGAAAAATAAGCGCATTCACAATACGGTCACGTAAATGACAGGCGAGCCGTTAATTACGCGGGCGAGGACAGGAGGCGGGGAGAACAAGTCAGAGAAATTAGTTATTCGCACAATGAGCCACGCAAAATGCATACAATTGCAGGAGAGCGAAGCTCTTCTCTATCTCTCTCTCTCTCCCTCGTCTTACTCGTTCTGTCCCGTGCTCGTCTGGTGCTTCATCTTCCCATCCGCGCACACCCTTTTACCGAGGCTGCGAAATCGACGGGAATGGAGAGACCGCAGCAGAACAGCAGCAGCAGCAGCAGCAGCAGCAAAGAGTCCGCACGCGCGAGGATATAATTAAAGCGTATCGGTGACGTCCCGCGGCGCCAACCGAACTTTGTAAAACATCAGCTAGTGCGCTGTCCCAATTTGTTGGCTCGAGGGCGTCCCGACGTATATCAATTGGACTGCTTAGGTGCGGGGGCGCTTCGCGTGATCCTTAAACAGCGGCGTCGATTTGTAAGCTCCGCCCTCCCAAGGCGCGATCTCGGTATTGACGGTCTCGAGCCACGCACCGTAGCCACGCACCGGAGCCACGCAACCTCCGCAACTTCCGATACCTCCGACTTTGTAGATCGCGCGGTGACGGCTGCCCTCACTCTGAAAGCCCCACAAGGGATCCTCGAGGCGATCCCCGGGATCCGATCGATTATTAAAACTACGGCCAAGGGGCTGCGAGCTCCTCGGGTCAACGGATCGCTCCCTCAAAGAGGCTACCGCAGCCACTATTCCCCTCGCTGATATCATTCGTACATTCGCTCGATGCGCCCAAACTCATTCCTCCCAATCTAACGATCTTTCGAATTTTTTATTTCCGGAATTTATTAGCCGGAGACCCAGGCGAATTTAAAGGCCGTCGTGCAGCTATAAACGAGATAAAAGTGAAAATATCAATAAATGCTTATTCGTGGAAGGTATAACGCCTCCGTGTGTCCGTATCTCACTCACTTAAGAGCTCCGAGCTACACTTGCCTCTAGAGTTCGGCTATTTATCCTCGAGGGCTAATGTAATAGCCTTGAGATTGAGGATATATCAGGATAATTACATTAGGAATTTCTTATATTCGAATGCTTGGGACTGCTGCCGCCACCTCCGCCGCCGCCGCCGCCGCCGCCGCTGCTGCTGGTGCTGCTGCTGCTGCTGCCGATCTCGATGTCGATTCAAACACAATTTTCCAGTCAGACTTATTTCTTTGAAAGTGAATGACTTGGAAGAAGTCATGGCTGCTTCGGGGTTCATTATCTTGCCGTTACTCGCTATGCATCGCGGGCTCATCCAAAGAGAAATCGCTAAGAGAATGCTCAGATATTTAGCAAGAGGACACATGTCTGCTAGATCAGCCTTTCTCTCGGCTTCGATATTCTTCCGAATTAGCTCAGCGCATCTCCTTCCTCATTGAAATAAATATCTCGATCATAATGACGTACAAGTCCGTATAGTTGAATAATTTGACATATGTTAAACGGCAAGGGGGACGGGGGGGAGTAACCGAACAGTCTAACTTTCTTAGAAAATCTAAATCCTCTGAGTTAGATAATCTTTTTTTTGGGGGAGCGGAGCGGGGAGTCAGGAGGATTTTTTAAAGGAGCTGCGTCGAAGACTCGAATATTTAGGATATTCAGCCGATAATTCAGTGAGGGCGCTAACAATTGCCATAAAATCTCTCTCTCTCTCTCTCTCTCTCTCTCTGTCTCTCACCTCATCTCTCCCCCGCTCTTTGCAGGGTCTCGCTTTGAAAGGATCTTCGATGATAGTTCGCCGACGGTTTTATTATACGCCCGATAAAATCTCCCAAGTTAACAATGCTCGTCAAATAAAAAATGAAGGGATAAGCCGAGCGGGGAAAAGCGAAAGAAAGATTCCGGGTACGTGGACGGGGCTTAGATGGGTACGAACCGAGCACCGCTGGATAGAGAGCTGGATAGAGAGCTGGATAGAGAGCTGGATAGAGGCCCGCTAGATCGGGGTCCCATTTAACGACGTAATGACGCTTTTATGCCCGCGTCCGGCCGATGCGCTCTTTATTTCAAGCCGTGCGTTGCCATGAGTCGCGATCGTGCGCGCGCATTACCTACCCGCAGACCTAAATTACCGCGAAAACGAGAACGTATCTCTTTTCCTCGTCCCGACAAATGGCCGTCGAGCCGAGAGAACAGCAGCAACTAGCTCGAGCTAGCCCCAGAGGAAGAGAGACGGGGCGTGCACAGAGACCTGATTGCTTCGTGCATTCGCTAAGGTTCATTCCGATGGTACCTCTAATCCATCGGCGCATCGGCTCCTTCATTACGAGAAAACACGTTATTTTGCGTATTCTCCCTGCACGGATGCCCGGATACTTTTTCTCTTCCCTCTGCCCATTATTGACATGAGCGCTTCACTAATAATTCAACGTTAGATCATATTCTATCTCCTTTCCAGCAATGTCAAGACTTTTCTTTTGCCTTTCTTTCCTTCCTTTTTTTCTTTAACAGTGTTCGGAGAGCTGCAGAACTGCAGAGTTGCAGAGAGATACAGAGATACAGAGAGAGAGAGAGAGAGAGAGAGAGAGAGAGAGAATTATTGCGCTAGGCAATTTCTCTAAGGAGATGCACTTGCTAGCTAATTTCACTCCATCTTTAACAATGTTCCCACTGCCTTTCTTCAATTTCTTTCTTCGAATTGAAGACATTGCGTTACATAAGGTACGCTTATTTTCTCGCTCCAGAGACTCTAAACATAACTTGCACATTCGGCTGGTAACCGTTAGTACTTATAAGCAATCGGTTCGCTCCCACGTTCTATTGCGTGACATTGGCTTTAAAGCTGTAATTACAATAGAAATTAAGTATTTGTTGCCTTATCAAAGCACGTTACAAGAAGAATAAGAAGCTGAACGTGGTAAATAAATTATCAAATGAGGACAAACAAAAGCGCTTGGAAAATTCTGTGCTTCAATATAATTAGGCTCGTGATCCTAATTCTTCGTGCAAGATTAAATAAAAAGGATGAATAGAGTGAAAATAGATGAGGAATAAATAAAGCCGAGATATCGAGGTAGATTCGGAGACCACATACGAAGCAGATACATAGATACTGAGATAATTGGAGAGATTCTTCTTGAAAAAAAAAACTGCTTCATGCACCAAAAATTATTTTAACATTCATTCATTTCGTTTTATCTGATTTATTATTTAATCAATTACGTCAAGTATTTTGAAAATGTAATAGCTTTATTTTCACAATACGCTTTACCTAGTCAAATGTGATTTGCTTTTTATTCAAGTTATCCGGAGTCAGATATTATTTCATGCAGTTCTCAAAAGTTTTTTACACAGACTTTACCATCCAAACAGTCATTGCGCAATTTTAGCAATGATTTCAAGTAAAATTGATTAGTTCGTGGATAAGAAAATCATCAATCTAAAAAGCATAAATCAGTTGAATTATTTGAAAGGTATTTTAGGGTTTTCGGGTATGGGGCAACTATTTACTATTTCTGTCTGTCATTTTTGTTCACCTACAATTAATCACTATTGGATAATATTATTATTGTTGTTGTTATTGTTTTCGTTGTTTGTGTAGATATTATCATTATCATTATCATTATCATTATCATTATCATTATCATTATCATTATCATTATCATTATCATTATCATTATCATTATCATTATCATTATCATTATCATTATCATTATCATTATCATTATCATTATCATTATCATTATCATTATCATTATCATTATCATTATCATTATCATTATCATTATCATTATCATTATCATTATCATTATCATTATCATTATCATTGTTGTTGTTGTTGTTGTTGTTGTTGTTGTTGTTGTTGTTGTTGTTGTTGTTGTTAATACGAGAATTTATTTAATGGTTTTAAAACTTTCAATCTTGATAAATGAATCGAAAAATAGATTGACAGATCGTGTAGTCCTTATGAAAGATTCTTTATAAGCGGCTATGAGATTAAGGACTCTTTCCGGATATTTATTGGTCATGTACGTTTTAATAAGAATAGCAGGGAATAATAATGCTAAGATGTATAAGGAGTTGGAGTTGGTGTATGAGTTTGGCTATCGGAGCTGCATGGATAATAAAATTATCGAAACAGCTTTGATATTGTCACGATATAATAGGCTCTAAACGAAAATCCATTACTCAGAATAAAAGTAGTAGACGAAACAAAAGGTAATAAAGGAAGCGCGAAGGTCCATAACAGGATCGAAAAGCCCAGAGAAGGAGAAGCTGGAACATTTTCAGCACAAAGCAGTCCAATATACGAAAGGAACGCAGGCAAATAACAAAGATTGAGGAAGATCGTAAAATCATCGGACATGAAGAAGAAAACAGAGCAACGAGGATTCATCATCGATAGAAGACTCGGGGAACCACTAGCTCTCTCTCTATCTCTCTCTCACCTATCTCACGCCCACCCACTCGGCTTATTCTTTTCGAATTCTTCTCTATCCTTCCCGCATCCCTGCACCACATTGCCATATCTATCTCCATCTCTATCTTTGTCTCTATGCCTCTTGACTCGCTCGCTCCTCGGCTACGGAGCTAGAAAAATCCAAGGAAGCGGGTTGCAAGCCATGCTGGCGAGGCACGCGAGGAAGGGTGCCCAAGGAACGTCGTCGTCGTCGTCGTCGTCGTCGAGAAGGAGAAGGAGGAGGAGGAGGAGGAGGAGGAGGAGGAAGAAGAAGGAGATGAGGAAGAAGAATAGAAAGAGTCAGCTGTGGAAGAAGAAGAAGAAGAAGAAGAAGAAGAAGAAGAAGAGCAACAAGAGGTAGCGGCGTTGGAGGGAGAGGATGAGGCAGAAGGTGAAAGGTAGCTTCTCGGGAGATCGGAGGGAGTGGGCCGGAGGACGACGGGCCTCTGCTCTATCCTGGCGAGGTCGCGACCCGTACTCTCCCGACTACGGCCTCGCATCCGCGTTCTGACCCGCGCGACTTTCCCCCGTAGATGCGTTCCCCTAACGCGTTCTGTCAGATCGACTCATTAAATTATTAGCTCTCGAGAAACCCGGATCATCCGCATCGGGCTCGTCCGTTCACTTGCGCAGGTGCATCGGTCCACGGACTCGCTCGTCGAGCTCTTTAAATACCCATGTCTCACCCTCGAAGCACGCCCTCCCCGATCTAGGAGGGGGCTATGCCGCAGCCCCTCTGCGGATTAAGCTTTGGTCCCGCAATGATTCGCGGAAGGCGAACCGTTTCCGTGCCGATCGGAGCCTCGAGCGACAAGAATCCCATTGGAAAGAAACGGGGCTGAGAGGGGCGGCCAGTGGGAAGAAGAGGCAGGAGAGGCAGGAGCGCGGCCGGCGGCTGGTCGTTAGACTCGTGGCTCTATTTATCGTGAGCAGGAGTCGTTGGACACGCGTCCTCTTGAGCGAGCCAGAGAGAGAGAGAGAGAGAGAGAGAGAGAGAGAGAGAGAGAGAGAGACGGAGCCTCCGAGAGCCGAGAGAAGAAAATTGCCCAGGCAAAGGAGCCTCTTATCGAGGAAGGAGTACCGGGCGATGAGGCGGGACGCGCGGTAAGGGGTATGGGACGGCGGCCGCAGGTCAGGAAGGGAATTAGTCCTCCGCAAATACAATAAGAGGATCGGACCGCGAGATGACGAGGGGCCTCGAAGGGGCTTTTATTGCACGGCCTCTGTCCCTATTATCTTCCATTAAAAGTATTCGGTAGGGTTCGCGGCGCTTCCTAGCGGGCGCATCCGCTTACTTTCAGTGGCAGGGTCTCGGGTGCAAGGCCCTCGGGCTTTTCCCTACGGTGGCATCTCCGGCAGAGGGGTATTGGATGGGTGAGGTTAGGTTGGCGGTAAGGGGGAGGAGAGGAGAAACTCCATCCGGCCCACCACCTGCGCGACTGGGAGCTTTAACCGCTCGGGATGCCACGTCCCACCTTTCGGCCAACATCTTCCTCTTCCCCACCACCACCACAACCACCACTACCACCTCCCCCTCCTCAACCAGGGAGTTTTCGACATTTGGCAAGCGGACGAGAGAATCCCATGACTTTCTAACCTCGCGCCGACATCTCGCGCCGTTTCCTTTTATTGCCGCGATTAAGAGCTTTGCCTATTGGCTCGAGCACGACTCCTTCGTTTTCTCACTTGCTCATCGGGGAACATTAATTACCGGGGCTCCTAAGGATTCCTCACTTCCTTCTCACCGACGACTCACTCCCTTGACCTTCAACGGACTTTTGACGACCGCCGGAGAACCTGACCATACAAGCCCATTCGAGCCCATTCGAGCCCATTCGAGCCCGTTCGAGCCCACCACGGCCGTCTTCGAGCGCCCATGCTTTTTATAGCCGTTAAAGCGCATTACGATATTACGTATTCGCATATTCTAAGCGTCACTATTCATTAGAGATGAGGGGGATGGCTCGTACCGGGGGGGGGGCATCATTCACCGATTACCTATCCGCACTATACGAGCCGCGCTCCTAACGTCTCCCCGTATAAATTCCTATAACTACCATAAATATCTGTTAATTTTCTTCATTTTTAATCGATGATATTCAATATACTGAGGGGTAGGAGGAGGAGGAGGAGGAGGAGGAGGAGGAGGAGATACGTTGGAGGATCGCTCAACGTTCTCCGATAGTCAAGCGGAGAATTTTAATTAAAAACTAAGTATTGATAAATTTACATGGATGCGAACGCCTCCCATAGCCTAATTCCAACGATCCCATGCAAGTATTTAAGCTTTTTCAGCCAACCTCTTTATTTCTTCGAACAAACGAGGCCAAAGAATTTGAAGAATATAATAAATTTAATTAAAACTTCAATGACTTTTATCGGCAAAAAGTCTAATAGTTCAATTAAAAGGCGTCCGTCCCGTACAATTTTCAAAGCATAAGCGTCCGAGGCTTACATTTTTCGAATAATAATTTTCATTTTAGTAAATAACTGAGCTGCAAAAAAATGGCCTTTCTAATAATGGAGCATAAAAATGTCGGACAAGTAGAGAAATAAGCGGAGTTGGAAGTGATGATTGGCAGGCGATGTACTACTGTATCTCAAATTTGGGACAAAGCTCGCGGGGAGGTTAAATGTGCGCGGGCGGCCGGATGTATACGTAGTCAGTGGATTTAACGTGAAAAAAGGGAGGGAATTTATTCGCACTCGTTCGTGATCGTACGTGTGACAGCCATCGACGTAGCCTCGACTGGCGTTCCTGTTCCTGAGCCGGGCAGAGTAAGTCTTGGCGAACGAGAAAGGCCAAAGTGGATAAGACGGAGATGGAGTTAGAAGGGGCCGGAGGGAGGTAGGGGAGGAGGGGAAGGTCTGAGGCGGTGGCGGGAGCGGCGTCGAAGAGCAGTACATCGGAGCCCTCTCGATCGGAACGATAATTGGATAGATTAAGCAGAACCTCCTTCAACCCCGCGATAGCATCGCGTTTATGCGCCCGTTTTATATTGCGCTCTGTTGAGCTTGCGCGCGCGACCCCTCGCACGTACTCCTTGAGCCCTGCTGCCGCGACCTGTATGAGGATAGACAGAGAGGTACGGGCAGAGGGATGGGAAGGGGGCGAGGGACCGAACGAGGGACAGGAAGAAAGGAAGGAAGGAAGGAAGGCAGGCAGGCAGGCAGGCAGGCAGGCAGGCAGGCAGGAAGGAAGGAAGTAAGGAAGAGTCGGACGAGAGAGAGAGAGAGAGAGAGAGAGAGAGAGCCGTGACTCTTATAAAGTATTTACGGACTCGGAGCCGCACGGCGCGACTTTCGCACAGACGCCCGCGATATTAAAGCAGCGATCCTGTATCGGCCCTCCGAGCGACTAATAACATATAAATTTGCGGAGGGGCAGTCGCTCGCGCAATTTTTGTTTGATTTTGAGGAGCGAGTCGCTCGGGAGGAGATGGAGGAGTCGATCGGGTGTGCTGGCTGGGAGCCCGTATAAGCCGTATAAGCCGTATAAGCCGTACAAGCCGTATAAGCCGACCCGTCGAGCCTAATCCTCGGCCGCATCCTTGTGAGCTTGCGCGTGACCCCTCCCCTCCTGGAGGATCCTTGCGGTTTTTACTTTATAGTACGAGCGTCGCGTAATTCAGCCTGTTTCAATATGCGCGGAGTCGCGGTTCGCGAATATTTTACGCGATGCGGCAGCGGCACGAAACTCGTTTGTTCGTAATGAGACGGCGGGAGGCGCGGCGGGGGGGGGCAGGGTGCCGTGGTAGGGGCGCCAGCGGAAAAACAGACAGAGAGGAGCGGTGATATTTTTTTAACGATCTTTCGGTACTCCCCTCCCGGCTTGATTCCCTACATGTTTTATCGTTTACAGGCTATTTCCAAGTAAGCCGAAGTTTATTCGCTTCGAGAGGGGAAAAAATTGTTTTAACTTTTTCAACTTAACAGTCTCCTTATCGTTATTATTCATATCTAATACAAGAATTTTTTCTTTTCCAATCGCACTTTTTACCTGATTTTCATTCCCTTTCCCACTTTACGATCCAGTTGACACAATATCATGCGGCACATATCTATTCGCGTATTATATTTTTTATGTGTTTTTTATTTTCTCGTCCTCTCGGACATTAATAAATTTTAATAATTCTCACTTTCTCTCTAATGACAAACTTGTAAATACAACTTGATTTCCAGTGGAAATAATCCTGGAGAATTGGAATTGTCAATTTCGTTCCCTAGATAGATCGAAAATAAAATAATTTATATTTCTCTGTCTCTCTGAGTTTTTCAAAATAGAAATTGTAAATTATTCCTAATGACGTTAAAATATTATCTGAATATTTGTTACTCTGAGCCGTTGATGCGAGAATCACTTGTACGAAGAAAGTAAAGATAATGCGAGAAAGTATTAGATTGTGCAGTCTGCCTAAGTGGGTTACATTTGATAACCTTACCCATATATGTATTCATAAAATTAAAGAAATTTTCTTATGTGCGAGTAATTTTTACAGATTTTATGTTATTTAAGTAACATTTTTAATTTCTTTTTCAAATAAACTAATACATTTTTTAATTATTTACTAATATTATTTGCTTAATGGCTACATATCTTTTATTAGTAGTAAGTAACGATAAAAATTAATTACCTACAATTAAAATGGAAGCTTAGAAAATCTTTAGTTTAATGAAACTCAATGTATAATTTATTAATCAAAGATTATGACATGAAATAAGTATGAGAATGAATCGAAACAAACACGCAGGAAAACAGGCTTAACTATGTCTTACGAAAGTGCGTAAAGAAATATTTATAAGTATTTATGCAACTGCTATAGTCTGCAATTAGAAAAGAGCTGCGTACATTTTTTTTTACTAGCTCAATAATTTTTCACTATTTCAAATGAGAAGCTTATAATAAATTTAGCTTAATAAGACGAATAAACTATATATGAATGTAATAGCTACAATATATTTTCTTAGTAAATATTTTAACGACAATGCGTGTGAAATGTATGAAACTGCCCGTCGGAATTTTGAATACTAAATTCATAATATTATATTCATATAGCATTAGCCAAATGTATATTATCGATCAAGATTATAGTAAATTTGCATGATTAAGAAAAACATTGGATGGTTTAAAATTTCCGAAGTTTCTGTCATTGGTGGAGAATATCAGGCATCGCGACGACCAAGAGTGCGCGGTATCAAGATACAGCAACAGTCTCCGTTGTATAAATAATTAATTTGAGAAAATAAACATTGATGGTGCCGATGTAAGGAGATGCGCTTTTCTTAAATTATTAACGTCCTTGCGTCCCGTCCGTGTGTTGCAGGTCGGCTCCTGCGAGGGACAAAAAGTGGAATCGGAGCGGCTCCTCGGCCTTTTTCCCTTTTCGGCTCTTCCGATTGTAATTTCGCAAGCCCGATTTCGCGAAAACATCTAATTATCGTTTTTCTACCTCCTGGCGGCCCTCGGCCCCTGTCTGCGCTCCGTCCCTGTAACTTTCCATAAGATACGCAGACCGACGACCTTGCGAGCACCTCCGCGGAGCGTAAGACGCAGTCGAAAAGAGAGCACCGGAGGAAGAAGCACGATGAAAGAAGGGAGGGGGAGTGGAAAAGGGAGGGGACGCGGTCCCATGGCGGCCTCGAGGAGGCTCAGCTGCGTGCAGAAAATTCGATCTACTGGGCGTACGATAGAAATCGTCGATAGTCGGTAATTGTTGGGCGCGCGCGCGCGCGCGCGCCCGTGAAACACAGAGAGAGAGAGAGAGAGAGAGAGAGAGAGAGAAAGGGAGCGAGAGTGATGAGGAGGGAGGGGTAAGGAAGGGGATAGAAGGAGAAAGGGAGATAACGTCGACTCTCCTCAGCAGAGAGGTGAAGTTACCGTATTGCCGACGTGGCCTCCCTCTCGCGCGCTCTCTTCGTCGATTTCGTGCGAAATTGTGAAAAGTGGAACGAGATCTCCCCGGGCGATGTGGCTTCGAGGCGCTTGGAGTCTCGAGGGCGAGCTAAAAGGCGAGAACGAGACGGATAGGGCGGCAGGATCGCGGGAAAGGGACGGGGAAGGGAGGGTAGGTTGGTGGGGGTAGGGGTCGGCGGCGGGCCAGCTCGGTGGAAGCCTCCCGAGACGTAGTTGGGCAGCGTAGCGGTGGCATCGTCCGTGCGGTGCGGTGGGGTGCGGCGTGGGGCGGGCGGGGAGCGGGCTGAGAAGGGCGATGAGGCACGAGGAGAGAGAGAGGAGAGAGAGAGAGAGAGAGAGAGAGAGAGGGAGAGAGAGAGAGAGAGAGAGAGAGAGAGAGAGAGAGAGAGAGAGAGAGAGAGGAGAGAGGGAGAGAGTGAGAGAGGGAGAGAGTGAGAGAGGGAGAGAGTGAGAGAGGGAGAGGGAGAGAGGGAGAGAGGGAGCGCGCACGAGAGGTCCGCCGTAGCTGGCGGCTGTGGGAAAATGATCCGGCCGCGAACGTCGAAAAGGAAAAAAAGAGAAAAAAAAAAACGAAGAAAAGAAAAGGGAGAAAAAAGAGGGGCCAAGGAGAGTGAGCAGCGAGCTACGGAGACGGTGAAGGGTGGAGGGCCGCTGGGGTTAGGCCGGGAGGGACGAAGATGAGTAGAATGGCGAAAAAAGAGTCGGCTAGTTGCCCAAATAAAAAGCGTAAAACTAGTGATTAGACGCGGCTTCGCGCATGCCTGTGTCTGCCGCTCGCGCGAGCGATCTCTTCTCCTTTTGTTATCGAGCATCCTTTCCGCCCTTCCCTCCCTTCCCACCCTTTCCCACCCCTTCCCACCCCTTTCGTCCCGTTCGGCTCGTTCGGCTCGTTCGGCTCGCTCGTCGACTCGAGGGCCGAACCCCCGTTACCGATTCCCGGCTCCGTAACAATGTGAGGACGACGCCGATCCGGTATTTCCTCCCGGTGTCCCGTCTTTCCCTCGGCCGCTTCTCATCTACTTCGCCGCGGATTCACTTGTCAGGGTGATTGGTCATAGCTCAATAGCTCTATTATCTTGGATTATTTTTTCTCTTAATTGTTCGCGATCGTTAAAATCAATCATTTTGTCCATTAAATTTCCAATAACGTGCGGTTCTGATGAGATTTTGTTCTTCCTTATTGTTTTGTGACTTTATTATTTCTGATTATTATCGACTATTATAGCGATAAATAGAGCGTGGAATTTGATATGGGATATTGTGATTCTTTTTAACAGCATCAATATTATTAATAGTTAATTCTTTTTTAATAACTTTTACTACTATCGTTCCAGCTTCAATTTTATTCAATTTATTTCTTCTCCTTGAACATTAATCCGACTTGTGATTAATTCGATTTGACTTGAGGCTTGCGACACCGCCTATTCACTACAGTATTTCAAACATTATTCCTCCATTCACGCAAGGCCTACGAGCTTTTTACCATTACGCCGATAGTAAGTAATACCTTAAGCAGCTTCCAAACAGCTCAATTCTCCGCTTAGCGTAATCATTCGGAGCCTCAATTAACTATATTATTCATACAATTTATTCCCGGCTTTGAATATCGATCGACAATAGCTTATCAAGCATTTGCTTTACAAAACAGTTTTTGCTTTTAATATATTGCTCTGTTCTGTTAATTCTTCATCCCTGTGAATATAAAGTCGTTATAAGAAATACACTATTTATTCTGGGATTTCCTCTTCGCGCACAACTTTTTCTTTTACTTATCGTATTCGCTTTAAAAAGATTTACGTTACGCGAAACATTATCGTTTATTTATTAAATTATGCAACGGATTCATTCAGAAAAAAGGACATTTCTAATTTTATAATTTTATAGATTTCAAAGTCATTAAAAAGTTTTTATCTTATTTGCATTACTCTCATGCTGGTATTAGAAACACGCGTTGCTTTATCTTTTTTTACTCCCACGGGGTGATATCAAAACGAAAACAATCTTAAAAATTCAGTTAATAATCATGTGAATATTTGTTATAAATACAAAGTCAATTATAATTGGTTAGCATTAATAATCAATGAGAATTTTGAGCTCGAGAATTTCCTCAAATACTAGTTTTCTTAATTTAAAAGTTGCACAATTTTTTTTGTTTTACTTAAAAAAAAAAAAAAAACAAAAATTTAATTGAGTGCTCCCCATTAATTTCTCAATAAAAGTTTTTCTTCTTCCTTCTTTGTTATAACTACCTTGTATCGGATTTATTATAAATTATTCCGTTCTGTTACATTATAATTTATTACAGAAAGAGAGAGAGGGAGGGGGGGGAGGGAGAGAAAGAGTATTATATTAGGATTATTAGATAATAAAATTATATTCGGCTATTAAACTTGAGATATTTTCAAAACGAGACTTAAGAATAAAATGTAAATTTTTTAGCTTCTGATGAATGTAGTTAAATTGACTAATGCTCAATTATGTTAATATCTGATTTAAAAGCGATTAGCTTCTAATTTATTTTGCTTACAGATGCCTTTCATCGAGTTCCTACTATTATATCGCAGGAGCTGATATTACGGTTATAATGCATTTTAAACGGCTCAATGAAAAGAGTTTTAATAATCAGATGTAAGAGATGCCAATGACACTGTGCCTCATTATTTGTAAAAGCATAATTTGTTACCTTAAAAAAATGTTTTAGTAAGTGATTATACGGCCGTCTCGACCATTCAATTCCCTCTCCACGCAAATGCAGTTACCGATACTGTATACGTGTCACTATTCACAGCTGGACTTACTGTCACATGGACGTTTACTTATGTAATTAGATCAATTTTGTTGTCTTTTTCTTAATGTCATTTAAAATGGATTAGCTCAGAACCGGAATCAGGTCAAGATACTTACTTGAATATCTTTAAGAAATACAAATAAAAAGTAAATGAGAACATGGGAAGGAGAATCTTCCTTTTTTATTTGTCTCTTTACCAATATACTTTACGTTGCCTTTAGACGTCGAGTATAATGTTTTATATTTATAGACAAAACAGAAAGAAACAAAAAAACTTTACATAAATACGTACAATGATAATGTATTGTGTTGTGAAATCGAGAGGCGGGTTCGTATTATCAAATGTATTACACAGTAGTAATTGCAATAAGACATATATTTATATATAATAATTTATTGCTTGAAGTATTGAATGGATAATTACTAAAAGAAAATCAATTGTAATTGCATTGATAAATAAGAGCAGAAGAGGGGCAAATGATTAAGTGTCAATTGGGAACAGAGAAATATTCGCCCGAATACGATTTTCTTAAGGAATTCGTTCCGCAACTCTTAAATTATGTTACGTTCATCGTTATATTTATTCGCGCGTTCGCGTATAATTAATGCCCGAAATGAAGTCTGTATCGATTAGAAGGCAGTGAAAATAGCGAGATTTGAAATTTAATAGTGGCTTTATCGGGGTCGACAGATAGAGTGAATCGAACATTCTGAGATTACGGAATCGTTGGATCTATGAGAACTGCGCGAAGCGAGCAATGGATATTCGACATAAGGAATGCGGGAATATATATATATATATATATATCGGCATTATCGGCGGCAAGTGGAGTCCCAGGTTATAAAGAAAAAAAGAATGAAGAAATGAAAGAAACGAACGGTAGGGCAAGAAAATCGCGGCATTAATGGGAATAATATTGACTGTTAATAGTGGCTAGTGGAATCTTATCTGCGTTCCGGGGTACAAAAAATATCGACGTCGATCTAAGCTCCGGCGCAGCGCGGGGGCCCGTGCACAATCGGTACTTCAAAACATCTTATTCGCGCGAGAATAGCGCGTGGCTCGGCGGACTCAAATCGCGCACTCGCGCTCGATTCCGGCTTCTTTGGGATCCTGGCGTGCCCCACCGTCCATTAGTCCCCGCCCAACCATCATCCCACCCTACCCTCGTTCCCTATTACCACCGAGCTTCTTCTCAACCTTCTCCTCATCATCCTCAACCTCCTCCTCATCATCCACCTCGGTACGAACGTACGTACGAATACCTAGTGAACCTATCTGCTTCGGCAATGGACCTCGACGTCGCGATTGTATAACACAATGGCTCGATTCGAGGCACAGCCTCCGTCTGTCTGTCTGTCTTTTCTCTTTCTTTTCTCTCGAAGAAGCCTATGCCTAAGCGCTTTACCGGCTTTTCATTTCAAGAATTTATTACCGCTACACAGCGACATCGCGTCGTGGAAAGGGACAGACACGGAGCGAAACGTTGCGAAACGGAGCGCGCGCTAGTAGAGAGAGAGAGAGAGAGAGAGAGAGAGAGAGAGAGAGAGGGAAGAGAGAGAGAGAGGGGGAGGGAGAGAGAGAGGGAGGGAGTGGGATGAGTGAGTCGCGGCGATGGGGGGTTGGCAAGAGGGATCGGTCGGTCGGTCAGCTGGTTGGTTGGTTGGTTGGTTGGATGGTTGGTTGGTTGGTTGGTTGGTTGGTTGATTGGTTGGTTGGATGGTTGGTTGGTTGGTTGGTTGGTTGGTTGGTTGGTCGGTCGGTCGGTCGGTCGGCGGGGGCTACTCTCGCGCGGGACCAGAAAACGATCGGCGTGACTCGAGCGCGTGACAAATTCATCGAGTCACGCCGAGTCACGTGCTTTTGACCACCGGCCGTTATAGGCGCGCACGTAACCATGCAGGCGCGGGTGGAAAAAGGTATTACTGGACGTCGTATGCGGCTTTTGACGTGAGGGCTGTTAAACTTTTTTCCCCTCTTATTGTTAAAGCCAACTCTTTCGCTCTCTACTTTTCAATTATGCATTTTGATGCTGTGAAATATGCACTTTTTGTTCCTTTATGATATATTTTAGTTACTGGATAATTTAGTACCATATTTAATTTAAGCGTGAGCTTAAAGAAGGAATAAAACGGCCTTTCCATAGACAACATATTTAGCTTGAAATTTTTAAAAAGTACTTTTTAAACTTTTTCCCTAGAAGCCAGGGGCAGGCAAGCTCCCGAGTTTCGGCCTACCTGTCCTTCTTCTTCTTAAATTCTTTTCACGTTTTGTCCTTTCAATTGTTCCTCTCTACAAGAGAAGATTTAGTTCTGTAGTAGGTGGGCTCCTCACTGGCAATAAGGATAATTACCTCAATGACAAGATGTAATTTAAGGGGATGGTACGACTGTCGAATTTCCATAGATCCGTCAATGCTATTGTCAATTAACGCGATAATTGAGGAGTTTCAATAAAAAAAGCAAATGAAAAAATGAATATGAAATTGTCAGCTTTGACGAATCGTTTAAAAGCATAGTCATAAAATTACGTATAACCTGTGTAAATAGTATTTCAAACGTAAGGAATTTTGCTCTCTTGGCGAGAGGGTTGCGGGTACAGAGGGGCTGTTTTCAATGGAGAAACGAAAGCTAAGGACGGTCGAGCTAATGAAGCATCCCGCGCAAGAAGAGCCGAATGAAATGGCGTCGAGGAGTCGAGATGCCGTGGACCTGGGCCACACCCGCGCCCGCACCCTTTGGCGCGACTGTTAACATTCGGCCGTGGCAGGACTGTGGGTGTACTCTGGTGCTCAATAACATCGGTATAATGATCGGGGCCTACGCTGCCCGTGGCTCTTCGCCTGGCAATAAATTAAAACTAGGAGAAACGAGGCTATTAGCGGCCCATTAACGGGTCCGACCGTGCGTGAAAAGCGAGCGCGGCACCGCTCCGATTTCACCTGGACGTTGTGAGCGAGAGACGTTATAAGAAAAGAAAACCCACGCGCGCCACCTAATCCTCGGGATTTCGAGCCCCGGTCCCGTTCAATGGGGATCATCGTACCTCGTGCTTTACTTTTTCGATTTCGGCTTGTGGGAATATCGGCTGGCTGGCCGCCGTCTGGCCTCCGGCCCTCTTCGCGCCTCTTCCCACCCCAATAACCTCCTCCTTCTCTCCCTGCTGACACCGCCGCAACCAACGCCGCAACCAACGCCGCAACCAACGCCGATATCGGATCTTAAAATTCGCTCGTACGTACTGCTTGCCTCTTGTGCATTGACTTGGCTGCTCGACTCTGGAAGAGTAGGCGAGTGGGTGGGAGGGGGGGGGGCGGCGTCTCGAACTGCGCCTCTCGAGGCTCGTCTATTTGTGTGCGTATACGCGCTCGTGGCCGGAAATTGTTATGCCGAAGGAAAATTTTTTTTATTGAAATATTGCGTGTTTTGCTCCGCTGAACATGGGAAGCATGTGAGATGCCAAAGCCTGTAAGTAGATAAAGGATAAGTTGATGTTGATGTTTTACCGAACTCAACAAGAGTTACGATCAATTATATGAAGGAATGTTTATCTTTGTCAAATATTAGGGAAACAAATTCCACTCCCTGCATTCGAGCTCCCACTCTTCTACTTTCCTCTCAAAATCTTTTTTTCTTTTCTTCCTTCCTTCCTTCCTTCCTTTCTTCCTTCCTTCCTTCTCCCCTTTAACATTTTATCATTATTACTATTGCGATTATTATTGTTATTGTTATTGTTATCGTTATTGTTATTGTTATTGTTATTGTTATTGTTATTGTTATTGTTATTGTTATTGTTATTGTTATTACTATTATTATAATTGGTAACGCTAAGCTCTCTTAAGTTTATCGTAGATTGGTATTGTTGCACTCAGAGGCGAATCCTTAGTTTACTATGTAATTTTCTTTAAAGTACTTGTAATAAGAGCTCACTTTTTGGAGAGGATTCATATACTACCTTCATTTTGTTATTTTCTTGATTAAGGGTGCAGCTATTTTTTTATAACGTACTTGTAATTGTGCTGTGTAAATATTACTCAAGTACCGTGAATTTAATAACATTGGCCTTATTCGAAACAATTACATATTTAATACAATACTTATAAATGCGAATTATTTTATAATGCCAGAACGATTAATTATCGTTGGGCACAAAAACTACAAAATTTATCCTCATTAATCCAAACTTATCGTCGTATTTTACATACTATTATTATTATTATTATTATTATTATTATTATTATTATTTGTTGTTATTATTATTTGTTATTATTATTGATTATTTGTTGTTATTATTCATTATTTGTTATTTTTATTGTTTTATTTGTTGTTGTTTTGGTTGTTGTAATTGTCGTTTTCGTTGTTGTTATATTTTATCCACGTTTCTTATTATAACGTTGTCCGTGAGTAAAATAAAAGTAAGTCCAAGTACGCAGGCTGCTCCAGTAATCGTAAATCAATACATTTGAAAAGGCAGAGGAGAAACGGAAAAAAAAAAAAAAAAAAAAAAAAAAAGAAAAGAAACAATCAAAGCATTCAATTTCGCAATTATCGAAGGAGCTATAGAGCCGATTGTTATGAAATTAATAAAAGCCATTGGCATGACAGCCGAAATTATTTTGTTACAACGTCGCTCTATCCATCGATACCGCAGATAATATCGCTTAAAACGTCCAAGAAGATTTTCTATTATCTCTGTTTGACCGATTGGATCATACGTTGTCGATCACGGGGATCATCGGCGCCGGAGTTTCAGAGTCGAAGAAGAGAGAGAGAGAGAGGGGCGGGAGTGGGGGGGGGACGCGTACATGGAGTGGCGAAAATGATGCGAAGGCCTCAGGTGCCGAAGAGTCAAAGGACATTTGTAACGAGGCCTCTGGAAATTATAAGGCCAACACATCGAACACATTGGCGCGGGCAAGCAATGGAGAAAAAGAACAAAAATAAAAACAAAAAGAAAAAAGAGAAAAAATGAAAGAAAGAAAGAAAGAAAGAAAGAAAGAAAGAATGAAAGGGAGAAAGACAAGGACGAGCAGTAAAAATGAGGGGGGGAGGGTACGGGGGCGCGAGGGTGAGGGGTGGCTGCAGGTCGCCGATGCAAAACCAAAATGAAACAATAAAAAAGCCGGCCTCTCTGTATCCTAATCGATTTCGATCGGGAAATCACGATTTCAGGCGCCTCTGGTCTTCTTGCAGGGAGATCGAGGAGCCGACCTGACAGTCCTCCCGGACGGACAATCGATGCCCGAACGGAAGAACCAATCTGACTCTCTTACTCTTCGTTCTCGCTCCGCGGCTGTCGGGACGATCGATCGTCCGTAACCGCGTGGCTTTTGACGGCTGCTCCCCGCCGCGGCTCGGGCGACTGCTCGCCCCGCGGCTCCGGGACCCTCGGTAACGATACATCATGCAAAACCCCGGGAGGCCCACCGCGAGATAATAATCTCCTCTCGGACCGCCGCTGGTATGTATCTCCTCGACGAATGTGCGTATGTACTCGGTTGTGCACGTGGGTACGTGGGTACGTCGGTGCGTGCGTGCGTGCGTGCGTGCGTGCGTGCGTGCGCGAAGGGGGTGCGAACGGGTCTTCCTCGATGAGAGAGACTGAACGCGCGCGAGCGTGAGAGAGAGAGAGAGAGAGAGAGAGAGAGAGAGAGGGAGAGCGGGCGAGCGGAGAATCGACTACAGCCTCGTCATTATGAGCCCGCTCCTAGTTATCGGTATCGCTTTTCGATATTTAACATTCGCGACTCGAGTGCACGTACTCTACCTGTGCATGTACGCAGCCGAAAATCTGTCGATATACACCGACCGTTAATGGCTTTTACACACGAGGTTTTATATTCGTTCTTGTAGTTTCTTCTCCTCCTACGTCCCCCCTCCCATCCCGCCCCATTTACCGCCACACCATCGCCAGGGGCTTTGCTTCTTTGTTTTGCTGCTTGTTGCACTCGGCCGGTACCCGCTCAGAAGGGGCGAGAGAGCGACAGAGGCATAGAGAAAGCGAGCGGGCCCACCGCCGGGGACCGGCCCCGCCGGAGATAAACAGAGACAGAGGCAGATAAAATTGTTATTTTTATGCTCATTTTTTATGATCAGAATTTAATTTTAAGCTCAAGCAAGCCTGAATTGCTTTATAATGCAGGTAAATGTTTTGCCGAGTTGATAAGGGCCCGCTGCGCGCGTTGCCTCCGCTGATTTATCATTCGGCCAAAGTAATGGTACATGAAAATTAAAGTTCATGAATATATTCATTCGGAGAGATTTTTTAACGATCCGTAGATAAGCTTTAATTCGACCCTTTTGCCAGTGTACCTGGAAACGCTTAGAACCTTAAAAAGAGAAGCTTTGGGCGATAAGAGTGAGCCCGAAAGCGACTGGCAAGCCACGTTGAAGCCACGTTGAAGCCACGTTGAAGCCACGTTGAAGCCACGTTGAAGCCACGTTAAAGTCACGTTAAAGCCACGTTAAAGCCACGTTAAAGCCACGTTAAAGCCAACTCGAAACCACCTCGAAACCACCTCGAAACCACCTCGAAACCACCTCGAAACCACGTCGGAGCCACGTCGGAGCCACCCTTAAGCCACCAAGAGGTGCCTCTAACGACATAATTCCCAAGCGATAAAGTAATAATAATACGTAATTAATAAATCGCATTTGGCGAAAGCGGGCCACTCACGGGTGAAGGGAGGGGGTGGAGAAGGAGGAGGAGAGGCTAAAATTACAACGTTTCAATCACGGGAAGAGTAGGCCCAGAGGTGTGGGGCGCTCACTCGCCGCGTGCCTCACTTGCCTCCTCTATAAAAGCGATAATAAAAACATCTCGGGGCACACGCGCCGCGAGGGACACTTACTTGACTAAAGGCCTGTTATTTGAATAATACGCTGAGCGCGTCCGCAAACGCCCCCGCGATTCAATTTCACGTAATAGCATCGATGAATCGCCTATTCAGCACCGATACCTACCGCGTGACCCACTCCCCCCAACGAGCCCACGGGCCAAACAAATAATCCTGCTCCCCCTGTACCTGTCCCTCTTACTCCCGCGCGCCCGCGGTCCTTCAGTACCCCACCTCCCTGCCCACACTCGCGCTCGTACTCGTCCTTGTGGCTGAACGTAGCGCGTGTTCACGCCGAATCCTTGCGTGACTATCCGATCGGAGGTTCCTCCCCACTGGCCCTACTCTGGCGGGGCGGGGGAAGGGCGGAGGGTGTCCATCACTCTCTCTCTCTCTCTCTCTCTCTCTCTCTCTCTCTCTCTCTCTCTCGTGCAGAAAATATTTGGGAGCAGCAGCGGCCCTCGAGGGCTAAGCTCTTCGCGTGGAATAGATAAGGGCTTAGGAGGGCCACGGTCGGGTCGACCGGGGGGACTCGTTTCCAGCTTTATCGCGGCACTCGCCTCGCACTAGCGTAGCTGCGGGCGGCCCTCTTTTAACTCGAGCGATGCCTTTTTTTAATTTTTTTTTTCTTTTTTTTTTTTTCTTCTGAAGTGTCGATTCGCGTATCCGAGACTCTACCGAGGCTCCTCCGTCGATGATTAGACGTGAATTAATAGGCCAATTAATCATACTCGCCAACTCCTTCTTGGCGCACTATTTCTCACCACTACCCCACCCCATCTCCCCCACCCATTCCCGGTCATTTTCCTTTATCTCACTCACTGAATCCATAGGCCTCTTGGAGCTTATAAGAGCCTGGCTTATGAATAATAAATTTTTCAAATTTCCTGAAAAAGTCGTCAAACGCCCCATATTGTTTTCTACGTAATGGCTTTTTAATTTCCAGACATTATTCTTTAACTAGACGGACCTTTATTAGATGTCCGACGAGGCGGACGTCAAGCTAACACGTCTTACTAAAGCTTGCGCATTCTACTTAATGCTCATGGACTCGTGGACTCATGGGCACGTGGGCACGTGGGCTATGTATCTGACATCTCTATGCAGGCTTTGACTTTTAAAGTATTATTTTTCTCGTATTATAAACTTTTACCACTGATTTTTATTTTCCTTAACTGCTCATTCATTACATCCATTGTCTATGACTTATTTCCCCGCGCTCGTCGCTTACCATCTTATACGAACCTTTGGCCATTCATCGTCTCGACTGTCCCATAACTGTGAGATCATCCGTATTCTTCCTACTACGAATTGTCTCATTCCTCTTCCTTCATACGTCTTTACGTACACCAATGTGTCGGATAATTTGATTCATCCGAGCCTAAATTATTTTATCCTGATTGTCACGCGCTCTTTTCCTTATTACATAATTAACAATTATTTGTTAATTATCGTTCATCCCAATCGGTGCATTACCTATATCCGATGACTATTATCGTTTTAGTTGAAAGAATGTAAAATAATCATTGATTCCACAGTGAATTTATTGAAAAAGTCAGAAGTTATTACCGACTATATTTAAGAAAAATTCAAAGCTAAAACATTGAGATTCATAATAAATAAAAAAACAAATATGAATAAGATAGTCTTTCGAGAATATCTAGATTCATATTATTAAACAATTATGAGAATTAGTTTATTATTATTCAAAAGGAAAAAGTTGATCGTAATAATAACATCGATGGGAAGTACGGACAAATGTTTTTCAATTCAATCGAACGTACATTCGATACGTTATTAAAACAAAACAAAAAATAAAATATATTTATAAAACCTATATATTAGATAGTTTAATTTCAGATGTTTGCGTAAAGCTTGTTCAATAAGCTAGCAATGACAATTGTGTTAGTCATGTTTACTATATTGAATGTCTTATCCCTTGTTTGGTTCTGTGCTATCATTTGCATTCCATTGTTTGGGAGTAGCAGCACTAACAACACTAACAAGTAGTCAATTTGAGCCAAAAAATCGTTCTGACCTTTTGGGTTTTGCATCCACAATGGATATTTTCTGCTATTGCTTTGGATTATTTATATTAAAATAACGCAATTATGATATTTTATGAATAAAAAGATTATATATAAGTGATATTATTAATTATAATAAAGATGTATACTTGTCGATTGTCAGAAATAACCGTTACATTATTAGAAATGTGCTTAGAGAACATAAAAGAATTAAAGCCTCTTGTGAGAAAGTTTAAGGACGTGCAGTGCAATAAAAAATAATTGAAATCCTATGGGTAATAATTAATCTTCGTTACGTGGAGATATTTAATAGTAAAGATTCTGCATTTCAGTAAATTCTGCAATCAAGGATATGTATTACGAAAAATTCATGGGAATTAAAGTGGCGATAGGACGAGAGAGGGTGCGGGAAAGAAGAGGAGGCGCAGGTAAGTATAAGTAAGAGGAGAATAAAGAGTCAAGAGTAAAGAGTAAAGAGTAGAGTTTTTAAAGTCCTTGTAAGATATTTCGAGATGAGGCATCGGCGGGGCCCTATAAAAAAATTTCGCGCTCCGCGTATATTTTAGCCGGGATGTAAAAAATGGGCGCATTTCCATTCTTGTGGGTAAGGTAAGGATGGAAAGGGCCGCTCGGAAGGACTCCCGGCGAAAGGCAAGGGAGGAGAGCGAGAAAGAAAAGGAATAAGCCGCGAGAAAAGTAGCGGAGAGTGGGTTTGCGCGTCGCCTTTAAGGCCGCCGATCGCCGTACGTAATACGTCGTTCATTACGCAGTCGGTACCGAGGCCGGGCATTTTATTGTTCATTATTACGTTAATGAGCAAAGCTCGCATTTCGGATTACACCGATCAATTAGCGGAGCGAGAGGTAGAAATAGTGAGTAGGAGGAGCGGCGATGGAAAGAAGCGAGAGAGAGAGAGAGAGAGAGAGAGAGAGAGCGACTGGGGAATTTAGCGGCGTCGGGAAGGGGCGGAGGAGGAGGAGGAGGAGGAGGAGGAGGAGGAGGCAGGGTAGAACTTAAGTAAGGAAAAAAGTATAAACGGACAGGAAGAGAAAAAGGGAAGAGAAGCGGCGAGTAGAGGAGGATTTTCTGCTCGTGTACGTATCGGCGCGTACACCGAATTCGAGTGAGCGAGAGAGAGAGAGAGAGAGAGAGAGAATGCGAGACACGTGTATTAATTTCGCGAGACTACTCGTAAAACCTGCCTTTACGATTCTAGTATAGATACAGGCGCAGCCGCCGTTGCTCCTGCGCTATAGAGTATATAAGACTGGCGCAGTCAAACAGGTACACCTTCTCCTAAACGTAACGCCGCGCCTCGCAACGTCCGGTCCCGAGAGCCTCTGTGTAGGACTGCAGGAGGAGACCTGCAATGGAAATAAAGCTGCTGAGGGAGTGAAGGAAAGAGGAAGCGAGCCTCTTCGGCCAAAGACGGACAACCCAGATATATAAACTTCGGAAGACATAGTGTTTGATAGCGCGATGAAAGATGAAAGAGAAGGATGAACGAAAACTTGTATATAAATTTTCATCTCCCCCCCCCTCCCTCTCTCACCCTCGCTCACGTCAATCCTCGCCTGGCCATAGGTCCCCCCGCTACCTACTCCCCCCCTCCACTTGTTAACTATTCGGGTTATGTTGCTAAATGCTCCCGTAATTGCACCTCCTCCAGCATCTCGACCAATTATTTTCCATCCATTTTTCGATGGAAAATTTATTTTTAACCATTAATTACATAAAACAATTATATTGGAAGCCGTAAAAATATAATTTAAATGACGGTGCGACGTTTAATTCATTCGGTTACGAAATTACAACCTACCAAATTATTTCCCTAATAAAATTGTTTAATGTTTAAACACGTATTATATTACATTTAAGGTGTAATATAAGTTTTTCGTGCAATTAAGTCCTCCTCTTTCTTTATTTAAATATTATGGCCTTTTCATTTTATTTGAAATATATTTTATTATTATTATTGTTGTTGTTATTATTATTATTATGGTTATTATTATTATTATTGTTATTGTTATTATTATTTTCAATTAAATTGTTTTTAATATTAAATTTCATATTAAACGTGTACCATACATTATTAAGGTATTCGAAATATATGCTTACAAATTTTATGAATTTTTATGAATAAATTAAACCGAGACAAATTCCTCGTTTAATAAATAATCAAGGACTGGGGACATTGTTAAACAAAATCCGCAACTAATGTTATTCCGCACGTCGAGGCGCTTCCTTAATAGGCGTACATGCATGCGTATGCGTATACGAAGGGGCGCGTAAAAGTTTATTTGAATTTTCCTTTGAGAAAAGATTTATAAATATTGCGCTTACAGTCATTCAAATAAGTCTTTGAAATACGAGAATGGCTTCGTCGAAAATTGAAGGCTCGAGTCAATTGTTGAAATTCAGAGGAGTAGGAAGTGACGAGGAGCCGCGATTCCTTTATGCCTTTCTTCATTCGCTTGTCAGTACTACGACACATACATCAGCAATTCCATATAATCATCTCCCTATCTCATCGGTATCTTTGTCTTTGTTTCAGCGGCCCTTATCTTTCGGCTCGGTCTCTCTCTCTCTCTCTCTCTCCTTTTCTACCCGAGCATTCCTCAATCCCGTTTTCCCTTTCATCGTGAATCCAGCTCTGTTATTATCGTCATCAGCGTTGGCCAGGGTCGATAAGCGAGGATATTTTTATTTCCGGCGCCTATCCCATCTCAACGCAGTATCCGCTCGTATACGCTCGCAGGCCTCTCTAGCCTCAAGTCTACTCTCGACTCGTGAAACTCACTCTTAATTATACAGCTTCTTCGGACTCCCGAAGTGAGAATTCGGACAGCGTCTTAGTTAGTCGAGTTTTTTTCTTCATTTGCCAGTAGTAAAAGGCTCCTTAGCCTCCTGTCACGGCACGTATATTTATATGACTTTCTCTCTACGGCTTGAGAGTATCTTTCTCCTTCGGTGTCCCCCCTCCCCCCACCATCCCACCCACCTACCCTCCATCCCTACCACCCTACCACCCTCCATCGCGGCTAACACCGGCCACCCCTCCTCAGGCACTCGCTGCCATCTCATTTAGAGCTTGGCAATGCGATGTAAAGTAAGGAGGACTTTTTTTTTTTTAAGTGACAGTTATATGAAAACGAGCCAGCAGCACATATTTTTTAATTAGTAGGGAGAACGAGAAAAAACGACTGTGCGATCAAGTCAGACGAATGGAGGTCATTAAAGAACTTCCGATAAAAGCGTCACATGAAACTATGTTGAGTAAAGATGGTATGCTGATAAAGTAAATTTTATCGTCCTCGCGCTCTAATAATTTATTCTTTTACTTTCTCAATATTTATTATTCACACAGTATCCTCGGCACCTTTATTTTTACTTTACAAGCTCTTGGGAATCCATTTTGTAGGCGATGGGCTATTGAAAGATCCGGGACCACTTAACTTAATCTACGCTAAACTGTAACGCTTAAGCTCTAGGGAATCGCCTGTATTTTAGTTTGCTTAATGAACCGGCCATACTACCTTATAAAATTACATTAAAGTAAATAAAAATAACAATTTTTATTTTTATTCATCGTAACAATATTTTTATAGCCGTCAATCGATTGTCCTCCAAATATTAAATTAAAGCACTTTTATTCCTTTCTGCTGTTACAAAAGTTTTCACAATTTCACTCTGACGATTCGTTTTAAAAATTTAAATATCTTACAGAATCATAAACCTTAGATCATGTAATGTTCCCTTCTACCTGATTATATGTATATAGATATAAACATTTTTTTTTTTTTTTTTTTTTTTTTTTTTATTTTTTTTAGAAAATATCTCATTTTTCCATGTAATGTATATAATATTTTGCTTATATGAAACCACAATATTACGTTTGTATTAACCTTTTCTACTTTACATGACAATTACGAGCTTTCAATTATGATATACGATCTTTTCTGTCTCTTATTGGTGCATCGTAATTTTGATCTTTAACGAGAATCTTAGCACTTCTTCTTTGTTATAATTTTTCTTCTTTATTTTTGGTCTCAATTCAACCTTCTCGAGTACTTTTTTTCTTGGTTTTCATTGCAGCAATTAATAAATCGATTTGAAATAATAGTTCGCTGATGTAATATTCAATTAATGTATAATATTTTTAGTAAAAATTTTATAAGTTTTAAATAAAATTGCTTTCAATTTTAATGAAATGAGAAGCAAATGATACATTCAGATAATTAAGAGCGAGTTCTTATAATTTCTCTGTAATACATATAATATCTCTAAGTGTTTATAAAAATTAACATGTATACTATTACATCATTTTATTAATTGAATTTATATTGAAAAATATAATTACAAATGAAGCATGAAAATGGAATATCATCAAAAGATTTATAGGTCTGTAGCGTGTGAAGATATAACAATGATACTTACCCATAAGTAATAAAAATATCACAATTATTAGCTACTCCATAATAAGAGCGATAGATCATCTTTTATTGCAGGGAAATGTAATAAATTTAAACAAAAAAAAAGTCTCTCTAATTTGTACGAATAGGGACATGTAAATATAATTTTATTTTAGATAATTATCAGAAAATGCATCTAATCCATTGTAAATGAAAAATAATTGGTTGTAAAGTTTTATCTCTTTGTTTAAATCTTTGTATATTCAGGATTAGACGACAAGATTTATTTTAATAACTATAGAGTGAGAGAGAGAGAGAGAGAGAGAGAGAGAGAGAGAGAGAGATTGAGAGGCAGTGACATACTTGCTTAATATAATAGCTTGACAAAAATAATTAAATAAATCATTAGATAATTTCACGTAGATCTCACGTAGCGCAGTCGTAAAAAAATTAATTACAGTTAACGTAGACGTATATTGTAAATAAAAAAATAAGCAATTTTATAAGTAATCAGTAGCCTTAGTTTAGATAAAGAGTATTAGAGGAAGATGAATTGGGGGGGGGGTGAAGGAATTGGTAAAGTCATAGGATGTATGTTAAAGAGAAAGCAAGAAAGGAGAGTGAAAGAGGTGAAAGGAAGAATAGAAAGATAGAAGGAAAATCTGATAATAGTTAGAGTCACAGAAAGGGTTTTGTCGGTGAAATGAATAATTGAATGTAGCGTGATGTCGAGTTAAGTATCGGTAATAATCGGGGGCAAGAAGGCTATGATTTTTCGATAAATGTCAGAGCTACTTCGACGAATAATCAGAAAATGTCTCCTGTATAAATAGAGCTCGGCAAAGCTCGTATTTGTCAATCATCGGTCGGACAATTAAGATTAAAGTCTGGGGAACAAAGTCGCGCCGGCATAAAGAATCGACGGGTGAAGAGGGCGAGGAGGCCGAGGAGCGCGGCGCCGAAAGTGCCAGGTTCGCCGAGCCGAGATTAGAAGAATGAAGTCCGGCGGGCTGGAGAATCCTATAGGTGGTCAGCGAGTGGGGAGGAGAGGTGAGGGGGAGGGGGGGCTGCGGCGTCGGAAGCGAGCTGGGGAGGGTAGAAGCGTATTAAAAATTACCCGCGGTTCGTAGCGGATCCTCGAGCGGATCTTCGAGCGGATAAGCGAGCCGTCGTCGACTCACTGACTCGCTTAAGCTTCTAGCTCGGCCTAGCTGGAGTAGGTATTGCCTGTAAGAGGGTGAGGCGGAACGGGGCGGGGCTGGCTGGCCAGCCAAAGGCCAATGCTCATTGCTCATGTGTACAGCAGCGGCCGCTCTCTCGCGTACTTAGAGCCCTGGAATGCGCGCTCGAGAGCTCTCTCATCTTCTATATATACATGCATATATATATGCATATATATATGCATAGATACATACATATACATACATATATATACATATATATATATATATATATATATATATATATATATATGTATGTATATGTAATTTAATGTGTGCGTGCGTGCGTGCGTGCGTGCGCGTTTATGTAGATATGGATATATATGAGGAGCCTACAAGATTCACTTACGACGAATATCGCGCCATCTCCGTCTCTCGTTTCGTAAGCAGGTTTACAGCACTTTGCACGTCTTTTACGATACACCAATTACCCTCGTGGTGATGAGCGCCGGCGCATCGTTGTTCGGCTCCTTTTAGGCTTCCCGTCCAACGCTGCCACTGCTATTGTTGTTCTCATCACCGCCGCCGCCGCCGCCGCCGCCGCCGCCACCGTCGTCGTCGTCGTCGTCGTTGCTGCTGCTGCTGTTGTTGTTGTTGTTGTTGTTGTTGTTGTTGTTGTTGTTACTGCTGCCGCTGTTACTTGACTCTCGAGCTGCCGTTACTGTTCGAACGCTGGGAAGGCCTTCCGTTAGCTGCGTAGGGGAGCTCGGGAGCGAGTGAGAAGCTGCAACGAGGGCCGAACTGATCCAATCCAATTGGACTGGGCAATAATAGCCGAGAGACGATTGCATCGTCGCGGATGCATCATAATAAATCGCTCGGCCGTGAGCGCGTTGCCGCTTCTTACTCACGGAGATCGAGGATAAACCAATAGTCTAGGGGTGGGAGAGGTCATATTATAGCAAATTGACGCGCTCTTCGCCTTTAACATCTCCTCTCTTTATTACCTCCGTTTTCAGCTTGTCTTGCTTTCTTCTCTCTCTCTCTCTCTCTCTCTCTCTCTCTCACTCGCTCGCTCCGACTCTATAATGCAGTCCGGCGAGATTCGAGATAAGCTCGCTCGCACACTCGAGAATTACTGCATAATCGCGAGATTGTTGTCAGGACTGAATAATTGTATTAGTTTGTCGTCTGATAGGATAATTCCTCTGGGATCCAATGTTCCATTTCTTATTCGACTCTGAAAGCCTCGATTTCTCAGGCACTATCTCGTGTTAATTACTCCTTATCGTTTAATAGATTCCAGTGAGATACGGTTGCTGGACTCGCGATCCCAGCGATCCCTCCCCTTATCAATTATTATTACTGTAATACTTATTGAATGAAATGTGAGTTAGACAAAGCTCTCTGTAGAGGATATTAATGAGTTTCATTTTTATTAAAATACCAAGTAAACATGAGCTATGCATTAGGAGCTCAGCTCGAACGCTTCAATCGAGTGACGCTTTTCCTTGCTCGCGATCTCTGTTGAAGATCTACAGGAACGTAATTGTCTCTATGCATTACAACTAATAATCCAGACTAATGTGCGATGAGATACGAGCTAAAAATCATACTTTTTCAGAGACGATTAATTTCATTCCACAATACAAAAAAAAAAAAAAAAAAAATAATAATAATAAATAAAAAAAAAAAAAAATCCGATGGCAGCTATTAGAGTGAAAATGAAGCAGCTCCATATCCTTTCTAATTATAAGTAAGTCGATATTATTATTATCGAAGGATATAATGCCCTGGTAATAAAGTGACTAGCGGAGCAGGGCAATATGATTGCATAGGAGTGATTTCTCAGCAGTGATTTCTTCTCCAAAGTAGAGAAGCTCTAATGCAAAGGAATCTTGTGGTTCGCTTCCTACCTCTGCGGTTGATTGCATGTACTGATCCGTTCGCGTGCAATATTTTCTTTTCGCGATGGTCAGTGGTGGGTGTTGTATCGGTGCATAATTGACTGCCTAGATACTCGGGCTGAGATTTCGGATGAGCGTAAGGAAAGTGGCGTCCGACTGACTCCGGAGCCCTCGTTTCGATTGATAATAATCGGGGGCCTGAATCTCGAATAGCGGCGATTCCGAAGTACTTTATTAGGGAGGTGGTGCGCTATTTATGTGCCCGAAAAGTATGGTTTGTAACTGTTGACGAAGCGAGGCAAAAGTCGAGATAATGCCATAATTTACGAGTCCTTTCTTCTTCTAGCTCCGGTGGCAGTGGTACAAAGTAGTTTGCTCTCCACTCGGTCGCTCCCTCGAGGAATGGCACCCCCGGGCGCTTTGTAAAACTTGTCGTATAAGAGTAAAGTGCGCGCACCTGTGTGAGCGAGGAGCCAAGCTCGTATCCTGGCTCCTTGAGGTCCGAATAAAACGGGCCACCATAAAGCGAGGAGAGGCCCTCCCGATAATTAGGGGCCAATCCGCGTGACTCGTAAAAGCCAGACGCGCAGCGCGGACTCTAAACTTCGTCTTCTCTCTCTCTCTCTCTCTCTCTCCCTCTCTCTCTCTCTCTCTCTCTCTCTCTCTCTCTCTCTTCACTCACTCGCTCACTCTCTCACTCACTGACTCTCTCTCTCTCAACCCCCCCCCTCTGCCACCCCCTTCTTCTTCCACGGCTTGTTCCTCCTCTTATTCGGCCTCTTCCACTTCGACTCACTTTTTTTTTGCCCTTCGTCTGGGACCAGATGCAAAAAAATTGCATATTGCAATTTTCGCCGTAGCGCATTGAAAAGATGAGCGACACCGAGGCGGAATTAATTTTTATGGTGGAAAACAGTTGTTACAATTATAATGCCAAAGCGATGATTATCACTGTACACACGTGTAATAAGTTAAGGTTTCAATATCCAGTGAAAGCCGGATTAAATCAAAATTACAATGTAAAAATATCAATTTTTTGCCCAGCATCTGAATGGATTGCCGCACTTACCGGCCTTTTTAAAATCGATTTTTCTTATAAATGCTCTTGCTCAATGGCATAAACAATAATACGGCATTTCATACTTATAATTGATTCTTTTTATCAGAATGCAGCCGTAAATGTTATCCATTCCTCTTGCGTCAATTGAATCATTGCTAATTGAGTTTATTGATTAGTCGGCTTTGTATTTATTTCAGAGTCAATTTTACATTCGATCCGAGAAGTTCATATTCGTAATGTACGAGTCGGCTTTAATTGTATTCGCTTCTCTCTCTCTCTCTCTCTCTCTCTCTCTCTCTCTCTCTATATATATATCTCTCTCTATGGGATCGTTAAGTCGTGGTATTAAAAGAAAAATTTGGCCTCTACTAGTTACGAAGAATTTTCAAAAAATCTATTAAGTTTTACACGAACGAGTATTGGATAAGTTATTTATTGGATAAAAAATCGTTCATTATTTTCTTCAGGCATGAGATTTAATTTTTCCTTTCTTTCTAATACGATACAAAATTTTAATGAAAATAAAGAGTACTATTTTTTATATGTCGTGATCTTATTTTGGGATTACGTGTCTTTTAATTTGTTCGCCAATAAAGTATCTATTTTTATAAACTCGAAAGCTGCGAATAGATAAAAATTTATATAGGACCGCTCAATAAAAGAAGAACATAATGATTGTATTCCGAGGGATCGGATTTAAAATGTTGTTTGTTATCTGTGAATTGTAAGTTCCCACTTAAGGTTGCTCTAATGCCTTGTTTTTGCGACTGGTAGAGGGGCGCTCCAGATCGACGTTAGATGAACTCTATTAATGATCAGTTGTATTGGACAAGCAAGTTTATCAATTAACACGTGTCGCGTTCTCGTAATAGGTTCTAGATTTCCGATAGATGAATTATTCAAAGAAAAGTACGTGGATATGTCGCGTAATAAAGTTGTCTTACATCTTAATGAGGATCGGTCGGAATTTAGTTCATTAAGATTGGAATAATTTCTGCCGAAAGGAATGTTTCTGCAATCTTTTTGCTTAATAAATTGCATTAATAAATAATGATAAGGCATTCGATGAAGGAGTTCGATCAGGGGGTTTAGGTCGGAGGTGGTTGTGGGTACCAGAGCAGGCAGGCATACTCGGATCACAAAGCAGTAATTAAAATGCTTAGCGTCTGGCAATGGCTCAAGGAATTAATGAAAAAGCGATTATTTAAGAATTAGAAAAGTATCGTGTTCCGAAAGTTCTTCGATTCATTCGGTTCTTGAACGCTGAAATCGTAAGGATCGTTAAATGAATGTATATACGCTGATATAATTTTAACGATTCTCGTTAAATTTCATCTTTACCTGTTGTTTGATTAGTATTCAAATGAAAAGAAAGGAAAATAAAAGTGAGCGCAGGGAGGAAAATAATTATCGCAAAATGTTACTTCATTAAGGGGCTTCTTTTTATCATAACCATCAATAATCATAAAGGGAACAGTATTCGTGCGTAGGCATGCGCGCGTGTATTTTTTATATCAGCCATAAGCCGCGCAGGCGGTTGCGTAAATATCCCGCGATTGAATTTCATTGAAATAATCGCCGTCGGCTAATTGTAATCGCCGCTCGGAATGAAAGAGCAAACAGCCGAGAATTTCGAGCTTATACACAATTATTTTTAATTATCAATTTAAATTTATCCCTGTCTCTGGTTCGCGTTGTATACGCACTCCGCGCTCTTCACCTGTGCATTCTTGTCTTTCTTATTCCCGTTACACTATTTAAAAGTCCCAGGAGCATAATTCCCGGCCGGTAAGAAAGACCGGGACCAGAGACGCTTCATATCTTTTTTAAGGACCACGTCTCCGTTTCTCTCACTTTTTTTCTGCGGGGCTACTTCTTCCCGAAGATTCGAGAGGACGACCTTTAATTTCCCATACGCTCCCTCGCCCCTCGCCAATCACTCTCTCACTCTCTCACTCTCTCCTTCCCTCTTTTCTGGATCTGAGCAATCAGCGTCCGCCGGACTCATTCTTACGATAAAAAGTATAACGTATCCAGCAGTTATATTAATCGGCGCCCTTCTCCACTTTTCGCTCTTATCTCCCTTTCCACCTCTTACGCTTCTTCTGTCTCGCTCGTTCAGCCGAAAAATCGCCGAAAAATCGGCGATAAGTTGACGTCAAGTGATAGCGAAATAAATACATTCATTTGAAAGGCAACGAACGTGTACGACGGGATGCCTGGGCGAGAAACCGAGAGCAGGAGGGACTGAGAGAGAGAGAGAGAGAGAGAGAGAGAGAGAGACGGAGAAGCAACCAAACGATTTCTCAAGTGCGTGTTACACAGGTATATACGTACAGTAGAGGTGCACCGACTTCAAAACTGGTTCTTCATTTCGGCCGCCGTATGTAGAGGCGAATTCGAAAGGATCGCAAAAACGAATTCTCTCTCTCTCTCTCTCTCTCGCTCTCTCTCTCTCTCACTATCTCTCTCACGAAGCCCGTGCCCCCTGTCCCTTCGCTAGCCTTATTTCTCGAATAAGCCCCATCGTGGTGGCAGCCAGGGCCCTTCGGATCTCACTGATCTAATCTTTGGCTGATTAACGATCGTCGCGCAGGGAAGACTCCGCGCGCGCTTGTGTGCGTCTGTGCAGCAGTTCGTCGAGTTCGTCTCGAATTCTCTTCTGGTGAGTAGTTCTCTCGTCTCGATGAGTCCGAGGTGGGCGCGAGAACGTAAGAGAGATGGACAGAGCGAGATCCGTCTCTCCTGGTCCTCCTGGGACTCGCGTGCGCTTCCATATACACGTCCGGAGATGCTCTCGTGGATCCTTCGGATCTAGCCGATCTAACCTCCGCGCCTCATTAACGATATACGCCCGCCAGTCGGCGAATGACCCCCCCCTCCCCCGCCGCCACCGCCGCCACCGCCACCACCACTTCTTAGACACTTTACCTCCTTACCCCCTAACCGCCTTGCCCCCTACTCGGACCGGCTGTCCCGACATTTGGAACGCGTGAATTTACAGTGGTTCTCGATTCCATCGGAGCTTTCCTTACCTTTGGCCCGGTCAGCGATGTACTTGGAAACCGATACTACCGCTGTAACGCCTATACTTTACCCGCTCCTCTTTCCCCGCCCACCCTTTATCAATACTCTCCTCCTCTTTCTTACCTGCGTTGCATGTATTACTTTTAATCTCGCGTTTGAAATTTTCTCAACAATTATCAGAAAATTAGATTAAATATTAGCAGAAAATCTTCCGTTCTCCACAGGTCTGCTCTTAAACCGCTTGGACTGTATAATAAATTGGCATTTAGTTGGCCATTTAATTGACTAATATTAACGAATAGAGACTCTTAACATCAAGATTACCTGTAATCCTAGCCCTGTTTTTTACTATTTTGTAAATTATCACTTAATTTGATTCAATTTAGTGCTGAATACTTTTTTTCAATAATATCACACCATTTTTTTTACACAATTCTTAATACGAAAAAATTTTTGTAAAAAAAATTATGTACAAACTATAAAATAATTACAATTTCACGTATAATAATAATAAATTAAATTGAAAGTGTGAACATTATATATTCAATAGTATGAGTAATTTTATTTCTTTGACATAAAAATACTATTATTGTTATTATTGTTGATAAACTAATTATAAAAAGATGTAATCCCAAAACCTTGTAGATCTGTGAGAAAAGATTTGACTTGAGGATATTTTAATTTAATAGGATGCAGTAAATGATATGCAGTATTTAAGTTATTTTTTACAATATCATAAAGCATGAATATGAAATAAAACTGAAAATATTCCGTAACTACTTACCTCTCAAAGTTTAATAACGCTAAGTTAAAAAGAAATGTCTAATTTATATATTAGTTTCGTTAAGCGGACTCCGTTAATTAAAAGAAGATAGAGCGGAGACTGTGTCGAGAGCATTAGAATATATAAAGTAACAATTAATTTAAATGTGGATACATTTAAATGTTAATAATACACTGAGAAGTATTTTTGATCGTAATATCGAATATATTGAAGTGTTAAGGTAGAGAAGCCAAAGGTAAAGAATGCAAAAAAGTCCTGTCAATATTTTTTTTTTTTTTAATTTTTTATTTTACTATATGCGTTTATTTGCTGACGTATTCCTCAACTATGTTGTTTGCGATCAAAAGCGACGATTGCGGCGTTTCGCTTCCTTTTTGATTGGTCAAAATAATAATAATAATAATAATAATAATTCTGAGGAGCGCGAATTTTTTCCTTCCTCCTCCTCCTCCTCCTCTCTCTCTTCTCTCTCTCTCTCTCTCTCTCTCTCTATCTCTCTCTATCTCTCTCTCTTGCTCTCTCACTCGCTCTTTCCCCCTCTCTGTCTTTTATTTTTGTATTCTTGTTTCTTTTTGCGGATTTGCGCGACTACCTATTCGTTTCCTTCATTCAAAACGACTATTTAATTAAAACGAGTTTCGGGTGGGCGCTGAGCGTTTGGTTTTCGTAGTTGCGTTAGTCGGGAATCCTTTTCTTTTTATTCACGAAATTCGATCGTTATCACTCTGGGGAGTTTTCGGCGTGACAGAGTGGATTTTAGGAGATGACATAGACGTCGTTCTGGATATATAAGCGTATACATATTCATTATGGGTGAGAAAGAGAAAGGGGCGGGGAGGGAGAGATACGAAAAAACACGACGTCGCTTAAGTTTCAACAACTTTGTATCCGATTAATTCACGTTATAAATTAAACCTGGAGTTTTAATTAAATTACGAAATATAATTATGTATTAGCGGATATACAAAAATGTCTTGATTCTTTAAAAACTTTACAAGTCAAATATCTTATTCCCCTCGCCCCTCGCCCCTCCCCCTCCCACCAACATTCGGTTCTGAAAACATTCACCCCCCCCCACCCCACCTTGGCTTCTTATTTACCTTTTTTTCTCTCATCTACCTCGGAGTTTTATAGAAATTTTACATTTGCATCAAGCAAGGTTTTTATAAGTAGCGCGTTTATTAAGGTTAACATTAAGTCTAAGTTTGCCGTGTCTTTATACTGTAGCTTGACCCACAAGAGCCGTCAACCTGATTTTTCATAAGTCTCTCGTCTACTCATTATTTTAGACTATAACAACCGTAATCGCTGTCTTCTTTCCCATTCCACGTGCATGCGGTTCCATTCATTAGCCACAGAAATAGTAATGAGTGTGATAATATGTCCAGCTATCCGTTCCCATGTAATATTTTTTTGTCTCTCAAGCATTTCCACTGGCATTGGCTCGGCAACGGTTAACAGCAGCTGAAATTAAATAATTTGGAAAGCCATCAATCAAAGCCGAGTGTATTCTTCACGAGTGTAAATACATTTTGAAGGGCCTTTTTTTTCTTCTTTCGTAGATGATATCTTTAATAGGGATTCTTGTGCAGAATTATATTGGTAATGATTATACGTATCGGCGGATCGGCGTCGGGCTCGGGTTTCCAATTTCTAAATTAAAGCCTTTGTTTAAAGTCTTCGTCGATTTTGAATGGTCGAATAATTCACGCAATGACCTCAGACGGCTCAGCTCTCGGACTCGGAGCTGCAAAAAACACGTGAAAGCCTCAAAGTAAATAGCAATATCGGACGTAGCGATTCGTTGTTGTTACTCGTCTTCCTTCGTTTTTACGAAACTAGCTTTGACATGAGAGTACCGCCTCGAAAAGCCAAAGGCTCTTTTTCAGTTTACACGGATTCAACGAAGGAATCGCGGTGAAAAAGTATCCGAGTCGCCGAGCCGCGAGGGAGGTAAGCCTGCAGCGCGGATAAGAAAGAAACTTGCTGCCAGACTCGGGGGCTAAGCCCAGCTTTTCTTTTGGATCGCGCTCCGTTGTTCTCGCTCCAGGTTCAAAGTACCTACGCTGCATAATAGAGACTGGCCGCTTCTCTACTCGAAGCTCGGGCTTTTCGGAAAATAAGGGCAACGTAAAGAGAGAGAGAGAGAGAGAGAGAGAGAGAGAGAGAGAGAGAGAGAGAACTGGGGGAGGGGGAGGGGGAGGGGGACGCTGTTTGACAATTTATGGCTGCGAGTCGAGGAGACGTAGGTGACAAAATGGACGGTCAGACGTGAAAGACGTCGCGAAAAGTGCCGCCTCGGCTTGACGAGGAGCTGACGGGAAACTTATTATTGAATCATCCTTTGGAACGGCTATTGAAGAATTGCATTAGGCTCTCGTATTTTTCTCTCTATAACCTTACCCTCCTTTAAATACTAGATCCAACGATTTTTAAGATTATCTAATCTGTCGGGTTTTCATCTGTGACCTTATCAAATGTCCCGCACTCTGTTATTCATAACCTTATAAATTTTCAACACCCCGACGACTTTATATAACTTTCATTGGATAAAATATTTATTAATTACCAACTTCCCGAGTCTTTGGAAAAATAAAAAAAAAAGAAAAAAAAAAGATAATAAGAGGCTAAGTTTTTAAAATTAGTATAAAAATTAAATCTAGCGATAAATGCTAAGAAAGGCCATTAAAAATATAACATTTTTGAGGAGTTACTGCTCGAGGCTTTACATATATGCTTATAAGAATTAACGAGTAAATTAAAATGTACTGCGTCAATTAATTATGAGACTTCATGCGATCGTTTAACTTCCAATCTTCTCACGTGCTGATATATTTTATCTTTGGCAGAAAAAAATATTTATTACTTTACTGATGCTACTTTAACTAATGGGAGAAATAAGGCCTTGAAATTCTCATATAAAATTGTTTTAGTCTCTCTCTCTCTCTCTCTCTCTCTCTCTCTCTTATGTAATAATTGGTAATCTTTAGTCTTATTTGTCAGGGATTTTAATCTTATATTACTTCTCGTTAAAAGTGCCGTCACATGTACCTCGAGCGTAGTATTTATAGAAAATTTAATATGGAATGAAATTTAATTAAAGAATATTTAAAACTTTACTCGAAAAGTTTGTCTGCTTTTGAAATATATATATATATATATATATATAGCTGATTATAGACGAAGCATCTGTAGTAAATAAAACATTGATAATGAACTTCAGTTCGAGTCGGTCAAATAGTAAATAGTAATTTTTATAGATTCGTTCATACATTCGGACAGGATTTTGTATTATCTATTGAGGGCTGTCACGTTGACAAAAATTCCTCTAGGTAAACTTAATTGATCCGGAGGCTAGGGTCGATAAATTATATGGAGAGCTCATTTGTAGTATCCGTCGGAAAGAAACCGGCGAAAAAAGCCGGGAATAAAATAAAGACGATTGAGTGACGAAAATAAGGCATTTCACGGCATTGGATGGATGGAAGGAAGGAAGGAAGGAAGGAAGGAAGGAAGGAAGGAAGGAAGGAAGGAGGTGACGAAAAAAGCGAGAAGATAAGAATAAAAGAACTGGGGATCATTGCGGGTGATCAGAAACCTTGCGTGAAGAAGCTATAAGCGAGGATGGCAAGACCTCGTGGCAACAGGCGTGACCCATACCTTCACTTCTAGATATTCCTTCGATCTTTGAGCTACTCTCGAGACCACCGTTTTCCTCTCCCATCTCATTCTCCCGCGAGCATTCGGCCCTCTTTTTGCCCCCGTTCGCTATCCCCCTCCAGCGCCATCAGCCCCCGATCTCTCGTGGCTCTCTCCCTCTGTCTCGGACTCGACACTCTTTATTTTCTTTTTAAAGATATTCCCTGTCCCTCTTCTCGGATCATTTCGTTCCTCGAGCATTAACCGTAACACCTACCGCGAAGAATCATCTTCCTTACTCTGCTGCCTCGTGTTTTTCTCCCTTCAACAGAAAGATCAAGAAAAAGGAGAAAAAACACGACGACCGGGATTGCCGGATAGACGGTAAGGGCTGGGGCTGTGGTTCGGGCTGTGGCTGGGACTGCGACTCGGCCTGAGGAGGAGGGAGAGGAAGAAGACTGCGCGTATTCGTGTATGCGTGTGCGCGCGCGCGCGACCGCGCGGTGGGAAGGGGGGGGGAGAGCTGAAGATCAACAATGATCGCTTTTAATTTTGTGCTTTATTCGCCGGGGAGGATTATTAATTCAGGCCCTGAACACCCATGATTATAGTGATAGCTTTTGTGGTGACCCTCTTGGAATGACACTCAAGCCCGAGATAATGACGCAGGCTTATTTTTCGGATATTTTACCTGTCTATTTACAATTACGGCTCAAACGTGATGGACGTGCTCTTTATTTTTTTATTTTTGTTTTTTTTGCTTCTATGTAATCCAATAATGTTCTCATCCAAATACCTTCATTTCTTTTATTATTTTTATTTACCAAACTACTGCTTCATCGTTGTTTTATGCCAAAGACATTCCTCTCTCTCTCTCTCTCTCTCTCTCTCTCTCTCACCTTCTGCCCACGAATTATCTTTAAAATTTTATATTTACATTCAAAAGGAAGTACGTGAAAAGAATCCCCTATACATTTATCGCTCATTCTAATGTCTTTTTAATCTGTTATAATTAATTACATTCGCTAAATTCCTTCGAAACTGAAGGAATCATCATTTTTTCTTCTCGCATAATTATTTGTACCGTTGTATTAAATCTGTGAATTTCGGTGTAACTGTATATTATGTAAAAATAACGTTCTTTTTACATTGATTTAAATAATACGTTTACTCAAAGGAAAATTAATTTTTTTTTTTTTTAAAGAGCTTTAATTTTATGGTAATTAGCGAATGGAATATTTTTATTAACGAAATGCCAATAATAATGTATTAAAGATCGTATGGTTAAATTAATTTTAAATAAAGTAGATTTTCACGTGTTAAATTTGAATGCAGAGCGTAAAACCGGTTAATTTTATATTAATTATAGCACTGGTTATTAATTATGCCAAAAATTATATAATTTTACAACGTGTGAACAATTTACGGAATCAGTATTCCGAATAATGAATATTCAAATGGGATCCCTTAGTTTTAACTATAGGGAAATTTCATTTTCTAGGCGATAGACGAGGTAGAGTATTGATTATAAAGTAATTTTACTTCGAGGGAAATGCTAAGAATGTTTGGATTCGATGGACAAGGGACGCATTAATGCGACTGTCCGATGTCATATGCACGTTGTTCATTCGGCGTAGCGAGAAAGAAGAGAGAGAGAGAGAGAGAGAGAGAGAGAGAGAGACATTAAAAGGGAGTATAATTCCTTTCACGGGTCCATGCTCGTCTCTGGCATCAGAGTGATTCATTAAATTTCACAATGTATAAAATAATATACAATTCATTGGTCCATTTCGTTCGTCCGTAGCCCTGTTTCTTGGCGCTCTATCCCCTACCACTGCATACCGCGGTCTTCCTCCCCCCCACCCCCCTTTTCAACCGGACATCATTGCGCGGGCTTTAATATCGTTAGAAGGAAATTATAAGGCAGAGAGTAAGAATCGGGAGGGATGTTGTAAGTCGGAGGACATGGCCGATCTATTGTTGAGATCACGTATGAGCAATCATTAGGAATCGAGGGGCGGATGGGGAGGATGGGGAGGAACGGAGCGGCCGAACAATGACTCTCTCTCTCTCACACACACACACACACACACACACGCGCGCGCGCGCTTTCTCCTTCCAGCGTCTCTCCTGCGTGTGTAATTTTGTAATTATGATTCTCACGTATTGAGAGGCTCGGGAGTGCGGGTGAGCATTGTGGAGTCACCCTGACACCTCAGAGCGGACTCGCGCGGCTTCTATCGCCATTGCAGCTCCAATGTCCATGAGTCCCGGGCTCGGGTTTTGCAACGGCGGCTGCTTTAAAGAAATATCGAAGGGGCAGGAACGGGAAGCAACGTCGTTGACGTTGGTACTTATTAAGAACCTGATGTACATTGTTCGGCGCTCTTGGCTTTATTATCTAGGAACGATTTTGCTTTTCAGCCTGTCGCCCTATTCGCGCTCCATCATTCCTGAATAAATATCGTCTCCCGGCGCTTTATCGAATTCCACTTACTCCCAGAGCCACGTTTCTTTTTTCAACGATCCAATTCTCGCCAATATCGCCTCGAAGTACGACCTTTGATGATAAAATATCATCTTTTCTTTCTTTCTTTCTTTCTTTCTTTCTTTCTTTCTTTTTTTTTCAAGATTACTTCTCACTACCTTTATTCGTTGCTGCCTCTCTCACTAAGCGCTCCAATTGCTCCGCGTCTCGAGGGCTCGGTCTTCCGAAGCGCTCTTCAACGGGATTCCGATTACGCGTCACCCGGAGCCATTGATTACCTAAAGCCGTGAATCCGCTGATTTTCAGAGGACCGACAAAAGCTTGTCCTTGAGGAGTTGCGATTTCCCGTAAAGGTGAACGAGCGTGAGCGAGCCGAGACCTCTTTTTGGCTATTTTCCATCACCTTGGGGCCGGGAGCTTCTCCAGAAAAATAACAACGAAACTCGCCGCCAACTGAACTAATAAATTCTAATTCGAGGAACGGATCGGCCCCTGCCAGCCAGACTCCCAACAAATATGTCCGGCAAAATATTCCAATCATTACTTTCGTTCATTGGCTGAGTACGTAAATATTATTCTAAGCCATTACTCTTTATGAAGGCTCTTTGTGCTCGGTATACATCGGAAGCCCCTAGCTCCGGGCCCGAGCGCTCGCTCATACGGGCATTTATGATAATTCACGTCGCACCTGTCTCTCGGCTCGCTCGTTCTGACGGCCCGTGGGGAAGGAGGCGGAGGCCAGAGCCGAAATATAACGGGACTTTTGCTCCCGACGCGCACTCTCCCGACTTATCTCTCGCCGAATTTTCCCCGTCGCGCCTTAACGCGTGCTCCTACTTACTAACTGCTCGATCCACGCTCTCAGCCTCGATCCTCGCCTCCGCGACCGGCATTGCGATCACATGATTTTGTAACTGGAACCGCGGCTCCAAGCGGCTCCAAGCGGCTCCAAGCGACTCCAAGCGGCTACGACGCTTGTCAACAACATCCATACCTACAAGCAGCATTATTTATAGACTGCTATTGTTTCTTTAACAACGTTGGACACGCTAATAGCTAATTAGAAGTCTTATAGTATCCTCGACAAGAGCATGACTAGTACGTATGCTTGGAAATTTTCTTTTTTACTCTCCCCACCCCCCGTACCCTTTCTCCACCCCCCTCCCCTTATTTTTTCCTTCCTTTTCTACAGAATAATCATCAGCTTGTGTTGGGAGTCCTTTCACGTGCGGAATTGCGATACTTAAATATCACTTACAGAATGAATGTTTAAATTTAATGCCGCGACAATAACATTGTATAAGACAATACGTCATTTTTCGAAAATAATTAAAACTATTTTACCTTAACGTGCGAATGTCCCAAATGCTACGTTAGAACGTTATTTTCTCATTATCTCGCGCGAGAAATACTTAGATTCCCTATTAATAGATTATATTTATTGTTACTTACGTAATGCATTATGTTAATGCGCGCTATACATTTTTAATATAAATACATAAATTATTTTGTGCGTGGACGGCCAATCAAATATATTACGTAATAAAATTAAGTTATCGCGTTAAGTGTAATTAATTAAGAGAGCATTCTTTACGCGCGACAAACTGAAATATAATCTTAAAATGCTTTTTAAGCAGTTTTAAGGAATTTTAAGCAGTTTCATCGCAATGATAATTTAGAAGTCGTTTTCTTGCAGATTAATATAAACAACATTCCCTTAAATATGCTATTGCAATAAGGTGTCGTTCTTTCCTCTATCTAACACGAATTGGCATTACTCATAAATATATACATATATATATATATATATATATAGGACTTGACGTGCATTGAAAACGTTTATTAGAATAGTTCTAATTAAAAAAAAAAAAAAAAAAAAAAGGAAAAGGAAAAGAAAAAGAAAAAAGTAGAGAAATCATGAAAATATTGCAGAGAATTTACTTTTTATGGATATGCAAATCCGATATGATAAAGGAAGATTTTAATTGAATAGACTTAGATATGCGTACGCCTGTTTGTGGGAGTGCGCGTGCGGTAATGAATAATTGATTTAAAAAGTTTTGAAGTAAATTAGTATGTCAGGGGGGTCTGCTTTGATTAATCAAGTACATCTTCCGAAAAGGAAGGTCACTGTCGGGGTTTTTCTTAATATCGCCTCGTCCGTCCCCCTTTACGCAGGCTCGGCGGCGAAGAGAGGCAGGTCGGGGTCGGGAGGAGGTAGGATGGAGGGAATCTAACGAGGCCCATGGCTAATACAATTAAAAGGAGAGGGGCCTCGAGACTTCGGGCTCATGCGCTTTTCGGATTCGGAAAAATCGTCGCTCCGCTCGGAGATATGGCCGGTGGAGGAACCGGTGAATTATTACTCCCGAGGAGCGCGGCACTGGTAATAGTCTTACTTTGTCAGTCAGAGTGAGCTCCGAGTAAACTTACGGCTAAGCGGGTCGAGGCAGCGCTGCAGGACAATCGCCGATCTATTTCTTCCGAGGGAACAACGACCGGCGATATTTTGCTTCGTGATATCGCGATAGATGCCAACGACTCCAGTCCCGGTAACTACGAGCACTCCCGCGCCCGCCCTCCCCCATACCCCTTCCCCTACCTACCCCCTCGCTGGACACCCTCACGTCCCTTCCTCCTGCTCATCCTCCTCATCCTCCTCATTCTTCTCCCCCCGCCCCGCGCCCATTGATACTTTAGATACCTCGCTCCCCGACCCCAGAACCCCGATCCCCCTGCCAAGCCCGAGCTCGTTATCCTTCACACTCGCGCCTGGCTCGTCTAACGTTTATGCGTTAGAAAACATACGGCGACTAACGTACCGGGACACCGAAAGGGGGAGGCCGAGGGGAGCCGGGGTTGGGGGGTTGCGGCGCGGGGGCGGGGGGGGGTTGCGGGTGCCGCGGCGGGGGTGACACGATGTCAAGTAATTCAGCCTACTTCTCCTGCTCTACCTGGTTTCTACGTCTTCGTACGTCCCGAGTCCTCTGGCGCTATTTACTTTTTCAACTTTTCACTCGTCTAATTAAGAGATTTGGCAGGGAATATACTCTGACAGAGAATAGCCCGTAGCGAATGGATTTATAAAGGCCTCAATTTTAGTAAGTGATTTTAAGCTCAAAAATCCTCGGAACCTCCATAAATGCTTAGTCATAACTCTGATTTTCAAAAAGAAAAGAAAAATCCGATTCTACTCCCTTTATCATTCCATTGTATTATAAATTCTCATGGGAGGTTATGTTCCGTATCCGGACGCAGTCCTCGATGCATCCGCGAAAGCTGATAATTGATTCACAGGAGAACACGAAAACTTTTAAATAATAAAATTTCATTATCCTTACCGTTATCTCTTCCCCGTACATCTGTCCTTTACACATTGATATATTGAATAGTTTATAAATTTGTTCACGATGATCGGCTCTACTACTCTTCGGCGTTTATTAAAATTAACATTCATTTATTTTGTTCCTAGCGTCCAGCGCTTAATTTTATAAATTTCCAGGTTTTGTCTAATGCTAATAAAGTACATTAATAACGAATACGAAGCTTCGCACTTGAACGACGCAGTCAATCTCTCTTCGAGTACGGCAAGGCATTCTAAAGTCTCTTTGAGCCTCTGCGCGCATATTCCTGCGTTTCAGTATTTCTCCATCTTTATGATTCCTTTAATGATTCTCCAGAAGAATTATATAGCTCTTGGGCTCTCCTTTCGCAACATGATTTAAGTTATAATTGAATTTAGCTATATCATCCCGAGCTTTAAAATATTTCCTAAATCTTTATAAATTTGAAAGAGCCTGTATTCCTTTAGCTAATGGCTGCCTTTCTAATTAACGACTTGTCCAGCATGAGCGCCTTTGAGCAGTCTTGTTGATCGTCCTGTCAAGTCCAGCATTAATCAGGCAATAATTAAAATAGGCTTTCCCATATAAATATTAGATCATCAGAGCAAATAAAATCTAGAATTATTGAAACTCCCGAAGCATTAAATGAAGCTGTTTGCTTTTCATTCGTCGATCTATGCCATGATCTAACTACCATCCGATAACCTTTTTCTAAAGATTTTTCAGCAATTACAACAAAGTGTGTAATGCTATCGGACGTGTGAATAATAAATACATATCTCACGGAGTATGAGATCGACAATGGATTATTAGATCAATACGTAACGAGATAAAGAGAATGGAGTTTCATGTTAATTGAATGCAGGCTCGCTGTAAGGGATTTTATTGCGGCGCAGGCGCACCGGAGGCGATAACGATTTCCATAGCAATGCTCGACCTCGCCTCCTGCGGCGGAATATCGCCACTCGAGTGCTTTTACAAGGGAAGAGGCGATGAGCCCTTGAGGCCACTGCCTAAAATGGAATTAACGGGGATATTTTCGTAAGTAGGAAAGTTAAAATCGCAGCTCTTTCCCGTACTCGTTTAACAGCAGCGGCGGCAGCGGCAGCAGTAACGGCGGTAGCAGCAGCAACAACAGGAGGAAGAGGAGGAGGAGGAGGAGGATGGGGAGGGGGAGGGGGAGGAGTAACCGCTGGGCTCCGTTAATTTATGTACTTATGCCAGGCCAAGGTGCCAATTGCCAGTCAGCAGCGCATGCAAATGACCTCGAGTGTCGTTAGGTCGACACCCCGCCCATGCGTGGTTTCAGCAACAACGGCCAGCCCTTTGGCCAAGGTCGGCGAAGAGCCCGAAAAAAGTAGCGCGCCCGGCTCCTGCTTAGGCTTCCGAGGGGGAGTGGTTGGAGGGTCGACTGCGAGAGCGTCGGAGGAGGAGGAGGAGGAGGAGGATTGAGGAGGGCGAGAGTGTCGTTTAGCTAGCGCCGTGGCATTCGGTGCCTCGACTGCCTCCCTCGACTCTCTCACGGCCGGGAGGGAAAGGGAAAAAAAGGATATAAAAGAAATGAAGAAAGCGACCTACAGGTGTCAAGAGGCTCGTAAATTCGCCCGAGATCTCCTTCCTTACACTCTAGATGAGCCTCGTACCTCTGCACAGCGCCGGCTCGTACACCTTTATGTGCCTACTGCTTTAAGTTGAAATCACGCCAGCTATTTTAACTGCGTCTCCCGCAGCTCCGTGCCGCTTTAGCTGTTATTCCCTCCCACCACCCACCGCCCATCACCTACCACCCACCATAAACCACCCCGTAGTCTCTACGCTATCAGTCTGGCTCGGTGTTAGAATACACGCCCCCCCCCCGCATCGGACAACTCTGCGCGGACGGGGAATCGGACGGAGACGACAGGGAGGAGAGCTACGCTCATTGTCCGCACTACTCGCGTGGGTAATGAAATCGAAAGAGGCCCTCTCGCGGTGTATAACCTCCTCGTCGAGTAAAGAACTCTCGAGAGACAGATGCAGAGCGGGAGAGAGGGAGAGGGGCTTCAGTAGGGAAGATATGGCGAGAAGAGAAGGTCGGTGAAGTACGGGGAAAGGGAATAGGAGCGTAGAAAATGAGGAGAATTGTTGGGCGGCGGGGGGGAGAGGGCGAGTAGGAGGTAGATGGAAGAGGCACGAGGAAAGTGACAGAAAGACGAACGAGGGAGAGAAGAGGGAGGAGGCATCGAGGAATAGCGGAGCTCGCAAGAGAATGAGAGGGGCAAAAAGAGACAAGGGGTTAGAGATAAGGGAGACGGAGGCCGAGGGAAGCCGAGGGAGGCCTAGGGAGAGAAATGCAGGAGCCGGACATGCCGGAGTTGTTTGGCTCATTGTCGTTCCCTCCAGCATCGGCCGTCCTTTCTGAGAGAACGAAAGAGAGAGGGAGAGAGAGAGAGAGAGAGAGAGAGAGAGAGAGAGAGAGAGAGATGACTATGACTACGACGACGACGAGGACGAGGATGACTACGACGAGGACGACGACGATGACGACGACGGCAAGTAAAGGGGTGAAGGGAGGAAGAATCCGATGGACCACCTACTGTCCCTGATCAGATCTCGGTAACGCGCGCTGCTCTACGGCCCTGCCGCGTGTCTGTCTGTCCGTCCGTCCGTTCGTCTGTCCGTCCATCCGTCGGTTGGTCGGTCGGTCGGTCGGTCGCTGGGATGTTCGGATACTCGGATGCTTGGATGCTTCGAAGGACCATCCGCTCCTCCCGTCGGCTCGGCCCGTCCGTCTTGTTCTCTCCTTCGTACCTTAGGTACATACGTCCGTTCGATCCCGCGACTCGAGCTGGTCCGCCCCCCTCCCCATCACCTAGGAGTGCGCGCTCGGTTCCCATCAATAACGCTTATAATATCTAATTAATCACGAACTATCTAGATCCCGGCGGTGGGCAGCCCAGCACCTCGTGAGCGATAACGTGCCCTGCCACACCGGCCGAGTCCGATAACCGTTGCTTGAAAAAATACCTCGAGGGGTTGCCTGCCCGCCATGTCGGAGATCGCTCGATCATCTATCCTGATAAGGGTTGATACGTCCCGGTTCATGCGGCCGCTTCTACTCGGCGGCGTGGGAGGAGAAGGAGGAGGGAGCTGCTTCTCCCAAGATTGGCGCTCTCATCCCCGGTCTCTTTATTTATTTATTTATTTATTTATTATTCTTTTTATTATTATTATTATTATTATTATTATTATTATTTCTTAATCTGTTTTGTTTGATCCTTTTCGGGCTCCTCCTCCCTATCCGTTATGGCTCCGTTCACTTTCAGTGCCGCGGATTGGAGGCATCGGTTTCACTTTTTTCTCAATTATTCAGCAGTCACGAGCGGTGCATAGGGGGGCTTGGATGGGAGGGGGAGGGTATTAAGTGCGCCGCTGGCGATTCATCACGAACGCGAGCGACTCGGCTTCCTCCCGGGCGGAAGACAGAGATACAGAGAGAGGCAGAGAGGCAGAGAGGCAGAGAGAGGCAGAGAGAGGCAGAGAGAGAGAGAGAGAGAAAGAGAGAGAGAGAGAGAGAGAGAGTGAGAAAGACGGAGGGAGCGACGATCGCGGCGCAGAGGGATAAAGAGAAATTATACAAGGATCGCACGAGAGTTATCATTTCTTTTATGAATCAGCATTTCGCTGAATTGTTCGAGAAGCTAACCGATATTGCCTCACGTTCCTGCCCCGCTGCTTATTTCTTATTAAAGTCTGGTGGGTCGAGTTAGTTTTACATCGATGTACGCTCTTAAATACTTTGCTGTAAAAGCTCTGGTAATTGAAATGCGTGTAAGAGGAGGGAGGGCGCGGAGGGGCCGCGGCTGCTCGATCAAAGTAAATATTCTGCTCCCCGGACAAAAGTAATAATTGTAACTAAACGATTCGGTCAATACCGAGACCGAGGGTGTAAACAATGATCCAGCACAAGCCTCGCACGAAACCGATCCCTTCCTATTCCCTATATCTTTTAAATTTGTATTATTAATTTCGTGCTCGCAGTCGTAAAGCCGACAATCTGAACTCCGCGCAATAACGAATGGAGGGAAAGATAGAGGCTCCTTTCAAATTTACAAGTGGACATTTAGTCGTGCAGGAGACCAAATTAGTGTTAACGGGACCCATTTATAATCCTTCCCCGGGATAATTAACTAAACTAAAGCTCAAATTGTCTTGGGCTGGCCGGGGAAAAAAGGAGGATCTTGTAAATAATGTAGCCAGGAACGGCTATGGCTGGCCGAGCGTATAAAACCCCATGAAATATTGACTTGTCCGCTCCGCACTGACCCAGAACATTACGGATTGGCAAGTCAATGCGGAAACGGAGCAATGACTGGCCAAAGAGTAGTGGTGTCCGATGCAGTTGGAATGGAGTTCTGAGGAAACCGCGGCGATGAGTGAGATAGAGTCTGAGCGCGGGCGGCGGTCGTTGCCGTTGGTCGCCGTTGGTCGCCGTTGGTCGCCGTTGGTTGCCGCTGGTTGCCGGTGGTTGCCGGTGGTTGCCGGTGGTTGACGGCCGACGGGAGAGGGGTAGTGAGCGACGGGGCATCGCCTCGAATATTCATGAAGTTGGCTGGAAGCTCGCTCCGAGCTTGCCTCGAACCTCCTGAGATACAATGGCTTCGAGTAGACGAGAGTACGAAACGTTTGCGAGCCCAATTAACATCTTCGAGTGCCACCGTCTGTCAATACCGGGGCTACAGACATCGCCAATTAGTGTTCGATCTCCTTTTCGAAACAAGGAAAATAATTGTTGAAGAGTAGACTCGCGGAGCCTCCCCTTATGGCCGTGACTTTGAACTTGTCTTGGAACGGATCGATCATCGGCCGCACAATGAAATTACACACTTGTCAATAGTTCAGCCGGGATTTCCGCCCTCGTTCACGACAGCGAGGACAACGGCGAGGACAATGACGTCCATGACAACACGACCACGACCACGACCACGACCACGACCACGACCACGACCACGACCACGACCACGACTACGACCACGACCACGTCCAAGACGACGACGACGACGACGACGATCGCGGAAACAAAGACGAGCGCGAGGGCGCACGTTGTCGCGGCAACGTCGCCCATCATCACAATAATGACCGTAATAACAATAACAATATCAATAACAATAACAATAATAAAGGGATAGGAAGAAGTGGTGGGAGCAGGTCGGGGGATGGAGTAGAAAGTTAATAAAGCTCAACGATAAGAGTGGAAAGGGAGGACGCTCGGCCGTATAGAGGTTGACCCACGCGAGCGCAATTGCTGTGATTAGCCCAACGAAATAATTATCCACTTATCTATTATATTAGCAATTAATATAGGAGGTCGTGGAGAATCGACGTAATTAAACGAGCAGATGGAGTCGGGAGATGTAGTCGATACCGAGGGATAAGGAGATTAACAGACGGCGAGTAGGGGCGGGATGATGAGGAATGAGGGGGGCGGTGTGGGGAGGAGACGATGCGAGGCGATCGGAGGGAGGGAGGGGGGGGAGGGAGGGAGCGCTCCGCACGGGAGTGGCGAGCGTGCAAACGCCCAACCCGTTCGAGCCTATCCGCGGCCAAGCCGACCGAGGCTCTATGATCGGCCCCTGCTAGCCAGAGCAGCGCACATTATATCCACCTGGCAGGGATGCGATTTTTGTCAGGTACTTAAAGATCCCCGGCTGCTGTACCGTTGAACTCGTGGGAAGGTCGTTTGTAAGGATCACGCGCTCCTACCACGCTCGCGAGCATTGCGCTCCTCTTTATTTCTCGCTCGGCTCTTCGTTCTCCTTCGTCTCCACCCCCTCGCTGCCCCAATCCAAGTCCATCCATTGGCCATTCCACACCCCGATCAGCAGCCCCACCACGGCCGCCTCCTTCCCCCCGACATCCCCGATAGAGGCTCATCTCACACGGCTGTCCGACGCCCCTACGACGCTCGCCGCTCGCTCCGCTCTTTTCTCGAAAAGACGAGACGTTTCCGGCAGCTCTTCTGCTTTATTTGGACCTTTGGCTTGTTAAGTGATCCCCAGCGTAGATTGTATGTAAAAGTTATAGTTGCGTAATACGAAGTCCTGTTTTACCTTTCGAGCAATTAAGTAAATTGCCTTCCCGCCTCTTATCGCACTTCCCTCCCTGTCGCTATTCTTTATTAAGTTAACTTATTCCCGCTTATTTCTCTCATTCTTTGCATTCGCTGCCCTCCCTCTTCGACCTTCGTCTTTCATTTTGCTCGCAGAGTGGCAGTCGAAGGGCACCGGAGCCCGCTGATCGAAAAACTTACTCCATACCGACGTCGACGAAATCTTAATGCCGTCAATTAAATTCCTCCCGACTTAATTAGCATGTGATAATCACTGCTCGGAAAGAAAGGAATTTCTTAAGAAAGCAACTAACGTAGAATAAGATTATTAACTCCGTAATGTAATGCCCCCCCCCCAAGTGCAGCCATATATTTTTAAACGTGTAAGCTTCTATTTACTTACATCTAGCCAAATTCATGCTTTTACGACATGCGCCTTATTACTGTGAATTATCAACGTCAATAAACGATTTGCTTGGACAGATATTAAACATACATCATTATCAAGCGGCTTAAAAAGTTTTGAAAAGTCTCTTGAATTTCGGAATGACGTCAAGCATCTATTTGTCAATTTAAATGGCTGTTTTGAAAACCTGATACCTTTATTGTTCTTATTGAATCATACTCTCTATATCGCACTTCATTAATCATTTCATGAGAAGATGAGAGAATGGTTTTAACGGTTGAGTTTCGTTAATTAAAATGAGAATTTGCATACCGACGATTTATTCACGTATTTGATAATAAAGATTGTATTAGTGACTGACTGGAGAGGTCTAACAGTAAAGGTTTGCACAATCCGTTGACGAAATAGCACTGAAAAGCATATATAAAAGCACGAGATTTTCATAAAAATAAAACCCGCCATTGTAATACACAGCAATAGAGTCGCACCGTATTTAATGGCAATATATATTTCAAATAGTGCGATTCCAAGTATAATGGAACTTAGTATCGTTAAAGATTATAATAATAATATGAGTATCGAAAAGAACGGAGAATATAAGTAGAATTTCAAGTAAGCGAGTCAACCTAAATATTTATATTGAGAAAAAAGAAGAATAAAGAAAAAAAAAAAAAATGAAGCAATAAAATGAATAAAGGCGGAAGACTAAGCAGAGATGATGAGATAACACTAAAATGGACTCGAAAGATCTAGGGATCGAGTTGAGGATTTTGGATTGGATAGATTTTGCACAAAACGAATGAGAGTAGAAGTTTTTATGAACTTTGGAATTCTTAGTAATTTCACTGGTCGCAACAGTCGCCTTTTCACTGTTCATTATTCGAAGGTAAAGAAAGAAATTTGTAATTAATATTGTTAACTGACTCGGCTCCGATCGGCCAAGTTACAAGTCAATAAATCTATAAACGTCGAAAGAGTCGCGCGCTATTTAAAAAAAAAGAAAAAGAAAAAAAGATGAAAAAAAAAGTCCTCCCGTGATGAAACACTCGAGCGAGAAGTAAATAATTATTCAGCCGGTCCTTGAAGTGCAATCAATAAAAAGAGGAAAGCAAGTGGCAGGAGTTGGGGGAGTAGAAGAGGCGGGGTTGCCGACGATGATAAGAAGTAGATGAAGTAGAGGACGTAAAAGAAGTACAAGAAGAAGTGAATGATTTCCGGACGTTAATTTATTAAGATTACAAGCCTCTTGAGAATAATTCATTGATCCGAAGGACGAAATATTCAAATGCGGCTTTCTCGCTTGAAGGAGGTAGGGGTCGGGGGGATGAGGGGGTAAGCGGGCGAATGGTAGGGGGTAGGGGGTAGGGGGGGGATAAACCTATAATGGGTCGGCTAGAGCTCGACGAGCCGAGTCAAACTCACCGATTTTTTCCTTCGCTCTCCGTCTGTCAATTATTTTGCCGCATAACGGTCATTAACACATTTGGGAAGACGAGTTTTTTAACTCGTTCGAGCGTCGGTAGCTCTTTAGAGAGGAGACGCGCGGTCGCCTACATTCGAGTCGTGCGCGCGAGCCATTCGATTTTCACACACGCGCTATTATATATTCTCTATCGGCGTGGGCTAACGATATTTGTATTATTTTTTTTCTTCTTCTTCTTCTCCTTCTTCTTCTTCTTCTTCTTCTTCTTCTTCTTCTTCTTCTTCTTCTTCTTCTTCTTTTATTTTCCTCTCCCTATCGTCTTGTGCTTCTTCCATGTGGGCTTTGAGCCTCGGACGCTGTAGCCGCAGCTTCCGAGAGGCCCAAGAAGCATTAGAAACGATGACCGAGCAGGGGCCAAGGGGTACCGGGTCGGCCTAGCCGCTCCCAGGCTACGGTCCTCCGCTGGACATGTCCCCCGACTTTCTCCATTTCTCCATGGACCATTTATCTAGGCCTCTTCTCCCGGATTTACCTCTTATTTACATCTCTTACCAAGCTCCATTCTCACTCGATTATTACTTACTCAATAAATCCCTTGGCGAGCACGGGAACCCGTTATCCACCACTTTATAAGCATTTAAGGCTCCTATGCGCTCCTACCTCATTATTGCCTAAACTCGAGCCTTAATTACGGTACTCCGATATTACGCAATAAAATTTAATTGGCCGTATATATGAATAATGATAATGTAAGGGATGGAGCTACCGGTGCAGGCTCTCCTGGCTCCTCGATAGTCCCCAATGGTGAATAGCTTATAACGTGCACACGTGTAGAAGAAAGTACCTCGAGTACTGATTCATACGAATCCTTTCAATTTTCGGCGAGTCTGAGAAGCGAATCGAAGAAATCATCGCGTTCCTCATAGGGAGAGATGCGGTCCGAGGGCGAGTAAAGAGAAACAAGATGAAAGAAATTAAAAAAAATTAAAAAATTAAATTGGCCTGAATGATCGAGAGAAGCGAATAGAGTGAAGGTTAAGGTAGACTCCTAGAAGTTAAAAGACTTCCTAAAAGGGACTAGGAAGTACTTTAATTATTATCGTGGGTGGATTCTTCGGTTGTCAATGAGCCGGGACTCGTCCCCGCCCTGGACACGGCCTCGGGCTATCACGAGCTCGGTCGGCGAGGGCAAGGAGGCCAAGCTCGTGCTTGAAATTATAAGGGACAGCTCGAGATCCATTTGTCGATGTATCCTAATTACATGTCTCGCTCGTCGTTACCACCACCGAGTCGTTTGCACTCGGATCGCTTTATCAATAGTTATACAAAGTCACACGCAGCTCCTGCTTATCTGTCCTTACAATCACTCTCGCTCTCTCTCTCTCTCTCTCTCTCTCTCTCTATCTCTCTCTCTCTCTTGCTCTCTCCCACCCTTCTTGATTTGTACGAACGGCTCGAATCGAATGTCCCCCTCGAGTATCCTTACCCTTTTATCTTTTATTCTGTTCCTTTCATTAAGAAGACGTCATCTCGAGTAGGTCAGTGTCCCGTCGTTGAGTGTGCGAATTATCGATCCTTTGCCGCCTTTCCCTCAATCTCCACTCTGGAGTGGCAAAGTTTTTTCTTCCTATCTTCCTTTTTTTTCTTTCGAATTCTCTTGCCCATCTAGGCTCACCACTCAATGAAAAATATCATTCTCTCCCACATGAGCTGGCGGACATTTGGCTCCTTATTTTAATCCACGTATTTTTCAATATTGACACGTGCTCTCTCTCTCCCCTCTCTCTCTCTCTCTCTCTCTCTCTCTCTTTGCGATCGGAACTCATTTTTCTATACTTTCATTGATTATAATGAATAGTGACGGTGTTACTTTTAAACGATCCTCAATTCACACTATTACATTCAATTTCGACAGCTATTTTATTCTCCTCTTTTTTCTTCTCCTTCTGCTTACCTCTACGGCATTTATCCGCATCTCTTTTACTTCCCGACTTACAATAATATTTATCTAATGACTACAATTACTTAATAATGCCCCATATGCGTAAGTCCCTCATTTGCATAAGGCAAATCATTTCGTAATCGTACAAACGCAAATATCGGTATTAACATAATTTTATAACAACATAAATCTACTCATAAACTTAATATACATAATAAAATTATACTTTGCATTCAAGAAATAAAGGTATTGACGACATATCAAAAATAAATAAAGTCTGTCAATGTGCTTTCTCTACATCGTTCTCTCTCTCTCTCTTGTAAATCCATTCATTACATTCCAATTAGTTAAATAAAATCTTATAATGTACGATTTTCTTTCATGCACTTGTACATACACATGTGGATACGTAGGTAGTAAGTAACAAACAGGTGAAGAACTTGTTTAATTCTTTTGGTCATGAAGTAACTACATAGACGAATCGCGGACCTTCCCCTCGCCTCTCTCCGTTTGAAATTTATAGTAAACAGTACGCACATTCTTAAGATTTTCAAAAAAAAATAAAAAAAGAAGAAAAAATCACAGCCTCGACGAAGGAGCAATAATTGTTTAGACTTCCTGTGAAAGCTCTTTATCTCTGGTAAGAAAAAGCATAGCAGTAGCTTGAATTGTAGTTTTGCGTCAGTTTCGTAGTGACACATATTGTAAGGAACACGTATTGCCGTTTAACGTGTTCTTATAGGCATTACGTGAATGCGCCAGAAATATTGATGAACCATAACTACAAATGATAATCGAATGATGTTGAGAGGAGGAGAGTTTTATGGGAGAAGAGGAAGGAGTGGAAGGAGAGGAAGGAGAGGAAGGAGAGGAAGGGGAGGAAGGAGAGGATTATAAAAGATGTTGGGAGAATCCGGCAAATGGAGTTTCGAAAGGAAGAATTTCCGAGGCTTGAGCGTAGCCAAGATAAATCAGTGCCATCGGAGCCACAAGTCCAGTAAGGCCAATAACACATTTTTTACGCGCAGTTAAATATTGCGAGCCCAAGGGAGGAAAGTGATACCTTGAGCGTAAAAAACATCGGCCGTTAAAAGGGTTCGGTCGAGAGGAGCGAAAAGCCGAACTCCAAAATATCCAAAAGTAGTGCTCCTCTTTTCACTTTACCGATCCGGCGAATTAATAATATTGGTAGGACGGTCGCTGATTTCGGTCGCTGAAAATCCGCTCGTCCGCTCGGCCGCTCGGCCCCGTAGGCCTCAAGGTCAAGCGAGAAGAAGCGGCTTCCAAAGAGAAAAGGAAAAAAAAAAATAACATAAAATAAAATAAAATAACATAAAATAAAATAAAATAAAATAAAATAAAAAATAAGAGAGAAACGAGGTAAGTGGCTGGAGAGTAGAGGGGATAAATGAATTATTAACGTCGCTTGCAGTACTCTGTGTATTCCTGCAGCTTTATGAAAGTCGTCCTTCAAGGCGACGGAGATGAATGCCGCGAGGACGGGTGGAGTGGGAGGAGGATGGGGGAGGGGGGATCGGCTTTCTCATGATAACGTCAATGTTTCCCGGCGACCTCGAAGTACGAGCACGAGCCCCCGGCCCATCGTAACGAATCGTTAAAAGAGCAACAAATTAGATTAGCCGATGAAATCCGTGGAGGCTCGGGAGAAAAAAGTCTGCGGCCGGGGCCGGAGTCGGGGCCGGGAAGTAAAAGGTAGCGCGAGGCGGATCGTAAAAGGAGTCGCGTCCCGTGCGAATCCCCAGTGCCGTCCTCTTTTTGCCACCGGGACGGCGCCGTAATCTCTTCTACGGGCAACAATGAACTCGTTGATTCCGGGATAGGAGCACGAAGAGATCGGAGGGAGCGCGGGGGGTCCGAGGCACCGACCACGCGAGGAGGTGTAACGACCTCCGGGGCTGTTCCTTTTTTCAGTCCCTCCCCTGGCCGTCCCCGTAGGCGCGCCCGTCCCCGAGACAAAAAGCCACCGCCGCCGCCGCCGCCGCCGCCGCCGCCGCCACCGCCGCCACCGCCGTCGTTGCCTCCACCTCCACCTCCACCTCCACCTCTTCCTTCTCCCTTTAACCTGGCGTCATAATTAAAGGACGTGACGGTGTGCCGACGAGGTCTCAGCTACCCTCTCGTACTCCTCCTCCTCTCCTCCTCCACCTCCTCCTCCTTCGACAGCCGGCACAGCCGTCCGTGCCACCGCGCGTGACGCTACGCCGAGTTTACGCCGAGTCGATCGCCCCGCGGAGGACATGCGCTTAGCCGTCGCGGATCGCCGATTCGCCTAGCGACAGCTTCTGATTTTAAAATTACTCCGGCTCGGAGTGATCGCGCAGCCCGTGACCAGCGGAGGAGCAATTCCGCTCGGCGGAGAACTATCGACGTACTTTTTCGTATACACTCGGTGCTCTGAAACACCACTCGGTGCATTGTCCGACGGGATTAAGCTCAATCTGCGGAACGGATAGACTTTAGGAGCGTGCTCCCTATCCCAACCCCAATAACCCCGCCTCCGTCCCAGTCTCCGTCCCCGTCTCGTCCCGTCGACTAGCATTTTCAATGCTTCTGCCTATTTTACGCTCCGCTCGTTGCTTTGTTATCAGGTAAGGGCGCTCGTATCGTCGAGGGGGGAGTGACCAATCGCCGGATATAAGACGACAACACGGTAAAGGAAACTGTCGTATCCAGGGTATTTTCCCGACTCCCCCGACCACCCCCTACAGCCTACAGCTCCGCGACACTTAACAAAAGTCCCAGCACTGTAAATTCCAGCGCGGCGTCCTCGTGCCAATAATCTTTATATAATTGCGAGCCGAAGCCGATGTTTATTGGCTCGCGTGAGGAAAATTCACCGCTTTCGTAAAAAGCAGGCCATACAAGTTAGAAAATCCCGCGATAATGGTGATTTCACGGAGAACTGAGGGAAAAGCTTCGGCGAAATATATATGTCCCTCATAAGACTTTTCCATGGCTCGTTAAACTTGATAATAAGATAGGCATTCTGTTGAGCTGCCCGTGCGGGTCAATTGGCGGTGCGGGTACGAAGGCGGGGGGCGTGTAGGGGATCGGAGGGGTTTGGAGGATAAGGCGTATGAGAGGGGGGCGGGAAGAAAGACGGTAAGAGTAAATATTTCGAATAATCGCGAGCCCAGCCACTTGTCATTTAATATTTATTTCATTGTGAATTCACGAATTCGCGGCACGAGTTTAAAAAGAAAGAGGACCGTAATGATTAACGCGCGTATTAACAGAAAATAAACGGTGGGAGCATTGTAACGAGCCTCGTTAAAATCTGAATACTTTATTAATGGCATAAACCTTGGCAGCGCGCGCTCCCGCTCTTTCCTCCCCTCGCTCCTGCTCGCTCCTGCTCGACTCCACTCGCTTGGCCAGAGAAAAATTGTTACCTTTATAAATGAATAGTTAGTCGGACAAACACGCTGGACAAAATGCGATAAATAATCGATAAATTATGAGTGGCAGTGGTGTACGGGAATCGCCCGGGAGCCATAGTCGCATTAAAAAAACGATTGGCGCTTTGTGCGACCGGCCGTACCATTACTTTAATGTTACTTTATAACTTTACTGCCACTTAATGCACTCCGGCTCTGTAATCAATAGCATGTGTTATGCCTTAAGCTCGCTAAGTAAATTACTTCTACCGAGGGAACGGTAATTTTTTCTTTCTTTCTTCCTTTCTTTCTTGCTTTCTTTCTTTCTTTCTTTCTTTCTTTCATTCGTTTTTTTTTTGCCTCGCCTAGCCCCGGCCTTCTGATAATAAATCCGATCTTCGTTTTAGGCAATCATTCTCGAGAAGCGACCCCGAGCTTATCCGTCGGCCCTTACCCCCTTCAACCCCTATCGTCGATTGTTCGTTATTAATATATTAATACTATATATTAATATAATATATAAATACATAACTTTAATAAAAACTTATGTATTTTTATCATTTCAGCACGCAAGGAAAATACTGATTGTCAATAGCGGAATGGACCATTGTAATTTATTTTTTAGACGTACATCAGTTACCGAGCGACGAGTGCGAAGTTCCGTATTTTCGAAAACTTCGTGCTCTGTATTATTATTATCCTAATAAAGCGAAGCAGTTTATAAAGAGGTTTCGACACTTCGAAGTGATCTGCTGGTTGAATAAAACAGAACGCCTAAGCGAATAACGTTTAGCTGGAAGGGAAAACTCATTAATATTATTCAGATGACTGACGTTTACCACATATATATATGTGTATATATATATATATGTGTGTGTGTGTATATATATATATATATATATATACGCGTGTACTGAGAGTAAAAATGATCTTTGCTAAAAAGTTCCCTTTTACATTTAACATGGGATTTGGTTAGCATGTAGTGATAATAGCAATTTGGAAGTAAGAATAAACATCCATTAGTTTTTTTCGGCTGTACGGGCATATTGTGATGGAGAAGCTGCGCCCGTAATGCTGTAGAGTGGGCAAAAAGTTTGCGGCGAGGGGCTAAAGGTCTTTGTTAGTGATATAACTACATGCACGAAGGTTATTACGCTTATAAGGAGAGTAGATGAAAAACGCTGGAGAAAAAATTTGAAAAATCTCTCCCCTATTACGAGACTATAAAACAATTTACATGTTGGCGTGTTACAATGCAAAAACCTGAATTTATGCGGCTCCGGTAATAAATTTCTCCGGAATAAAATATGAAATTTCAATGAATATTTAAGGTAAAGGAATGTATGCATTAACTATACCAAAAATGGCAATTCTAGCTCTCGCCGGTAGGTAGCGAAAAACGCTTATTTAGCATTTCGTCGTAATGTATTTCTAAGAGAGCGATTGAGCCGATCGAGGCGATCGAGGCGATCGAGTTGACGGAGGTTGAGGGGTCGCGGGGTCGAGGAGCGTCATCCAAGAGTAAGATTTTCCACCGAGAACGAAAGCGGGATCCTCGACGTGCTCCTGCTGGCTCGTTGTACGACGGATCTCCCAGACGTGGAGGAGGCGCCATTCCTTTCAGTGCGCGACCAGTTCGAATCGAAAAAGCGCTCGTTTAAGAGAGCTTTTTGGAAATGCCGCAAAAGCCAATTACAGGGAGGGTATAATTCACCACCCTAAGCCAAGCAGTAAAGTCGAAAGTGCGGGGATCGGTTCCCGCGTGGAGGGCGACCTCTTCGATATTTCAAAGGCGAGCGTCCCCCTTTGTCCCGGGCCGCATACATCCGGATAAAAAGCCACCGCCGGAAATTTCTCCCGCCCCTCCGTTTCTGCGTCACTCTCTCTCTCTCTCTCTCTCTCTATCTCGCACTGGAAGAGAGTGGGTAGACGCGGCAGCCGTGACGGCTGATCGAGAAAAGCCCTGTCGGAGCTCCCGCACGTCCATCCGCGGCTGCGCCTCCTTGTTGGACATGCGGTGAACCGCACCGGCTTAATTGCTCCCTCGTAGGGAGCCATCCCGATAGACAGAAGCCCCTCTCCGCCACTGCTTCGAGCGGGGACCTACGCTTCTATACCCCTACCCCACTCATCGCGCGTCCCGTCGAGCTCTGTTCCGCCAGCATCGACAGCACCGCCGCAAGCACCACCACCACCACCACCACCATCACCACCACCACCACCACCAGCAGCAGCATCTCCGACACTAAGCAGCAGTACCCCGTAATGGTACCCCGGCAGTACCCCGGCTAATTTAACGACTTTTGAATGTCGATGCCGATTAATATCTTTGGGAGCGAGAGCCAGAGTACGTGTCCTCCGGCCCCGTCCCCCGGGTATTCTCTGAACTGATTATTTCACGAGTCCTCGGCTTGACGACGGTCCCCACTGTCGCGGCCGCTGACGTGGGTCCGGACTCGCGAGCCGCAGTTCCCTTCCTCTTCCTTCTTTTATTTCGCTACGAGACCGCGTCCCGTCCCCGGCTTTCTGACCCGCCTCCCCGCATCGCCGACTCATTATTCCGATTGGACGTTGATCCTTTCACGAGGAGTCGCGCTATTCCCGCCCGGCCCCGTGAGAAGTCCTCCGACCGTGCAATCAACCTTGCTCGATTACAAGCATTTAATCGTCCGTCCCGACGCGCCCCGAAGCGTCCCGATACGTCCTGATGCGTCCTGATGCGTCCCCACGCGTCCCCACGCGTCCCAAGTCGATACTTAATTACGCTGTAATGTATTTTTGATCCAATACGTAAATCACCCTCTCCTGTGTCAAGGACTCGAAAATGGCATGTTACCCTCTTATCTCTTTTTAAAACTATTCAAATTAAGCCGGACTCGGGCTCTCCACGGCGCTCCTTTCTTAAATCCGAAGCCGACTCCGACCCGATCCTCGGCAGGCCGTCGGCCATCCCTGGCTGCTGATTGCCGGGTTGCCGCATAACCCGGCGGCCTTTCGGTGAATCAAAAATACCATCGATTACTCATCCCTTCCCTAATTGTCATAATTGATTGGTACCGAATAGCCGCTGACAAAGAGGTAACGCGTCGGCGAAATTAAATTCGAGACGGCGGCACTGAAATCATCCATTCCGTTCGAATACGTTTTAAAGCCCGCTCGCAGCTCCCCATCGTACGAAGGGATCTACACGGTGCCGTGCCTTATTAAATTTCATGCTTAAAAGCTCGATTTCAATCTGAAGCTGAGTTACACGTAAGACGGAATAATAGCTCCCTCTTACTTAGCCGCTAAATGAAAATGAATCAATTAAAATGCCATAAGATAAGGAATGCTCTTGAATGCTCTTGTTTGAACATTAATAGGGGAAGGAGATCGATCTCCTCGATAAGCTAAATTATCAGATCTAAACTGTGGAATTAAAAAAATATTGATGCAAAAGCGTCTTGGAGGCGATGGCTACGAGGAATTTCTTTGTATCTTATTTAATGAAACGTCGAAATAATTATCGATCGATCGTTATCTATTCATGGAACCCGGACTCCTGATTACTAATTCTATCGACGAAATTGCGTTGTACGTAAAATTTTCGGCGGCGGCGGCTTCTCCTCTACCTTTTCTGTCCTTCCGCCTCCGCGCAGGTCTCGTACACACATTCGAGAGACAAAATAAAGATACGAGGTCTTTAACGACGCTCGTCGTAATGAAACTCCTTCTCCCCCCCCCTCCACCCAACCCTGTCGCTCCGCGTCCCGCTCCTCCTTCTCCGCTCTTCGGCAAAAATAACATTATAATAAAGTAAGCTATTTTAACGTTGTGCGAGGCTGGAGTAAGAAAAACAGAGGAACGGGGGAAGACAGAGAGGGGGATTCGAGGATCTTCGCGGCGGGGCGGTGAGGGGATGGGTGGGGTGGGGAGGCGAGGCAGGGGGTTGGGGTGGAGTGGAGGGTCGAAGAGACGGTTCAGCTCAGAGACCTTTTACGTCTGCGCTTCTTAATCCATATGTCGCGTCGTCATCTTTGGTGTACTTTACGTTCGCGACTGCATTTTACGCGCGGCATACGGATGTGGGCCTCCGTCCCTCTGAGTTATGCAGGCGTAAATGCTCCGCGGATCCTTTATCACTAGCGCGAGGTTTTTTCGCGTTTTTCCTTTTTCCCGAGGTCATTGTAGCTTTCCGAGCTCTCTGTATATAGCGGCGAGCCGTCGGCTAAGCGAATACCTCACGACAATCGCTGGCCATTAACTTTAACAAGTTTTTCTTTGTTTGAGTTATTCCAGGCTTTCCGTATACTTAGTAAGAATATTAATGTAAGTCATAACTTTTTTGGACGATTACTATATTGCTTAGTTAAAGTATAAGCTTACACGTTTACGGGTGTATTTTTCTGGCTCATTTTGATTGTAAGCCGCTCCTCCATACAACTAATTTCTTCCTTCTTTCCTTCCTTCTTTCATTCCTCCTCCCTCCCTCCCTCCCTCCCTCCCTCTTACCAACAGCCATTCTTTCATTGCTCCAGCGAATACAAGGATTTTCATTTAATATTTTACTGCGTACAAGTAATAACCGACATTCAACATTCGAAATTCGACACCGTATTATTATTGAAAATTTTATTATTATCGAATTACATTATTTTATATTTTAAAATAAAATTGGCAGGAAAAAAGTATGTTTATCACTCGTCGGATTATTCAATATTCAATACGCATGTGCATTCGTGTGAATGTATTGTAGGAATATATTACAGGTAGCTGGATATTTTAAGCGTCGGTTCGCATTGAAACATTTGATTAAACAAAAAAAAAAATAAATAAATAAATAAAAAAAGAAATATTGATACACGCGCTGTAATTGAGACGATAAGCCTTTCCATCGCGGATTCGTACACGTTTTAAAGCCATGAACATTTTGAAATTGAACGTCCTGACGCTTGACGTTCGGAAGAAGGTGAAAAGAGAGAAGCGTGAGCCCGGCATTGTGATATGTAGAATGGAGCCTTTCTTCGGAATAAAAACTTAATAGTTCTGGAAAAATGAGAAATAAGAAAAAGTCGCGTCGCTAAATGAATAATAAAAGAACCGGAAGTTATGGCTGGCGTTTGCCGAATGGAAGAGAAAAATATTTCCGGCCGTGCGAGCCGCTCGTAACGCCGGTACTTTTAATTCGATTTCGAAACGGTTAGTCTCGGGCTCTGCGGGGCAATGGAGAAGGAGCTCCGAGAATTGCATTAGGAGCGAGCGGATAAAGAGTACGGGCCGAGGAGTGAATGACGGACGGCGGAGGGGGACGGCGGAGGGCGAGGAGGAGCGTAGGCCCGATCATTTAACTGCATTCGAGGATTCGAGAAAAGGAGCGTCGGCGAAACCGACCAGTAAAGGCAATTTTTATCCACGGATTCGCTCGCTGATTACTACTCCCTGTCCTTCATCCCCTCCCCCTCCTCGCCCCAAACCGCGTTGATGTTATCGCTCGTCATGCTCCATCCACGGGAATGACCGCGCGGAGATAAGAGTACGTATTAATTAGGCCCAAGTGGCGTGAGGACGGGGGGAGGGCGCCGTTACAGCGAAATAAAGCCCGGGCAAAAGATCCTCGGTAGCCTCCGTAGCCGTAAATCAATCCGCGAAAACCTCCAATAACTCCCGGTCTGTCTGTCCTCCGGGGCTCTTCTCCTCCTCTCTTAGCGGCAGTCGCTCTCTAAAAGGGCCCCTCTGTCCGACCGTCCCTCCATCCCTACCGTCCCACGCCCGCCACGGCATCCATGACGCCTTCGTCGACATTAATCTCGGCCGAGAGGCTGATTTTCGGCTGCCCGGCGCTTCGACGCAGCTGATTTATACGATAGCACGTAATGGACCGCGAGGGATAAGGGCTATTAATGATCGTCGGGCCTCTGATTATCGACGACGAGCTTCCACGGGCGCACGGGGCCGCGGGATTTTCTTCTCCGCCTCGTCTTTCGGCAGCCGCGGACTGAAAAGCTGCGTAATTCCACGCTCCGCCGGAGCTCCTGATACCTTTTCTCTTCCCCACGCTACACCGTCTCTGCCCCTCGGCCCCAATAACCCCCTGGCGCCCGATGCCGCGCTTGCCATTTTTATTGCCAAGCTCGCCTACTCGAAATAAGTTTCATTTTGAATTTTCCTCCAAGCTGTTGGCCGCCGAGTTCCCACGTGCCCTCCGCTCCGCTTATCGCGATAATCTGAATATTAATTATGCCGCGCGCGTCGAAATACGGAAGAGCCGATCGAGCCCTTCCCATTACCTTTCCTCCTCGTATTAATTATTATTTGTACTCCGGCCGAGCTATCCGATCGCAAGATCAACACCTTCACGGGACTGGACTTTCTCCCCCGCTTTTCCTCTTTCCACGCTCATCGTTATCTGGGCCCCCCCCCACCTCATACGAGCCATCCCCTCCTCCCTATCTCACACCTCTTTATTCCTCTCATTCCTATTCATGTATTATTATCGTTTCCGTGGCGCCTCTGCTCATCGGCCCATCCTCCTCCTTCTGTCATTACACAGTACACAAAACTACAGTTCTGTCATTCGCACTTGTTTTAACTTTTTCTTACAACACTTGTTCTCGATGGCTCAATTACTTACAATGTTGAACATTATAATATTCGGCAGTCCGCGGATGATGATATAGACATTTCTCTTCTGCGATCTAAGATTTGCAATCTTTATCCTTACAGTGTTACAGTCGTGTGCGCTATTAAGAGATCGAGATAATTGAACGAGATTTCCGATGGATTAGGAAGTGAGCTAGTGTATATTTGCATCATTTATCCATGCTAGGCATGCTAATGCCGGATTCTTAAATAATTCATCTAAGTCGTTCCACTTTTCTTACTGGAATAACGAAATTTATCAAAGTGTAACGAGAGTTTCGTAATAGCTGTGCCGATCGATAAGCGCTCAGATTATCATTCCGCTCCTTAGAAAGGTGTAGAGTGAATATAGAACGAGCGGTATAGAGAGAGAGAGAGAGAGAGAGATGAGCTTTCCAGTAGCTTAAAAAAAATATAAATAGCCGCTTATTACGTATTTATAGAAAATTATTTAACTCGACAGAGTATAAACACGTGCGCGGGGAAGGACGAAGAAGAGGACGGACAAGTCACGCATCATCTTTTAAGACTAACTTTTAAGGCTTAAGACTAAATAAATAGTAATAAAAACGGGATGAATCGATAGGCGATAGCGGAGTACGCGCGTACAAGGCTGGAGTTGATGGTAGTTTGTGGAATTGGTGGGTAAGGGACTGGCAGTATTCATAAATTAGCGGGTAGTGGAGGTTTAACTACTTAGCGATGTAATCCGAGTTGGGCAGACTTACCCACGAGGTCACATTATTACGACTATCTCCGAATTACGCGTTTTCGTTAAAACTTATCGCGTGTTCATCTTTACAACTTCATAAATCTCGATGGCTAGAGAGCGTTAGCGCTCCCTTCACTCCCTTCACTCCCTTCGCTACCTTCGCTACCTTCGCTACCTTCCTTACCTTCACTCCCTGGCTCGGCTATTAGAATGAAAAAGCGAGGCGGATCGCGAGCCGTTAATAGCGGGGAAACTTGGGAAAATTTAACAGGCGCACACGTGTGTTCTCACAGGGGTCGGGAGTCCGGAAATAGCCTCCGCGCACAGAATTAATGATCAGGCTCGGCGATCGGTTCTCGCTCCAGAATCATCATCGCTCCAGCAGCAACGGAGCGGCGAGCGACCGAACGCCCGGACGAGGGGAAGGCTCTACGAGCAGAAGAGAGAAGCAGTATCGGGAGCGGGAGCAGGAGCAGGAGCAGGAGCAGGAGCGTTCCGTTACGGCAGCCTCGCTTTCCGGGTTCACGCGTCGTTACGTGCCGGCACCACGATCGAGGCTCTTCCCGCATCCTATACATATGCATCCTCCTCTATATACGTGTCGATTCCTCTTCGATTTTCCGCCATTCGTCGGACGTCGATTCTACGGTGTCACGCTTCGAGGGCCACAGAATTGCGGAAACACTCGCGGAATTCCCTCTGCCCCTCGCTCGCTACCTCTCCATCACACTCTGCTACCGACAGATAGATAGATAGATAGATAGATAGATAGATAGATAGATAGATAGATAGATAGATAGATAGATAGATAGATAGATAGATAGATAGAGAGAGAGAGAGAGAGAGAGAGAGAGAGAGAGAGAGTGAGATTCTTTGTTCCTTACTTCCCTCTAATCGATTTGTGAGAACATCTTTCTCCAAATATATTCCCTGCGATTACGTTGAAAACTCTCTTATTAAATCCGCACCTCGGACTCTCTTCCCTCATCCCACGCAACTAGATTCGCTTACTCTTTATTCTTTAAATTATCATCTTTAAATTGCTTTTAAGCACCTGTGTTTCCATTTCGAACATTCTTGCTTAATAATTATCTGATAGTCGGCAATTAGTAATCTTTCACGACGACACGTACAACCGTCAAATTCATTTTAGTATTGAAATGAAATTAACAAACGATCCGTTACTCATTAAATATGTGAAAATAAAATTCCAATTCTATACTATAATTACAATAACATTGACAAGCCCCATTAATATTGTTTTGCATTTCATACTTATATAAGTAAACATTATTTTTACCGATACTTCTTCCGTTATAACTACTACTACTACTACTACTACTACTACTACTACTAATTTGCATTTTTGTTTGTTACTCGTACTTCTCCAATACATTGACTATAATTTAATTATTCGAGCTGTCACTAAATAAATTATTTATTTCATGGTTATTTTTAATACAATTTTTTTTCTTCTTATGACCATGTGAGCGTTATTTGAATATTTTAAGTTTCTTTTAACATTGCTTATTCCGCTGCCAATTTTTATCTTTTCAGAGAAATGTGCCGGAATGGATTGTAGTAGGAAATTGAAGGGAGTATGTAAAACCTTTACTTCTTTACTTTTTTATATAAATCTTATAGCAACAAATATTATTGATACAATGGTACTCCCTGTTAATCGTAAACGAAACAATAATATATTGTTGAATTCCCACGTAATAATATCGCACGAATCATTTATTAAAATAACGGTAATAGCGCTACTTTACAAGCGAATTAAAATTGAGTTAAAGAATAATTGGTCGGATAATGAAGTAGTCGAATGAACACATGGAGGTAGGAAGGGGTTAACGATGATGATCTTTTGGCCGGTCAGAAGGAAGGCTCCTGACGTCGAGGTTGAAAAAAGGTGGCGAAATATAATACGTGGGGCCTATGGAAAGAGCGCGTGCACTTTTTCTAGTGGTCGATTATCGATTGAAATCTACCCTTCTGGATTAAACTTACGGGGTATCGACCCCTCCCGGGGTAGTTCGACGCCTGAACAGAAAAAAAGTAAAATAAAAATAAAAAATAAAAAAAAAATAAAAATAAAAAATGCGCCGAGAGGTATGAGCAGCGGAGGAGTGCAGTTAAATATCCTGTTACAGTAGGGAGCAAAGTGTCGAAAGGGGGGGTGGGAGGGTCGGCGGACCTTATCCGTGTGTCATCTGCCTCTCGATCTATACCTCTCGGAGCCACTCGATTCGGGTGTTGAGGAGCGGCTTCAAGGAAATGGAGCAGGATCCATTGTTAGTTCGGAAGCTTGAGACTTCATCCGCTATTGGACAGATTTGCTAACAGTAATTGCTTTGATTTTATTAAATTTTTCTTTTTTTTTTTTTTGATTAGTTTAACGAAACTTTTGATCGGACGCGTGCAAATTTCTGTTTTGCTGCGCTTCCTTCTCGCCGAAGGAATACCAACACGACGAGCGAAGCCTTATTCATGGACTCGATGCTCGGCTGACTTTCGAGAGCCAAGATTTTTCCTCTGAAACCGGAAACTCTGCTATCGCTTCGCTCCCCCGGCCAATGGTTTCACAAGAAGAACTCTTGCGGATTTTAATAAAGCTGCTCTCGAGAAGTGCCCGTCGGTAAAAAAAAGTTCGAGTTGACCGGAGCGAGGGAGTATTAAGGCATAGCCGTTGGAATAAAAGAAGTAGATGGAGAGTGAGAGAGGGAGAGAGAGAGAGAGAGAGAGAGAGAGAGAGCGAGAGAGAGCGAGAGAGCGAGAGAGTGAGGGATAGTCCGGAACCGTTGTACGGGCGGAGGGTCGAGGAGGAGTCAGTTGAAACGAAATCCCCGAGGAAAGGGCGTGTATTGCGTTTCGTAAGACTAACGAGTGCCGGCTCGGCAGTAAAGAGTATAAGGATAGACGTCGGGTCGTTGGGGCGCCGGTGGTGCCGCGAACGGGGGGGGGCTAGAGGGGCAAGGGAGGGCGGGAGGTAGAGAGAGGCCGGCGACGACTTCCTCTGATTTACGTTGCGGGTGCGCTCGCGTGACGCGTATCGTTTACTGCGGGAAATTCGAGAAGGAGGCGCGAGGCGGAGACAAAAAGGTGCCCGGGCTCGGGTTTCACGGGCCCAAGGACCCGGGCGCCGAAAGGACACGGGGCACGTGGTGAGAGAGTCGCGCCGGGATAGCCTTGCCGGCTACCGACGGCGGCCCGAATTTTTAGCCGCGCGACGGATCTGCGCAGAATCGGGAGAGGTGGTCCGCCCTCGAGGCTCGCCCGGGTGTGACGAAGAGCCACCGGCTAATATCTCGATCGGCCTTTTCGTCTGTTTGTGCTGCGGTCGGGTCTCTGCGGCTCTGCGGATGCGGGGATGACGAAGCGCCACGCGGCTTCTGATTTCCGAGCGCACAGTATTTTATGGATTTCAGGACCCGGCGTAGGGTCCGCTTTGATTACTCGCTTTTTTGCCGATTATCGATCGGTCCCTTCTTTTCTCCCCTCCCCTCCGCCCCTCCTCCCCTCGCGCTCCAACGGTCCACCCTTTTTTCTTCCTTTCCGTCCTTCTCTTTTTTCTTTTTACTTATTCCTGATTAATCGGTCAACTCGATTACTGTTCCCCCTTACTTTTCTTCCCCCCCCCCCATTCGAAATATTCTCAATATAATTACATGGACCTCTTGTTTCATTAATCTATAACTCGCGGCCCCTGACTCGCTTCTGCCACCTCCCTCCTCTTCGTATCCAAATGAAACCCCCTAAATTCCTCGAATACCGCAGTCTCTACGATAAGCGCGTCGGCCGGATCTCGCCCCGTACATATGACTAGCACATAAATTTTCTCAAACCTCGCGCTTCGATGAAATAATTCGCAACATTGTACGTATGTATTCTTGCGCGACAGCAGCTTTACATAGACTCTATCCCTAAGCCAAATTGCATTTGCTATTTTCGCAGCTCTATAAATTACAAGGCTCTTAAGAGCAGACAAACGAGCAGATATAATTAAATCAAGATCTTTTTGATCTTGCCTAATGGCACTGCCCTTATTCCCTTAAGTACAATTTACGTTATTACTATTATTACTGTTGTTGTTGTTGTTGTTGTTGTTGTTGTTGTTGTTGTTGTTGTTGTTAAGCCGTAATAGCATAATGATGCGTAATGATGAAAAAAGAAAAAAAAATCATGAAATAAACGACTAATACGAATTGGGCTTGTAAACGCCTGATCGGCAGTCGAGAGCACCGCCCCTCCGTCAAATAAACAATTTTAACACAATTGGATTCCGGGAACCGGCCGAGTCCCAATTCTAATCCCGTATAATATTGGCAGGGGCAAGCTTGGAAATAAGAGCATGTAAAGAGGAAAATTGGCGTCGAGCTGATGGTGCAAGACGATCGGACGGGATCCCCATTCTTGGCGATTAATCATAGACTGAAGTTTGCGCGATAGCGGTGCGCGTCGAGTCGCTGGAACTGCCTCAACCTTGTGCCTGCTGAGACGCAAAATCCTTGCCGAGTGGGATTCAAAAACTAAAAAAATTATCCGGAGTCCCGCCCCCGTCGCGTACTCCGACAGCCGACAGCCGGATATAGCACTAGGATAAACAATGAAGCTTGATAAAGGAAATCAAGGGTGCGGCTCGTTTACTACACCCCCCGCCACCTCCCAGCTGCCATAGACGAATCGTCACTTGTCCAAGCCCAACTATGATCGCCGAGTGCGCCTCAACCCCCCCCCCTTTTTTTTTTTAATGAAACCACGTTGTGCCGCTGCTAATGCCGACGGGACTCGACAGATGCTTCGTTCAAGTGCTCTTTAAAGCGCATAGGGTCGCTCCTAGTACTCGCCACCCATCCCCTCGCCTATTGATCCCCCTTTCGCAGCGGGGAATGGGGCTCATCGGGCATCCGTGGCGCACAGGTGCCGGGGCGGGACCACCCCTCGGGCCTTTCACGGGGCGCATCTGGTCACATGATCGACATCTCGGCCCCGTCCACGAGTTTTGTTACTTAATAATTGAGCCGCGACCTCGAACTACGACCTCGAACTACGACCTCGAACTACGACCTCGAACTGCGATACTATGCCGGGGATTATTTATTTGCCTGTATGTCGACATGCAAATTGTTTTTATACTTTTTGTCCCGCCGTCGAATGAGGGTGATTTTTAGTGGCGATACGGGCCCTTCGAATACTCCAATGGGACTCCGATCCTCTTTCGCTATCCTATCGGTCTAACATTTATTTTTCACTTGCCTCCTCCATCGTTTCCTCCCTCCTCGCTGCTCGACCCCCGCCCCCTTCCCTACCACTTGTATCCCACTCCCGCTGGATCGGGAATAAAAGCGGCGATTCCGTACTTAAAGCGTATCGCAAGCTCTCCGAAAGGAAGCTTCTTGCGGGACTGCTGACAGTATCGGAATAATAAATAGTTATTGGGGTTATTGCATGGGTGGAACAGGGATAATAATGTCGATATTAGGCTAGAGGGAGGATGAATCGAGCTTCGAGACTCGAGAGTGTAGGCTGAAAAGAGCGCTAGGCGTGCCTGAGATTTTCGTCGGAATAATAAATGGAATAAGGAGGTACCGTTAGCTCGGGCATAAATAAAAGATCGAGCAGAGGAGAATTAAATGCCGAGGCGCTGGTTATGCGAGATTTATGGATCGCGGAATAATAACGAATGGCAAATCTTAAACAGAATCCGATGCATTTAATAGTCGAAGCCCAGTGACAGATGTAATTGATTATGAAAGTGGTGCGGTGCGGCCTATCCTCATAATGGCCATTGAAAAATTCCGAGCCGGCCCGTGCGAATTCCATAAATTTGAATGGCTCGCGGATAACCGCTAGCTCCATAACTCATCTAAATACCGGAGCGTGCGCTTCCAGTCACCGGTAAGCCACTCGGTAAGCTACTCGGTAAGCGCCCCGGTAAGCGTCCCGGTAACGGAGGCGGTTACCCGGTTCCCCTATCGCCATCGCCGCTTATTGGCCCCGGCTCCTGCATTTCTATGCAGAAACGTGTCGCAAAGTGGATGCCGCGATGACGCCGGGCCCGGAGAAATTTTATCCGGCCGATCTCCCACGGAGGTACCCCGTCTGCCGCTATTATCGGCTCGCCCCGATCTCCCTATTCCCTCCCATTACCTCCCATTCCCGCCCCGCCGTCCCGCCGCCCCGCATCGACCCGCCGAACGCTCAGCCGCGGCTTCAGTTTTAATGCGCGCGGAGGAGGTGCGTCTCGGCCATAGCGGGGCCGCGCATCCCCATTGAATACCCCCGTGCGACGGGAGGGGTACCGATGCGTGAGACGCGAAGCGGAAATCTGAGAGCCCGAGCCCCGTGACGATTGCGCAGGAGGATCGTCTTCCTCCTCGTTGTTATTACAACTTCTCGGCATTGTCATGACTCGGGGCTCAAAACCAAATGATATTCATCCCGACTCCCGACTCCCGACTCCCGACTCCCGACTCCCGCGACCCCTGCCCCGTAACAGTTATACCCCGACGTTCTATCATTGGAATAACGTTCCTCATTCTCTCTCCTCCTCCTCCTCCTCCTCCTCCTCCTCCGCCTCCCTATCCCCTCGCCTGACTCTCTGACTACGTGCGCTATCGGCTCCTCGTCAAGGCTTATATTATCGTCCCCGTACCACCCATACCTCCCCAGCCAACAATCCTGCTCCTGCGTTCATCAATATCAAGAGATGCGAGTTAAACTTTGCGAAAACAAGCACGGTATTCTAATTAGCTTTGTAATCGGTAATTTTAGCGGCTAATTATAAAGTCATTAATATGAGAGCTAACGATTCGAACAAGTCATGTCGACTCACTGGGAACCCGGACTCGACACATCTATTAACTTCCCGGCTGAGCCTCATAAAAAAATTATCCATAATTAATTAGCATTGCACATTAAATAGGTAATAAGGCTAGCGCGAAACTATTTATAACGGTTTACAACGGCACTTAATTGACCGATTCAATTTTTTTTTTCACTCGTCCGACGATTAAAATCTCAAAATCAGTCATGCGCTTGGTTTTCAAATTGAGTCGCGGTATTACGATACAAAGTACGGCATTACGTCTCGTAATACCGGAGACGTTTCAAAGCCAAGTCCAGCGATATTATCGATAATTTTACTAAGCAATTGCCCTTTTATCAAGTTATCAGCTATTCGATCAAGTGCGTACGATACAAAAACTTTACTTTTTATTTGACTTTATAACCATACGGAAATTCTACGTTTTCAATACTTTATATATTTTAATTTCACGTGACCATATAAATATCGTTATTGGTCATTCATAAAATTCATGGACGAGTTATCTGATATTATTTGAGAAAGTCGACTTTATAAAAGTCACATGAATACTGTTCATTGTAAGAACAGTTAGCTTAATACCATATTTAATTTTAAAAATACGACTTGAATCGATAAAGTTTTTCCATAACTTTTTATAGCTATGACTTTATTATTTATATATACAGGGAGTCGGTTGCCTCTTCGCGCAGGAAGTAATGATAAAAGAATTTTTTACAAGAATCTACGGGTCGCGTAAAAACGTACGTGCGTATATATATATATATATATATATATATATATACACGTGGTATACATACATATATACATGAAGGGAGAAGATAACTTGAGAAATCGATATTAATGAAAACATCAGAGAGAAAAAGGTTTCGTCTTATATTGCAGCAATGCGGAAATAGTATTTCGAATGTGGAGAACAAAAGCACATATTCAGCTTGTATATAGTTATCAATCATTCATCTAAGTCTTCCTGTTGTGCGAATGGGAAAATTACAGATATATTACAGCGCGGGTTCAATTGTACTTCGCAGCGGCAAAGCCTTAAGAAATTGTAGACCGCGACTTGAAATTCGCTTTGTACTCGCATGAAAGACCTGTACTCGGGTGGTGCAAATTTTCAAGATTAACACCCGACCTGATAACCATATGAATACAAACGAATTCGAGAAACGATCCCCCCCCCACTTTCCCACTCCACCACCTCCCTCTCTCCGCATCGACCCTTGCTCTCTTTCTCAATTTTCACGCGCACTGCAGCACGTAATAATCATTTCGATGATTATATAACGTCTGATCCTTAACTTCCAATAAATCTCATTGACCCGATGTACGAGAGACGTAAAAATACCGTACGAAAGAGTGTCGATCGGTCATAGGAAGAAATTGGCACTGCGATAGCATTGCCGCGAGGTTATTGATTTATCTTTTCAAACTCCAAACATAACAATTTAATTTTTTTTATTTATTTATTTATTTATTTTTTTCGCTCACCCGGTAATTGTCATTATAGCTCGGGAAATGAAATCGCGAGCCTGCTTCGGGAAGCGGGAAGCGGGAACGGGGACGAGAGCCGCCGCGAAGGTATCAAAGTCGGGACGTTACGTCCGGAAATTGTCCCTCTTGGGTTCGATCTTGGAAGCTCGGCTCCGCATCGAGGTGGAATCGACCTCCGGCGTCCGCCACCCCCCGGGGGAATGGGTAATCTGAGGGGCCGGGGAACTAGAGGCGCGTAGCATCCGATGATAGGCATTCTTGAGAAGAGAGCGTGGAAAATGCGTTGCGTTAAATATTATTCAACGTTTTAGCCCTCTGGGTTATGAAAATTCTCGAGATAAGGCCGAGATGGAGGCCCCTTCGGCACCGAGGCTTAACCTGGTTTCCTTCCTCCTCGGCCTGCGCCTCCAGCGCATGAATATTCATCGCCTCGTGTATGACATCGCTCGAACGTAAGTTTAACCGCTCGGGCCCGACTCCCCGATGCTGATTTTACCAAGCAATTTGCACATTCGATCCTCGGCCATTGGGACGGCGGCGAGCCTTTCTCCGGAAATCGTCTTTTAATCTAACGCTTAGCATTTATTAAAGATCGGACGATTAGCTGCGCGTCGGAGCTAACCCATCTGCATTCGATCTATTGAAATATCGTTGTTGGTGGATCGGAGCCGAGCCTAGCCGAGCCTAGCCGAGCCAATATTGAGCTAGCAACCGCTACGAGGAACAACGAGCTCGTAAAGGGTCTTGAGATTATAATTTTAGCAAAAACAATGAGAAAAAACCCGAGAAGAATTAAATCCAACGGTTATTAATTGGACTCGGGATTTATTGAGCTTATCAATAAAATACGAGGGGATGAATGTGTGGTCGATTGATTGTAAAGAGCTCGCGGATAGGTATGTTAGAGACACGCTTGGCTACCAGCCCGGCTTATGGAAGCAGCGAGTAGGGACAGGGCAGACTGATCCCCCTCATTCGGTATGTACCGGTATTCGGTAAAATAATCCTTAGACGCGAAGGACACTCTTCGCTGGTGAGAAATATTTATGTTATTTCCAATGGAAATAACACAGAAGAATAATAAATATCGAGCGATTGGAAAAATTCCGTTCGGTAAGGGAAGCCTATCGAGGGAAGCAGTATCAAGGGGGGAATGGGGAGAATGGGGAGGGTCAGGAGGAGGGCTTGGAATGGGTTGCCGAGGAGTAGCTTATGAATGTAGCCAATGTGGTGTACGAAATAATTAGCGAGCCGTAGACGGGCGACATTGACGAGGAGCGCTGTCGAACGAATCGTTGGTTCGTATAGCCGGGCGATTTGATGGAGTGGGAGTAAGAGTGGGAGTAGGAGTGGGAGCAGGAGTAGGTAAAATAGCCGGGAGCGGTCTCGGATCTCAGTGGCTCGGAATATTCATGGAAAACCGGGTGCCCCGTCATTTCCCGAAGAGCCGATCTGACGGATCGGAGGAGCGAATCTCTCGGCGAGAGTCCTTCACAATCGGCTTAATAATCCGCGCGAACGGAGCCTTACGGAATCGAGCAGCTCGAGCCTTGAGAGTTCTCATGGATTGCGGAGCCCCGGCACGTAACCTGATTTAAAGCAGCGGCTGCGGTGCGTTGTTTTGCCTGGAGGCTGTCGCGGACTCGGATCGATTAAAACTGCGGATGCGAATAATGCGAAAGCTCCGGCCCCGTTCGGCCAGCTCGAGTCCGAGGCGGTACGGTGGTCGCGTGGGACGGGGCAGAGGCAGGGGCAGGGGAAGGGGTGGTAGGCTTTCATAACCGGCAAATTATGAGCCGCCGTGAAACCTGTCATTAGCATCGGCAATGACCTTTTTATTTTCACACCCCCCCCCGTGCCTCCCCCTCGCGCTGCCAAGGCAGATTTACTCCTAAGCTCTGACGCATTAATTGTCATCGCCCCGCCAATTAAAGGATCGTCCTCCTTTCTTCTTCTTCTTCTTCTTCTTCTTCTTCTTCTTCTTCTTCTTCTTCTATTTTAGGCACTTCCTTTTAATTAGAGCTTCCCCTAATCTACGTGATGCATCGGAGCATTATCAGTAGCACGTAGCACTTGCGATCCCGAACGATTCGGACGCGAGTAAATTTAAGCGACGCATTAGTAACGGCATTTGTTTTATCTTGCGGTCGAAGATAATTTTCATTTCGATTAGCCAACATCTTGCTCGTGAGCAAACCTTCTCTCCCGATGCAACAACAATGTTTTTCCTAATGTTTCCATTATTCCAATTACGTTGCAACCTTGCAATCTCAGATTATTCGAAATTAATTCGAATTAGCCTCCGTGAATCTTTTATCCTCCCTTTCAATTCTTTTTTTTTTTTTCCTTTCTTTTTATTTACTTTTTTTTTTCTTTGTATCAATGTAAGAATTGCTCATTACTCAATCAGATTTAAATTATAGTCCTTTAGTGTCGATTTAAATTTGCACATTTCAATGGGCACAGGTACAGCACCGAGAATATCGCACCGCCCAGCAGAAAACGTATATGCCGATAAGGTAAAATTGATTTTGAACATGAAAGTTTGTAATACGAATTTCTAAAGCTGTACCATTCTGAATAAATTTCTATTTGCCATAATAAAGTCAAAATATTTCAAATCCGTAGCTTTATATGACCCAAATGTGTGTGGTATGAAAATGTTATTTATCTAGATTGGACTAATGATCAATAATTTGTAAAAGAAAACATTTTGGTTGTTTCAGACCACAAAGCGAATTGAAAATCATGCGTACTCAGTTGGCCATTAATTTTCGATAAAAATGAGAATCAATTTTATGCGTTAATGACATTTATCGACATCACGAACTCGTATTTCGTACTAAATAAACATTTTCTAGAAAAGATGGGATATTCTTTGAAAAGTAGACCATTCCATTATTCGTGTATATATATATATATATTTATTTATTTATTTATTTATTTAGATGGAAAGAATGTGAAGGTTAAGTATAAAAGTATAAAAGTGTATGGAAGCCGCGGATTTTAATCGCAAACGTGCGTGTGTAAATATATATATATATATGAGAGGAATTATTACGAGGTATTAGAAAGTTTATGCTCCAAGAGGTTAAGAGTAATTCGCAGTAATGAGCATATGAAATAATTTGAAATGGCGTATACTGGGAAAGAAAAGCCAATTCAATCTAATTGTAATTTATTGTCCCAGTGCAATCAGAAATCAGTTTCAAAGAACCCGCGAAAGTATCAATCCCACCCGCCCCCCCTCACCCGCCGATATCTCGCAACAGTCGTGCGTGTTCTCGCGCAACGACTTCGAGTCTGGGCTGCGCTACAAATGCATTAGTTGGTACGCAGGTAATTCGAGTAAAGACAAGTGCCGGGGCTTGGCCTCCCTGACACGGTCTAACGTGGCAAGCTACATCAGCCAGGGTATAGATGCAAAGGGAGCCGTCGCCCCTACGTGGAGTCGCTTCCCGAGGTGCGAGAGGCTGGGGTAGAAAGGGCAGCCGAACCGATAATCAGGACACATCCCGAGGAGGAGCGTCGGCCGTTGGGGCCCCATTAAGGCCCAATAAGCGATACGTAATAGCGCAAGCGTTCTCGGGCCTGCGAGCCTGAGGTGCGAGAAATAAAGCGGGGACGTTCGCCGAGGCCAAAGGAGAGCAGCGGGGCAAGGGGGCGCGGATGGACGAGACAGAGAGCGAGAGGGAGTGAGCCTACTTGCTCGCGCAGCTCATTGCGGAGCGTGACTAAGCTCCGGCTTACACGCGCGGAGAGAAGAGGTGTTGCAGGTATCCGCTCCGCTGGAATTCCACGCTCCAGGACGGAGACAAAGAGACGCAAGAGCCTACATATGCGCCGAGGCCAAGCGCAACAAAGACGGAGAGCGGCAAACGTCTCGGGCGCGATAGAACGACGCCGAGGAGGAGGATTTTCACCTGGGAAACTAATACCCGTCCCGTACCGTCCCTCGCTCGCTCGCTCCCTCGCTCGATCCCTCGTTCCACCTACCTATCCGCCCACCACCTCATTATTTCGAGGGAAATGGAAACTGGAGCGAGCCGCTTCTTCCAGTCCCGCTAAACAATTCTCTCCCCCGAACCGATTTATATTACGCCCGACTCGGGCTTCGGGCTACGGAAACTAAATAACCGGCGACAAAATTAATTGATTTAATGCTCCACGTACTCCCAACATATTTTACCAGCCTCTCACCTCTTTACGAGAGAGAGAGAGAGAGAGAGAGAGAGAGAGAGAGAGAGAGAGGAACTCTCTATACGCTGCTTTACACGAGGATAAAGAACTCGGACGATAATATCTCCCATTTAAATTTATCATTTTGACCTCGGGCACAAGTGCGAACCTCCCGACCGACGACCTTATTAAAATATTATGTGGACTTAAAGTAAGCATGCGCCGACCTCGTATCCTATGTGAATCCTCTCCTCCGCGTGAAAGTCCTAAATTTTAATTTCCAACCATGAAAACGCTTCTCGACTGCCTCCCCTCCCCCGTCCTCCCCCGCATCCTTTTACTCCGCGACTTAGAGCCACTTTCACCTTTTAGGACTCTTCAATCACATACTCAAATAGTCCTAAGTTTTTCATTTTTTTTCGCCTCTCTCTCTCTCTCTCTCTCTCTCTCTCTCTTTCTCTATTTCTCTCTTTCTCTTTCTCTTTCTCTTTCTCTTTCTTTCTTTCTATCCCTCCCCCCCCTCTCTCTCTCTCTCTCTTTCTCACATATTTTTTCTCGATTCAGGAAGGAACTTTCGTTAGTGGCACGTATTTGCCGTACAAAGACATTTAATGCATTTTCCGAATTAATACTAGATTAAAATACAATTTTGCCCCTCGCTCCTTAAGCGCTTAAGGAGCGCTAAGTCTAGATAATTTTCTTGCTTTTCTATTAAATTTTATACGAAATTGATTGTACAAAATTTTTATTTCTATGAGCTGCGGTAGGTATTCCCATAAGAAACTAACAGAACATTTTCATAGCCTTCAGAGTATATTGTAAAATAAGTGAAATTTCTAGATTTATTAGTTAGAAAAATCCGTACTTGCATTATAAAGGCAGAGAAGTTGTTTATTAATGAATGAAAATCAATCAATTCTTTAGAGATTTTTGTTAGATAATGAAAAGCTAATGAAATCTATAATGAATATTAGCAGAAGAAGCGTCGCGTAATTAAAAACATAATTTCCTGATTTAAAAGAAAAAAAGTCTCAAAGGCAGTTTGGTATTCAGGCGAATGGAGATCCCGGAAGGGAAGATTTACAATTACTTTTGCTGAAAACTATCCTCTCGATATCAATAATTCGACATTAAAATATACCTTTGCTTTAATAATATCTTAATTTTTCGTACTCGTAATATTTTATAATTAATACTCGCGGCTATTCGGAATAAATAAATTGAACGCTCAACAGTTTCCTTCGATCATTGTAAGGGATTTGATAATTTTCATAGGTGCGGTAAAAACAAAAAATACAACACAATGAGATAGAATAATAACAACTGCAACTACAATAACAATAATCATGATATAAAGAAAGGAAAGAAGGAATGAGGGTGACGAGAGACCAGAGAGAGAGAGAGAGAGAGAGAGAGAGAGGCTGAATAAAAGGGACCTGCAGAAGAGAATTACTTTACGGCTGAGGGTACTTGCAAACAAAGAAGTTGCGAGCAAGTGTAAGCAATACAATCTCGTCCGTTCGATGGGAAAGTACAATCATAAAAATGTATTTAAAAAATAGTCAAGCAGAGAGTGAAATGAAATTGTGAGTCAGCAAACAAGTAAGGCCGTGTATTAAATGTCAGCAGTCGAAAAAAAAAAAAAAAAATAAGAAATAAGTCGCGGAGGGAAAAATTAAATTCCAGCATGAGACGTAAGAAAGAGGTTGGAGGAGGTGGAGGAGCGGCGGGGCATTGGGTGACGCAGTGCGGGAGGCGCTGCCCCGAGAGGGTGAGTGGAGAACACGGCTCCAAGTTCGACGGAGGGTGGCGTAATTCACTCTAATTGCACGAGGCTGACAATATTTCACCGGGTGGCGTTGCTTCGACGCTCCGTACACGCGCTCTCCGGGAAAAATGAACGGAACTGTTGAAAATTATTGCTAATGGTCGAGCGCAATTAGGAAACGTGACCGGGTCCTTCGTCCCTTTTCCACCGCCGGCCCATCGGCTCATCCTCCATCCGGTCCGAAGCGACCTTTCCTTCGCTTTCCCGTCCCTCGATTAAGCCACGATTTATTCTCTCTCTCTCTCTCTCTCTCTCTCTCTCTCTCTCTCTGGTCTCTATCCTCCTTCTCCCACGCCACCCACTGACTTTTTCCGCTCGTTTAATCTCGCCGAGCCGAGAATCGCCCGCGTCATGCTCCTTCCGGGCCCACGGGTCCCAGGTGTCAGGGAAATTAACAACTTAACACCGACGGCCCATCGGGCCCTCGAGCTCCACTAATGAGGCGAGCGCGCACGCGCGCTCCCTCGTTCCCCTACCTACTCACGTGACCGTACGTAACCGCCGTAACTCCGACGCGTTACTCCTGATATCGGAGCCTTCGGCCGCCCTATCACTCGCACCCCTCTGCCCCACCCCGGCATCGACGATGCCTCTTTCCGCCCCGTTGGGAAAATCCTCCATTTGATTAGATTAACCTCACCGCTCCCTCTTCCCCCTCGCGCCCCTTCGCCAATCAATAACTGCAACCAAACGGCTTTTGCCGGTTATCAGGGATAACGCGATAAATTACGGAGCTTGATTATCGATGCTTGCATGAGATATTATCAATCCTGGCGCTGATTAGGGACTTCCTCATGAGATAACGACCTTGTCCGGCCCTACTTTCGTCAATTAGATTAATCGAAAGAGGATCGACGAGCGATCCTTTGTCCGAATCCACTTACTTATTACCTCCTCGCTCCCCTCGTTCCCACTCGACTCCGACTAACTAAGAGTCGGCCCCACCCTCCTCCTTCCTCCTCACGCTAGTCATTATCATCATCGTAAGACCGCAACGGTTTCACGATTCGAACGAATTTCTATTTTTATTTCCGCCACTATCGGCAACGAATTCTTTGCCCCGTCGCCTATCTAACACATGGAAATATTTATCTCCTACCCGTCGAGGAAAGGATTTTTGCATAACGAACTCTCGGATTTCATTGTGTTGGAAAGAGTTGGAAGCTCACAGTTACATTGCTGATAACTCCTCGTATCTTTCGCAAACACTGATGTACGCTGCCTGATAATATCATGTCTTCTCCGCTCTAATGACAAAGCAATAATTATACTTATTAGATAAGCACTAGAGGTAATTGTCTGCTTCCTACATGCGTTATGCAAACTCATAAATATCCGTAAAGCTATAACCCCATAAACTTCAAAGCGAATAAACGATTAAAACGCACTCATCCATACGGAAGACTAAAAAATTACAATAAAAAATATCTTCCTCGGGTACTTCATAAGAATCGCAAGAACCTTAGCTCATGCGAAGATAATTCGTCCCACGACTTTTGATCGGTGCCTTATTTATTTAGAAATGCGTTAGAAGTGTGCGCTTAACTGGCTCGGGAATTGGAAATACTTAGGATAGTCGGTTTCCGTAAAAAAAAAATAAAAGCCGCATGTGCTCGTTGTCGTTAGTCCATTCATAAAAATTGCGGAACTTTGGAAAGTGTATTCAGAATCCATTAGTCGCGGGATCGGAAGAGCCGAGTTGATGTGGTTTTGGTATACGCACGCACGCACACACCATCACCGTCTTCCTCTCCTCCTTCTCTCTCACGTTTTACTCTCTCTCTCTCTCTCTCTCTCTCTCTCTCTCTCTCTTTGTTATTCCTTTTATGCAAATAATGGGATAATTATCATATCATTACGGCTCGAGAGGAAAGGAAATCGGCCCGCCACAAAGATTCGATCTCCCGGTTGCCAAAAAAGATGAGTCTCCCGCTCCGGCCAGCCATAAAATACTTTGTTTAAGTAGGGCCCCCTCCCCGTGTGGGGGCGCGATACCTCGATTGGCTCGTAAGAGGGCCTTTCTCGTTCGCCGGGAGCTTATCGCCCTGGAGGTTCGCCGGGAGCAGTCGCGCTTACGCGTCCCCGGGCTCACCTGTAACCGCGTCATCGGCGCCTCGTCCTCGACCGCGTCCCCCTTCCCGTCGCCCAATTTTATTTACGTCGGTTCGTTCGGAGCGTTGTAGCGTAGAGAGAGAGAGAGAAGGAGATAGAGATAGAAAGATAGATAGATAGAGAGAATAAGAGATATAGAGAGAATGACAGAGAGAGAGAGAATAAGAGAGAGAGAGAGAGAGAGAGAGAGAGAGAGAGAGAGAGAGAGTGCGAGTAGGACGGCGGTTGGTTGACCCGAGGGGAGGGGAGACGACGACCGGTAAAAATAACTTAATTAATGCCGTAGAGAAGTCGGAGTTTGCGCCTGGGCGAAAACCGGCGGCGACGTTGGCAAGAGCCGCTGCAACGGCGGATGCGGTACGATTATCTTGGCCGTCTAATTAGACGGTGAAAAGGGATTCCACGAACGGAGAGTCGAACCTCAGGAGATTGCTTTAATTTTTCGATTGTAAGGGAGCCAAAGAGTATGGAGGGCTTTGCTTTCGGACTGACTGCGACTTTGCTCCGGCCTCCCTCGGCTTCCTCGCTCCCTTCCATCTATCTATCTATCTATCTATCTATCTATCTATATGTATATGTATCTATGTATGTATCTATGTATGTGTGTATGTATGTATGTATGTAATTATGTATGTATGTATGTATGTATGTATCTATGTATGTGTGTATGTATGTATGTATGTGTGTGTATGTGTGTGTATGTATGTGTATGTATGTATGTATGTATGTATGTGTGTATGTATGTATGTATGTATCTATCTATCTATCTATCTATCTATCTAGCTATATATCTATTTATATATCTATATCTCTTTCTCTTGCGCTTCTTCGTTTCTGATAAAAATACAATTTTCAAAGAAATACATGTATGCGTGTTTAAAGATGCACAAGCCCCTGATCGTCGAGTACGGCTACTGGCGAGACCGACCTCCGCCCCTTTTCCCCCAACCACCCTTTCCTTCTTCCATCTCTTTTAAATTCAACGACCCTTTTCCCGTGAAATTCGTCAATTTACCTCGCTATCCGAACCTATTACTTTTCCTTTTTTCTATGCTCCTTTACATTTACTCCCTCTTCCCCCATGAAACCTTCTTATTTCCGATGCTTTTATTTATTTTTCTTCTTCCTGGCCTTCATTATTCCTCTATTTTGCAGACTTCTGAAAAGCCTTGCGGATTATAGCGCTATTTATCTCTAGCGCTAGATAATAATAAGCTACAGCCAAATTTAATGCTCATGCTTAATTATTTCAACCAAAGTGCAATAAAATTTTAAACGCTACCTAAAAACCCCTGCCTCTTCTCCTCTGCAAGGAGGATTATTGCTTATTTTGTTTCGGCCCTTCGCTGCCATCACGTACCTACGTTATAATTTCCAAATTAATTCCGAACATATTAGCAGGTACATTTTCATAAATGCTCATCCAAATGCTCGCTTGAGCCGAATTTAAAAAAAAATATATTTATCTATCGATACTTATCAAGGCTTTTCTTTTTTTTACGTATACTTATGAAGTCGGTATTATCGTCCCATGGACGTTTATCGATTTTTTTTATACCTTACAGTAAATATTCAGAATATCGTATGCATAATACGCAGAGCATTGTTATTAAAAACATTGAGACAATATTAATTTTAACTATATCCCCTACATGCATCGACTACATTTTACATAAAGACTTTTCATCTCATTACACGGAAGTTGATATATATATATATATATATTATATAGTCTTACAGCCTTTTTGAATAAAATAGGTATTATAATTTAGATATGTTGTACGTTTATAAGAATAAGTAAAACTAAGATTATGGATAAATGAGTAGTTTAAATTAAATGAATTTAGATATTTAAATGAATTATTTAAATGAATCTAACCGAATACGAACATTTTCATTGATACGAAATCGGAGAAAATAAATATTTTTAAAAAAATCGAAGAAAATTTTGTTCTTATTGTAGGGAAATTAAAGGAGATTTAATGTTACTTTATATTTCAGAAGATTTTACAATGATGATGATGATGATGTTGATAATTTATAATAAGTAGCCATAAGAAGCCCAACGTGAATAACATAAAGATGAAATAGAGCACGGAATGTAAGTATAGATTGCAGTTCAATTTTGAAATTGTCGTGTGTACGTAGTTGCATGTGCAAAAGTGATACTGCACCCACACGCACATGATAATATACATAGTTTTAACTAGTGATGTAGACGGTGTAAAGTGGCGGCGTTGCAGATGTGTTTAGCCTTTTTTTTTTCATTGTAGATTATGGTAAAGGAGAAGTTGGAAGGTAAGAGACGAGATCCAGAGCATAAATAGGAAAATGGAATACTAATGGAGCTCGAATTTATATAAGGAGCGTCAACTAAAAGTTGTAATTAACTATTCGAGTGAATAATGTGTGAGGGAGTTGAGGCAGTGGTAGTAATAAGTTTGCGTGCGAGATGGTATTGAATCAAGCGGCGAATCGACAAAGTTATTATTATTTCCTTGGAGAGTTTATTTATTTATTCACGCATTTACTCGACACACTCCGTGGATGCAAATTAATTGCGATTGGACATTGTGCGGTGTCTAGCGCGGGGAAAATAAATTGCCCTCTGAGAACATCGAGGGCATAAGAAAGCACAAGGATCCAAAAGTGAATGTTGCGTTAGGTAGAAACTTTTTTCAGAAGAGAATGGTCTCGACGTAATAATAGTGGATCGAGTGATCGTGAGCCGGACGTAAAGTTATTCAATAAAGATCTGAATAAAGTATGATTGGAATAAAGCATGATTTTGATAGTAAGCGGTACTCGGATCGGATACTTTAGCCGCCGAGACGTTGCGCACTCTTGTGGACGTGAGGTCGAAGCGATGAGCTCGTTAATGCCAGTAGCTCGACAATATATGAAAAATGGATAAAGCGTGAGAGTAAAAGGATAATAGCCGAATGATAAACGTCCCGAGTACCGGTATTATTCTTCTAAGTAGTAATGGACGTATCGGGGATGCTGTTGTACAGTTTCGATAGTCGTAAGAGGCTAAGCAGCGAGCTGTAAATCATCCTATGTGCTCGATTAAAAAAGTTGGACTTTGAGATTGTAGGAGTAAGAAGAAAAGAGGCCGTGCATTAGAATAATCAGTGAATCATTAGAGGGGCGTAATCTTGGGGCGTAGGTGGAGCGTAGGATTGGGGGGGGGGTGCATTAATACCTTTCAATCATTAAGCATAAATGGTCGATTATCGCTTAGAGAGGCGATGACTCGACTTATTTTTAATAGCCTTTAACATGATTTACGTGCTTTATAAGGAATCGCGTAATGTCGTTAGAGCGCCGAAGGTGCGCTATTAATTACGATAATTTCCGGGGACTTGTGACGCGGTCGCGTAGACCGACGGCCCGACAGAGGGAAATACAAAAAAACGACGATGGGAGCGTAGCTTCGAGCCCAAAGGAAATTGTCGTCGTCGCCTTTGCCACCGCCGTCGTCATTACGAGGACAATATTAACACCAACGGTAATAACAATAACAGTGATAATAATAGTAATGATGGTAATGGTGAACCCGGGGCGGGAGCCAAATGAATAGGCTTAAAAACTTTTCTGTCCCTTGGCTGTGTGAGCCGAACCGAGCCGACAGAGCAACGGCAGCTTTATTAATTCAGAGCGAAGCAAAGCGCCTGCCTTCCTCTTAGCCCGCCTTCGCCCCGCCCCCCACCTCCGCCCTTCGTCGCCGTTCCGACGATTTCCAATCCCGTCGCTCGGGACACAGAAATGACCCCCCCCCTCCCCTTGGCTACTGTTCTCGCCGACACTTTCTCGGCAGGCAGCCCGTATTCCCTTGGCTCGTTACACATCCGCGATCACGTTGAATTACCGGATTTCGTGGACTTTATATCGGACTCGAGCCTCGAATATCCCGATAATAGCGTCGGCCACTAAGTACCGAGGGCAACCTCTCCTGTATAATGTGAGAAGTCGGTAATCGTCGATACGACCTCGTTACGCTCCTCCGGCAGTCCGTCCGACTCGTTAGTTTCACCGGCAGGCAGAGAGAGAGAGAGCGAGAGAGAGGGGGACGAGAGAGGGGGGGAGCGAGAGAGCGAGAGAGGGGGGAGGGACTCCTCCTGCCTCATCGTTCCAGTCTACCGGCCCGAAAACGCAATCGAGGCAATCCGAGCCTCGATTGGGAGCCCTTGATGCAATAGACTGCGAATAGTCCGGTAGGCCTGGCATTACCGGGGCCGTTAACGAATTTAACGAGCCTCGATATTGATTCAAATGACGGTGTAATGACGATCCGCGACTCGCTCTGCCGCGATACCTATTTCCATCATTTTAATAAACCGCGACATTTCGCAATGCTTGTTTTATTATTGGCAGACCTGTGACAGGCTACACGGACTCGTCGATATTATCGTTTTATCGGGTCTTGGTTGCTAAACCGAGTAAGTACATCCCGCGAGCGGGACAAGGCGAATTGTCTCTTCGGATCAATAATTACAATTCGACGAGCGCTTCGATGATTACAATGTTTCGCAAGCCGTTCCTCGCCGTCATCGGATTATATTTTTAACCGTCATTCCAATATGAATTTAAATGCAAATTTACCCGCGTAAACAGAGAGGCATTAAGCCGGCTATTTAAGCGCTTTATTATTAATACGGTACGCGTATCGGCAAACTTGCGGACGGGGCCCGCGCTCCCTACCTCACTCCCTCACTCCCTCACTCCCTCACTCCCTCACGCAGCATGTTAAGCCGCGCTTGAGCATACAAAGCGCGCGCGCGAGTAAAAAGCAAGTCATTTACATGCTAATGATTCAAATCGGCCATTAGTGTACTCGATTGATAAATAGACAGGAGGCGGTTATTGGGGTTATGGCCGAGAAACCATCAGTGAGCGAATCCCTCCTCCAAGGAGTAGGAGCTTTCACGTATTTTCTTCGTCCAGCTTAATAATGGGGATGTATGTGGGAGGTGCCGGTGGGGGGGGGTGCCCGGGTCAAAAAAACAATATAATCAGCTATATGAATAAGATGAATAAGCTACGGGATTTCACATACGTACACGTTTTTTTGTTTTCAATCGGAGTGAGGTTATTGGGGGAGCACAGGTGGGAGCACAGGTGGGTGAGCGGCTGGATGAACGGGCCGGGTTGGAGAGGGCCGGGGGGGGAGGTATTGCTTACGAAACGAAATAAAAGTTTGACAGTATAATGGTTAGCGGTAATAATTCGATAATGCGCGGCGGTGAGCTCGACGACGAGATTCCGATCGCGACCGAGTTTTTCTCTCGGCTCGTCGAGTTCGCGTTCGTTGCCCAACAACAGCGACGTTTATCCGTACCCGGGGGCTCTCTGACTGGGAGACGTGGCCTACCGGCAGGGCGACTCCTTTGCATGAAAGGATAAGCGACTAACGCGAGGCTTCTCGTCTACGGCGACGATCGGCCCATTTTTTGCGTACCAGCGCCGATGGATTACCGCATCGGCCGATACCTCGGGCTCGCGCAAAAGGTCCTCCGCCCAGATTTTTCCGCAGCTCTCGGCTCGATCCGGTTTTTTTTTTTTTTTTTGTTTGTTCTCCGTTTTGCTGCTGCCGTTGTGCCGTTTCCTTTCCTTCCATCGCTGTGGGAACATTCGAAAGAATTATTTATGCCCGCGAAAATTAAGCGTTCAATTAGATATTGAATCGGGTCTTTTTGAAATTTATGGGATCCCTCGACTCTCGATACTTTCCACGCGATAAATAAGCTTTCCCTTACGGCCCTTTCCATATGGAAACACCAAGCGAATTTCATCTGCTTTCAGCAGATAAGCTCTTCGGTGTCTCCGAAGCCCCTTCTCGCATACCCACCCATGCCATTAGCCCCGTAATGACGAACCGAGGAGCAATGCCAATGACAACAACAGCGACAACGAAACAAAAAAAGAGATTAATTAATAAATCAATAAATCAATAAGTCAATAAATATTGATGCGCATGTGCGGCCACGCGTGCTTGCAGTCTTCTATATGTGTGCGTACGTAAGCGTATATGCATAAGTAGGGGCCAGCCGCTGATTTATAGCATAGTGGAGTCAACGTAAGCCGAGGTAATATTGACGGGAGGGAGCATTAAAAAATTAAACCAATTTATGAACAGAGAGATGCCCAATAATGAGAAAATTTATTAAAGTAATAATAATGCACCGTAAAGTCGCTTAATTATAAATGTATAGGGTCGGAAGCGTCCAAATGAATCGTAAGTGCTGCGGGGAGGGGGGAAAAGACCGTTCAATGAGATGCCTGTACAGGGTATTTTATTTACCGAGTAATGAGTATTTAAAGTCGTTTTGCAAAAAACGAGAGAGAGAGAGAGAGAGAGAGAGAGAGAGAGAGAGAGAGCAGCCAGGAGGAAGTATTGGGGGGCCGGGGAGTGAGGGCCGAAGGGAAGTTAGTTTTCTAGGATCGTTGAAATCGTGACACAAAGCAAGTTGCTTTTCTTCTTGCAAGTCGATCACGCGCAATAAATCTCGGGTCAAAATCAATTGGGGGACCCCCCCTCCCGCCTCCACACCCCTATCTCGCTCTCTATGTCAATTCTTATCCCACAGCAGTCCAATAACTCTATCTCGTAAATAAATCGGCGGGAGACGTCGCCTTGCGCTTCGGCCTCTTGCAAACAATAACAAAGAGCAAATTTTCTCGCCGGCGGCTTGCGCGTGCGCAACGCTGCACCGAATAGATGCTACGAAAAGGCTATTGAATACATACATTCGTACATGTACGTCCGTAGACGTGAAGAAGCGCCATGGAGAGGTACACCCGTCCCCCTTCCCACCCGCACTCGGCTGCCGCGATGATGCATGCGGACTCGAAACGAGTTTGTCCCTTTTTATGGACTTGCGAGCGTTGTCGTAAAAGCAGCTCCGGGAGTGTGTTTTCGTGCTGGCAACGCTCGGGGAAGCTTCGCAAGCTGGCCATTCGGGTGTGCGCCCCAGCCCCTTTTCGCCCTGTCCAACCGCTTCGGCGACAGGGCCAACACCACCGCCACCAACCTCCGTTCTTCCATCCCTCCTCCACCTCCGTCAGCGAGGAAGAGCAGCAGAAGCAGCAGCAGCAGCTATACTTTTTCAGTCGATCCGTGCATTAAGATTGTCCGTATATTCCATAAACGCGTCGATATTTCTTTGACGATCGATTTGGTTTCCGCGAACTTTGACGCACGCCGATGCTCCTCTTCGTATTCCTCGCGTGTTTTCGAATTCTTTTGACTTTTAGATTTCTCGAGGAATTCCGCGGTGAATCTATTATCGCTATTTAAGGAGATACGCTCAGCTGAATTTTGATATCAGATTAAATCTTTCGTTTAGCCCGTAAAACAAATAATTATATTTCCACCTCCCCCTCCCGGTACTTTTTGTCCTTTTCTTTTTACGACTCAGCCCCTGAGAAGGCTCTTCTCAGCTTCCTTAATTATTTCCGAGGACGGGGATCCCCTTTTTATTTTCGAATCCTCGGCCCGTGGGTCCACCCCCCTCCTCCTCCTCATCCCCATCCCCCCATTATCCCCCACTCGCCCCTCACCGTCCCGTCGTCGTCCCCAGCAGCGCCCCGTCAGGCCAACGCCATCATCTGTACGCACGGCTCTAAGCTCATTATTATACACCTCGGCCCGTACAATGCCCACCTCATCTCATTGTTACATTAATTCCCTCCTTTAAATCTTCGCTTTCGAGCTGCCTTCCCCCCCCCAGCCCCAGCCCACCCCTCCGCCACGATTAAAAATCACGGCACGTACTTAGGTCAAGTCGGAAAAAGCACCAGAAGCCCTAATGCATTCGATACTAAGTGCATTTACCGTGTTATTCTCTCGTTAGGTTTAGCGAACGGACGATCGATAAAAATAATTGATAAAATTGAATCATTTCGATAAATACGCATAGGTCCATCGGCTCTGCACGAAGGTCGCTCAAACAATTGATGCTCCATTAGCATTCACGTGGGACGGGATAAACTAGCTCACGGGGCTTAAAACTAAAAGCTGCTCGAACGACAGAAAGCTCGAAACGAGAATGGAAGGGTCTATTTTTACATTTAAAAATTTAGCTGCAGAGTCGGCGGTGTTGCGTATAAAGCGCCGGCGACCGCTCATAAATACACGAAAAGAATAAAATCAAGCAATTTACAATATTAAGAAATAGCATAAGAGATGAAGTGTTGATAAAAGACGGGCCTCGGGACCTTAATTAGTTTCTATTAAAGAAGCAATTGATTTTTTGCTCATCAATTATATAGCCTTTCAATTCTCAGCCTTTTTACGAATGTAGATCAATACGTTCCTGTCCGAATCTAATATTCATTTACGTCTATCCGAAGAACCGCGCTGTCCGGTAGCTTAATAAACAATGCCAAAGAAGTATGGCCGACCCCTTACGCAAAAATCCTCATTATCCTGCGATTGTTCATACAAGACTATTGCGTATACAAGCATTATTAAAATTCGTCTGAGCTTTCGTCAGAAATGTCTCTGACGTCTAAGTAATAAGCAAGGGACGAGCAATAGTAGTAGACCATTGGAATCCGGAATCGGGAATCGGGAATCGGGAATCGGGAATCGGAAATCGAGTTTTCGAATCTAATCTCGGATATCGTGACCGCGTGGGATTTTGAATTCTAGTATAAAGAAAGAAAAAAGAAAAAAAAAAAAAATCGGTGACTAGATTCATCGATAATATTGCTGCACGTAAGCCGCGAACGTCACTCCGACAGCCCGACTTTGAAGAAAGAAAAGAATCGTGCGCTCCGAATCCCTTTTATATATAAGAACTATTTCTAGAGAGCAGGGCGACGGGTGCGCGCTTATATTTAATATTCTTGTTTTTATTTCCAGACCGACTCCCGGATAATTACGCTGCACTCCTACTGAAGAAGAGAAAATGTCCATCGTCCTCGACTCATCGATTCCCCGAATTTATTAATCTGAATTCGAAAAGGAAGATCGAGTACCTTACTCGAGGAGAGTTTCTTGATTTATTTTGTAGATCAATGGATCGTTTGTGGCCGTACAGTAGCTTCGATCGAGCACTCGATCCCTATTGATACCAGTGTACATGTGTATACACGTATCATTCATGCCGTATTGTTGAAATCAACTTTCTTTCCTGTCCGGGGCTCGACTTCTGATCATGATTTATTTGGCTTTGTCGAGTAATTAAATTAGAAGGAAATAAGCTATTATAAAAATGTTGTAGCTCGGTTTAATACTTTTTCACCTCTCGGCACGAGCAAGAAGAATTCAGGTTTTAATTTTATAAAAGCGTGCGGACTTGTTGGTTTTGTTCTTTGGTAATTGATAAAATTTTTTTTTTCCCCTCCATTGCGTTAATGGGAAAGGAGAGATAGGCGACCGTTAATGCTGAAAAATATAATAATAATTACGTTTAAGCCTGGGATAAGTAATCGCAAACTCTCGGAATCGAAGAAATCTCAAGTCCAACGAGAGGTATTTTGATGGATGAAGAACTCGGAGAAATTGACCAAAATAAATGGATGGCCGCCATTGCGCAAGATAAGAAGAAACGATTAAAAACGCATTAAAAAATCACGAAAGAGTCCAATATCTAATTTTATGAATGTTGGGTTTTTTTTTCTTTTTTTTTTTTAGTGTGAGCTCTTGTGTGAATTAAGAAGAGAAGCCAGTGAGTCGCTTGGATTTCACGTTCTTAGGTATAAATAAATGCATGATCGTCGTTGGGGCTGACAATCTCGGCCTAATGATTCCGTGTCGATTAATTTATTCTAAAATCTGAAAATCGATAAGAGGCTCTTCTAATCATACAAGGAGGTCGGCAAGGCTAATAGCACGAGTTCGATCATTATTGGTTGAATGAAATCGAGAGGGATCCTCGGTCAGGAGATCTATATTATATATTAATTATCCGATAAGGCATTATTCTCGCATCGGGAGTTGATAATGAAGGACACGGAGGCTTTCTTGGAAAATCGAGGGATAATGTAACATAAAAATCCAAATCACGCTTAAGAGGCGAGGCCGGCTCGAATAATGAAGGGGACCACCAGAACTAATGTGTTGACGTGTAGCCGCGATAAATGCATCGAACGATCGTCCCGGCGAAGCTTTTTCCATACCGTCGGCGTATGAATCGGCAACGGAGGCAACCCGCAACTCGGGGGCCCATTAATATTCAAACGCGTCCGTTTGCTCCTCCTTTATTTCCTCATCGTACCTCAAGGTCGGGATCGTCGAGCCCGGCGATTGGAGGAGGGGGGAGGGGGGAGCGATGGGAGGAGGGGGTATATATGAGAGTACATGTATGGGATAGCCGTGGCTTGAATGTGCTTGTGCTTCCTCGCTACCATCGCATACATGTTCGTTGAGGAGCCCGTGAGAGAGAGAGAGAGAGAGAGAGAGAGAGAGAGAGAGAGAGAGAGAGAGAGAGAGCGGCTGGGCCGTGAGGGGAAGGAATGTCGCCGGCGGGAGCTGCGAGAGGCGTTCAAATGTAAATTTTCGATTGAGACGCTCTTTTGTTGGCGGTCACTGTGTGTCAGCGCTTACTCGAATAAGGAATGAGCGACTTGACAACGAATCATCTTCGTCCGCCAGTATACGAGGGAACAATAAAATCGGTGGCTCAGTTTATTCCAATACCGACGGTGCTCCACTCCTTTATTTCGGCTCACATGCGGCGGCCCATCATTTTTATTATTCTATTTTGCTGATTCTGGGGTGCGTGGCCAGCGTCCCCCGGCCCCCTCCCCCAGCCACCGGGACATCCCTAGTTTTCGTGACTCCTGCCGTCTTCTCGTATTTTTCTTTCTTCCTCGTTCCTCCTCCTCCTCCACCACCCTGCCTCCCTCCCCCCTCCTCATTTGCACTTGTCGGCACTGGCTCCTCGGTTTATTACGCCTTCCAACTTCCTGTTTCACTTTCATGTATATAATGCCGCAGTGGACGCCGCGGAATTTAAGTAGAGAAAGGCCTTCCTTTAGTAGTCATTACCTTCTGACTTCTAAATGTAGTAAAATTATTTTACTTTATGTTAAGTTGATTATCAGCCAGTTTTACGTTTTAACGAAGCAGGGATTTACTATGTTGTCGTAAGGAAGGCCCGCTACCGTTGAAATTAGTAATATTAAAATTAATGTACTCCCGTAAGGACTTTAATAATTAAGGTCCTCCCGGGATGTAATTATTACAATCTCGAAAATGCAAGCATTTTTTTTTTGTTTTTTGTTTTTTTTTCTTCTTGATTTCTCAGAAACGTTATGTAATACTCAGCGAAAGACCCTCGTAAACAGTGGAGTAAAGTACACTCCAGAAACACACGCTTGCCAATAGGAAATACTGCATTCCAGAAATTATTTTTATAGATTCCGCCGGGCTCATTACGAACATTAATGCAAAATATTATTATTCCATTCATATGATATTCGAATATACTCTGTACGTTTATGGGGCGGGTAGAGGGTTGGGGGGGGGATTCCATGGATATTGAGAAAGGCCGAAAACGGTCGCGTTCTAAAACAAATATGCGTCGGTTTATCATGTACTTGACAATTAATAAGTCATTTGTTAATTATTAAAAACCAGATGAACATGTATTTGATTGTTTTTAATTGTATCGAAGGAGAACAAAATCGGCGGGAATAATCAATAGTTGATACTCGTTCGTATACACGATACGAGTATATTCATAATGCAAAGCGAAGTTTATAGTGTTGAAACTGTTTATTATGGCATTCCAATAAGTTTTTAGAATTTATAAAACCTGAAATATTGCTTTTGAATGATGTGATAATTTAATCCATTATACAAATAATATTTATTACCATATCATTGATGATTTAACCCTCATTAATCAAACCTTTACGTATAAATTAATTACTATATTTGCATAATCAGTATATATATGTATGAATTTTAATTGAACTGGAGAATAAATGTTTTTTTAATTATTGCTACCAAGAGAGTATTTATTTTCGAAAACTCTAAACTTTCATAAATAAAACAATAAATTAGTACTAATGCTTTTTTCTTTAAACCTGTGTTTCTACGGGCAAGGAGATTAACATTTTTTTGTTTGCTTAGAGCGTTGAGTCGGAAGGAGCGTGTAAGCGCGCATTAAAAACCTTCCATGAGAACAGGTTATTAATAGAAGCTGTTTATTTGCAATATTAATGTATTCAGAATGTCATTGGGAAAAGGCTCGATGATTGTGAGTAAACAAATAAGCTAAAACGTATTAGTGTCAAAAGTATTTTCGAAGATGAGGAGCGTGAGAAAAGGGAGAATTGTCCGTGTTTGCGTGTTAGAGAGTTGATAATGAGAATATTCTAATGATGTAAAATTCTAACGGTCAGCTATTCTCTTCCAATTCCTTTGTCGTCGTCGTCGTCGTCGTCGTCGTTGTTGTTGTTGTTGTTGTTGTTGTTGTTTTATTATCATTATTATTTTCTTTGGCTTGATTTTTTATTGGGTTGCGCTTATCGTTGATCGTGGGGCGTTGAGCAATAACGGCTTTGATGAAGCATTAGAACGTAATAGGTCGGACTGGTTTACGAAAAAACAAATCCTCTGATTTCTCGATAAATTTCTCGATAAATTTCTCGAGAGCTGGACGTCAATGTATTGAAGAGTGACGAAGGTAAGTAGAGGAGATAAGAGCGAGCGAGGGTGAGCGCGGCGCAGCATACGAGCTTCACGCTTGAGTACGCAAGTGAGTTAAGTTATGCTAGAAGTAGGGAGTTGCATATCTGTAATTAAATACGTCAACCAGCGTGTATTACGCGTTCGTGGTCGATTGGCCATGAAAGGGTGAAGGGGGAAGGGGTTCGCCCCGGGGGAATCAATTAGATTAGTTAGAGCGAGCGAGAGCGACCGCGAGGGGACAGGGACGGGGCAGAAGCAATGGTCACCCGGATAAGCCGTAAGGAAATAAAGGAGGAGTAATAGCTTCATTAGGAATCCTTGATCGTGGAGTTAATTAAAGGTCGCATAATTCGGAATCCTTTGGCCGAGGAGAAGCCCCTTTTATTTATATATTAATCATTCGATTTGGCCGGCGTCCGCCTACCGATCTGTCCACAGAGAAGGGTTTGCTTTTTTCTCATGTCGGGGGACACATGGCACACTGTCCGAGGAGGGAGGGAGGGAGGGAGAGAGGGAGGGAGGCGTCGGGGTAACTCGAGCCCATTTCCTTGCTCCCACCTGTACCTCAAATCCCGGCGCGAGGAGCACGCGACGAAGATGGTCCCGGCGATGCCGTCGGCGGTGACAGGCTTCAGGGTGGGGCGGGGGGAGTGGGGGTCTGCGGAGGGGTAGCCGAGTAAGGGGACCGAGCTCCTGCTCAGGATGCATTAAATCACGAGTGCCGGGTCCGTGTGTAGAAACAGGTGAGCGGGCGGGGGTGATAATGTGGCCGTTAGTATGCAGCCGTGTACTGTTACGTTAATGTTAATGCCGCGGCCCATTGATCCCGGGGCAGCGGCACACGTTTCGATCGGGCTTCCGACTCTCGCTCGTTATTGTCACTGGTGTTGGTGATGCTGCCGCAGCCGCCGTCACGCCTTTTATCCTTTTTCAGCTGGGATGCAGCCGAGAGGCGCACGGGGTCACTCAAGCGATAGCAGCGGGGAGAAAAGGCTCGTGGCTCTCGACTCGACGGGAACCGTTTTTACCGCGGTCGACGATTGCGTGCTCCATTCGTCCTTTACACCTTGGCTTCACATCCTTAACACCACCCCTCCGCCCCTCTACCCTTCCCCCTCCTCCACCACCCCCCACCGCCACGTTTCCTCGCTCACCCCGATACTCGGCTAAGCGAAAATCCTTCGGCGATCGTCACTGAGCCGTGCGACTCTTCGACCATTAAAGCCCCCTGCGAAAATTCTGGCCTCGAAAGTCGCCTTCGTAAGGTGAGTGCGTAGAGCCGTTTGAAGCCGGGACTCCCAGAGATAACGGACTGGAGGGAAATCCTAAAGGACGAGTAAAAAATTTGGAGCTTTGGGGCGTCTCAGCCTACTCCGGCTGAGCTTATTAAGCTCGCCCCCCCCTCCCTATTGAATGTCTGACGATAAAAAGTACGTACGAATCTATATAGCGCGGCTTGGTCTCTGATATTTTTTCCATGAACTGATTACCCAATTACTTAAGCATGTACAACATTTTTTTTTAAAAATAATTTCACGTGAATTTTTCGACTCTTATCTGCGAAGCTCGGCTCATTCTCTGTACCTCGCTAATCCTCGCTTTAGCCCAATCTGCAGCGTATGCCTCTACACCGATCCCTTCCTTCTCTACGTCTTCTACCACCTCCTCCTCCTCCTCCTCCTCCTCCTCCTCCTCCTCCTTCCTCTCCACCTCGACCTCCGCCACCACAATCTCCACCTCCTTTATAATATACTTCGGGTTTCTCTGGCCGCTCGCAGGACGAAGCCAAGTGGAATGTCAGAACAATCTAGCGGCCATATAGGAGCTCTCCCCCAGCCTGTCCGACCTCTCCACGTATCCAGATACATGAACACCTATACGCTACCAACGCACCAACTTCTCTCAGACTCCCTTTTATAAATTTCTCCCATTAAATCTTGCCGTTCCGTAATTTTTATTGTTTTATTATGCATTACTTAAGCCTGTATTTGATGCTCTTTTAAGTATATTTCTCGCTCCCGAGTGAGCGCGAGAATCGGAGGAGAGGTGCGCTTTTTCTTAAAAAGCAAACTCCAAATTTTATGAATTATTAACGTAAAACTGCAATTTCTTCGAAGAAATGTACACGATACTGTTTAATACCGTTTAGCTCCTATAATCGCCAATAAATCCAGCCAGATGAATTAAGTGCATTTCTACTTATTATTACTTCTTTCTTCTCTCTTTTCATCTTCTTCGTCGTCCTCGTCTTCGTCCTCCTCTTTTATTATGTTAAATGACAGGCTTATTTATTAATCTTTATCACGATCGACTTTTTTACTAGATAAAATTAAATGTCTGATTATATTTCATAACATTATTTGATATATTTATTACTATTGTTATTACTACTACTACTACTACTACTACTACTACTACTACTACTACTACTACTACTACTACTACTACTACTACTACTACTACTACTACTACTACTACTACTACTACTACTACTACTACTACTACTACTACTACTACTACTACTACTACTACTACTACTACTACTACTACTACTACTACTACTACTAGTATTATTATTATTATTATTATTATTATCATTATCATTATCATTATTATTAGATTTTAATAAGAAAATTAAAAAAAAATTCAGTAATGCAATTAATATTTTTATTACGACGACGAACCTACCATAACTTATTCACACGCACTCACACACTAAATGAACGTATAAATGCATATATATATATATATATATATACACATATATATTATAAGGAGCTAATAGAAAAACTTAGAAGTTGCTCCGAATCTCTATTGCAAACCACCCCTTTCAAAACAAAATTTCACATCATGTATTAATTTATGTCTCAGATACATACCCTATATTTATATTGTTTGTAATAAATGACATGTGACTATACATATATGAATTTAATATAAAACAATGCTATCAAAAGATAAGAGGCAATTACATTCTTATTGTTTCATATGGAAAATTAACTTTATATATATAAGCCCGTCGTCAAGGAATAAAGTGTGTAATATTACTTTTAAGTTTTTCTTAAATAAACGATCAAGACTAGATAGTTAATAATGTTTTTATTAGTTAAAGAAAAAAAACTTTTTTTTTCTTCCGATTGCGAAGTGTATAAATTATCCGGATTGTAAGAACATTTGAATTTCAATAGAATTCAATTGAATCTACTTAAGTGTAGGATAACTTTCTTTATTCCAGCTGAGAATCTTCTTAAAGTAATCAATTATTGGAAAGAATTTCGTTTTCCCGACGCATAGGCTATTTTCCTGTTTTATTTAATTCTTAATCCGTCGTATCTTTTCAAAGGAATAAATAAAATTTATGCACTGCGAATATATGGTTAACGTGAGCCATCATATTCTACAAAAGCGTAGATATTTCCTTGAAGCTCGCGTGGAAAACTTTTGAATTAAACATTCTTATAATAATAATAATAATAATAATAATAATAATAATAATAAGAAGAAGAAGAAGAAGAAGAAGAAGAAGAAGAATCGGGAAAAAGAACGGATCATTATTGCGTGAGCGAAAAGGGCAGGAGTCTCCGAGGGGGAAGGGGGAAGCTCTTCATAACGCACTCTCGTTGGTGTAGATGCAACGCAGACCATATCATGGGAGCACAAGTGAGTGCGGTATACATGTAAGTCAAATGTGCTTACAATGGCTCAGCGAGAAGCAGCATTAGCTACGCGAAATATATGTATACGTAGAATTGTTGCGGTAATGGGGGAGGGGTACGGTGGGTGGAGGGAGGGTTAGTCGAATAGTTTAGGTGAAGGTGGGTCCGGCATCGCGAGCGGTGGATTTCTACCGTTGATTTCAATAAAAGGAGGCCGCAGCCTGACTTGAGGAGTCATCGTCGCCCGTGTCCTGGAAGGTCAGAGTATTTATAAAGCTTGCAGGAAACGAGTGACATTTTACCTGCAGCTTCTTCTCGGGAGAAAGCGCATCGGATTTGCGCCGGAGCATTAATGCATGTTTTATGAGAGAAATGAAGTCGTTAGCGCGGTCGGAGAGCTGAAAGCTTGAAAGTGTCTTCCCTCTCGCTGTCTTTCCACCTCCTCCTCCGATCCATCGCCCCCCCCTCTCTCACTCTCTCTCTCTCTCTCTCTCTCTCTCTCACTCTCACTCGCTCACTGTGCGTCGCAGCTCCTCGTTGCTGAGCCCGTCAATGCGCGGATCTCTTTAGCTGCGAGGAGCTCCGCTAATTTCAGGAATCCGCCGGGCGTTAAAAATCACGGGGAATCCTAATTAATCGAGGCGCGGAATATTAATGTCCGCCATTCCTTAGCAACGGCCATATATAAGGGGGCTCTTTATTATGCGCCTCTATTTTTTCTTACCTGGACGCGCGGCAATAACGAAGTATGCCCAGTTTCAGCGGTTTATTACGTGCGTACGTCCCGGCTCTCTGGGCCCTAAGCGTACGAGCACAAGCTCGAGCACGGGTGACGGGGCGACGGGGAGCAGCCATCGGCTTTATCTCCCAAGAATGAGAGGATTGGCGGCAGGGGCCGGGGAAGGGTTAGGAGGTTCGGGGTAGGAGGGATCAATGGTGGATTAACTTATTAGCGAGCGGCTTGAGTTATACGGGCAGCTCGTACAATCCGCTGCAATCTGGTGCAAAATGCGAGGACTCGGCTCCGAGGCCCATTACCCGGGCCCCAATAAAAACTCCCTTAAAGTCGGAAGCGACCGCTCGTACGTTTGTTCCTTATTTGTCGCGGAATTATTTTGTTTAATACGCAAGCGAACGTTATTAGTCAATGCTCGAGGGCCAGGAGAGAACCGCCGGTGGCTCGGCTCGGAAATTTATTCTCAGATGACATTCCAAAATGCATATTAATAAATACCCTGGCTGCAATAGCATCGAACCGCGGGCTCACGCGCGGATCTCCGGTCCATCGGTTTTTCTCTTCGACTGTAACTATAAACTCCTTGGGAATGATGAACTTTCGAGATTTAAATGTAAATTTCAACTTGGGGACATTTATCTCCAATATAAGATATCAAGTGAACCGCATGACCGGATAGATTATATGCATTCCTTTATGCCTTTTCGGTAAACCCCAATCAAGCAAAGTGACTTTAGAATTTCTCTAGTCGGCGACGCCCCGAAATTCCCCACCTTCCCTCCTGCCCCCCCCCACCCCATCCGCACCTTGAGCGATCGAATTTGAAAATTCCTTGCGCCACTTCCTTGCGCTGATTAAAAAGAAAAGCTTTTCGCAAATGGCTAACAACAGCAATGACGACGCGAGCCTTCTGCGGTATTTTCCCTTTGCTTCGGCCAACTACGACTAAAGGCATCGAATAAAGCGCGCGATCGGCAGCCGAAAGAAATTCTCTCCAATTTTAGGCTCGTAAAACTCGCTTTTACTTTAATTCATCCGCGACCCACGAGTGAAATCCAAGCACTTTGTCTTTTATGTTTGGGAAAACTCGGAAATACGTAAGCTGCTCAGGGATAGACCGCGTGCGCATGCGTCCGCTCTAGCTAATATACCGGGCACTCTCCTACACGTCGGACTGTCTCCATCTGTCTCCGGCTGTGTCTGCTCTGCTCTGCTCTGCTCTGCTCTGCTCTGCTCTCTCTCTCTCTCTCTCTCTCTCTCTCTCTCTCTATCTATCTATCTCTCGAGCATAAGTGTATATGCGTGGCGCGCACACGGGCTTCCTGAGAAAACGAGCTTTCGGCTCATCGACGAAACCGGATATACATTAAGCAGAGGAAAGGTACTTTCTGCTGGAAATAATTTATTTTCGCTCGGGAGATTTCGCTGCGCGCGCGCGGGTAACGACGTGTTTTCACATGTAAATTAAGTGTTTGTTGGTGAAGGCATTGAAGTCGCAGGAATAGGCTTGTTTTCAAAACGACTAATGCTTTAAGTATGCAACGAGAAGGAAGATGTGTCTTCATTAATCCAAACTTAATAGCCATTTCACTTTGATGGATCTTCTTTTTTTGTCTATTGTTTTTGTTGGGCTTTTATGTACTTATAAACATGCGCATGTAGGATTTAAGGAGTCGGACAAGACTCTTCTTCATTGACAACCGATTCCTCCCTTACTTTATAATCAGCTCTACTTTGCAATCCCAGTTTTTCCTAAAGAAAAGCTGTGTGCGTTGTAGGTAATGGATGACGAGGGGAGGGAGTACAGTGGATAATAACTATAATTAAATAGTGTCTGGTCGTCAGGATTTTTTTTTCTTTTTTTCTTTTTCTTCTTCTTCTTCTTCTTCTTCTTCTTCTTCTTTTATTGCAAGCTAATTTTGCGCTCCGAAATTGTGCATTAAAAATTCGTTCCCTCCGAGAGAGAATTAAAGAAATGTTATTTGCTCGGCGCATGTAATATTTTAGCGATGAAATATAGTAGTTGCGTTTGAACAATTGATTGACAGAAAATTACTCGGTCGGTAAGGAATTATGTTAGCGCAACGACTCCCCTTTACTGTCAATTATAAAAGATCTATTACGACTCGCTTTACCCGAAACCCTCTTATCTTAATAGAAAATTCTTACAAATTATCCAAATTTACATGTCCCCGTCCCGTATGAATCCCGGTTATAATCCCGAAGGTGCGCAATACCGGTATTAAGGCCCCTACCGACTCGCCCTCCCTAACCCGAGAATTCACGGACTGAGGATCGATCGGGGAATAAAAGTGTGCGGCGTCGTGATTGGGAGAGAGGAACAGGGGATAAGGCGACGATTCCTGCATTAAGATAAGGGCTTGGAGTTGCCATCAAAAGCACGGATTCGCTTGCGGGGCTAAGAGAGATCAATCTCTGGCGATAATCGGTGTCCCTGGGTCCGGGCCCGGGTCGATTAATTACAACTCATTTCCTCGGAAGCGTGCGAGCGGTGCTTCGGTTTTCGGCCACGGGCCAATTAACGGGTCGACGGGACTGAGCCTCGGGGTCGGGGGGCCGTCAACCCCCCGGGACACGGCCACGGGGACGATCCACTGGCCGAAGGTCGCCCCTTTAATTATTCGTCGGTCCGCTTTTCCCATGAGCGTGTCGCGGCGCGGCGATAAAAATTAATTTGATCCCGGGCTCAATTGTTACGCGGCCCCGGGAATATCAGGAACTCAGTAGTGGCAATGGCGATGGCGATGGCGATGGCGATGGCGGTGGCGGTGGCGGTGGCGGTGGCGGTGGCGGTGGCAGCAGCCGTCCCGGTGGCGGCGGTACTCGGTCGTGAGAGTCCGTGGGTGGGGGTTGGGGGTGACGCGGAGTAAGGGAGGGCGACCAGAGAAGGAATGAGTTTTACGCGCAGGGACAGTCGTTGGGGGCGCGCGCAGCGGCGGTGGCGGCGGCGGCGGAGAGATTTTTATGGGGTCCGAAACTACTCACGAGTCCGCCGCGAGAACGCTTGGAATTTTCGGAGTCAATCCCTCCTCGACTCACTCCTTTCTCGATGCGATTCCACCTCGGCTTCGACCGACCGCCCCACCCCCATCCCCACCCGCCACCCCGCCCAACCTACCTCGAATTTCGCATTTCTTATTTCATTTCGTTTTCTTTGTTTTCCTCTCCCCCCTCTCTTTCTCTTTCTCTCTTTCTCTCTTTCACTCTCTCTCTCTCTCTCTCTCTCCGCTCTCTCTATTTTCATTTTTTTCTCTGCCCTTTTCTTCCGTCGGCCGCCTTTTCGGGGCGTTTTTCTTCCCCGGACCCCGCGCGCTCCTTTTTATTCGCTCTTTTTGCGCTCGACGATTTTCGACCTGCTTTTTTTCCCGCGCCCCTTCGCGTCTGCCGAATAACAGACTAATGCAATTAAATTAACGAAAATATCGCCGCCGCTTTGGCGGTCTTTGCGATTAATCACCGCGTTCGGGATGTAAATTTTTTTAATGTCTTTTACACGATGTTACACCAAACGTCTTTTTATTTCTCCTTTGCGTATCCTTAAACAAAAAGATACTTCAGCTATATCTCGGTTCGAAGTCTCGATGCCTCTATTCCTTAGAAAGCTTAGAGGGGCATCCGCCGGGACTTATCCCTATTCCTCCCGCGCTCCTCAACAAATCATTTGCCTCTCCTCTCTGCCGAGTTTATAGCGAGTATTTTTAAAACGGCCGTTTGTATATTGATCGGGGCCAACTCGGGCGTTGATAAATCCTCCTTTCCCTTCGTAAAAAATATGTAAAAGATACATTAAGGTTAATATGCTTCTTTATAGCTCGTAAATTATGGGCAGTACATTATTCGTCTGCCCGTAATTACTTAACGCACGGCCATTCTTTACATTGTCCATGAAAATCTAAGGATTGCGGATAAATTATCGCTGCGGAATCGACAAGAAGAATTATTCTTATCTATATCGATCATTGAGAAGTAAATATTTAAGAAGGAAGGGGGCATAGAGGGAGCTAGAGAGCTAATCAGTATGAATTTCAGGACGGCATGAACGTAACATCTGAAAAAGCTTATCAAAGAGAGCAGCTTAATTCGCGTGTCGATCAACTCTAGCGATTCGGCCTCCTCCCTGTCCCCTGCTCCCTGCTCCCCCCTCCACCGTCTGCACCGGCACATCTTAAATCACACAAAAAAATCGCTGGACGTAATGCTTGGCTTTGCGGGCCGCGCATACCCACGCACACGCACGCGCAGAGGCTGGAAAAGAGAGATGAAGACGCACGCACGTGCGCGCGAGATAAATATTTCACGCGAGACCGCCAAGCATCTGACGGACGAGACGAAAAGGAAACTACATCGGGTAGAGAAAAAAGTCAGTAGGTTGAATCTGTTGGGGCGATAAGCTCATTACTATGCATTATTACATAATTAAGGGAATATCACGTCCTTGTTCATTATACGCAAGGAGGATTTATTTGTTCGAGCCTCTCCTCGTTTCTTTAACTTTACCTTGCTCGGGCTCACGGACGCTCACACATGCACTGAGAGGCGCTGGCCCCACCGTTCAGCTTCTCTTATGCGGTTCGTATGCGTATCTCCGCTCCTTCTCCTGCAGCGTCACCCCGTAAGAGGTATTGGGGTGTTCGTGTATGTACGCTTGTGCCCGCCCGCGTGTGCGTATGGGGTAGAGGTTGGTGGAGTTGAAGGAGCAGGAGGAGTAGGAGGAGGAGGAGGAGGAGGAGGAGGAGGAGGAGGAGGAGGAGAAGGAGAAGGAGTACCCGCTTCTCGCCCGCGACCCTCGGCCGTGCCAGTCCTCGCGTTTGTTGTCGTCGTAGTCGTAGTCGTCGTCGTCGTCGTCGTCGTCGTGGTCGTCGTCCGTTGTCGTCCATCGTCGTCCGTCGTCGTCCGTCGTCGTCCCCTATCTCCCCTTCGCGTCGCTTTGTTTCTTGCAAGAACTCGCCAAGCTGAGCCTTAATTAAAGGAGGCTACGGCCAGTGATGGGGAGGGGTCGAAAGGGAGCGAGGGGAGAGCAAACACAGAGAGAAGGACAGATTTCGTTGACTTGCTCGAGGCATTTCCGTTATCTCGAGGGACACTCGGGGCCCCGTCGTTGACCGTCCCCGTCGGCTCCTGATGCTGATGCCGCAGGTACCCGGAGATGTATGTGTACCCTCGGACCTGTTACCGCCGTTCGGCTCGGCACTTCTTTCGCACGGGACGACCGGATCCGCGGACATACCGGGAAACAAGCCGACTCTACGTTCCTCAATTAAGATCATTTTCGTCCTCGGATCATCGCTCCCGCTGAAAGAAAGGAAGTGCTTTTCTACATTGGTTATCGCGCAGCTGAGCTCACAGCCTGATTCCATAAGAAAATCCTCCCTATTCTCCTTTTTCTGAAGACCCTATTACTATACCAGCCTCCCGATTACCACTTATAAAGTACTATTTTGAAAATTAAATTTATCGCCGCATTTCTCTCTCTCTCTCTCTCTCTCTCTCTCACTCTCTCTGCGTACGTCTGCTGCACACTCGTTGCATTGTAACACTACCGTAATTGCAAGTTTTTCGAATTTCTTATTGTAAGAGCCTCTGCGATTGTGTGCGCTTGTACGTGTCCCTTTGAAATAAAGCATTTATGAATGTTTATGTTTCAGGTTATCTCTTTCATTTAGGATATAATTTATGTCTGACGTATATGTTCGACATAAATACTCTAGTACTAATTTAATAGAAATAATATTTTTTTCAGATACTGCCAACATTATCGGGCTCGGATTTTAATCTTAGAAAGCAATTACTTTGTTAAAAATATTTGATATGTTTATAATAATATTAGAAACGGCACTTAATTCGGCTTTTTTAATTAAAACGATACTTGCGCTTATGAGCGAGTGCTCCCAGAGCAAAGGAAATACTTAGAATACAAGGGAGCCATTAATTCTTATTCGTTCGATTCGCCATTCTTATAAATAATTCATAATTCTTATTTATTATTTAATCCACGATCGAGATATTATTTTCGACTGTTGATTGTCGCTCTCTCTCTCTCTCTCTCTCTCTCTCTCTCTTTTTAAAAGTCTTGGTTAATAAAAGCTTCTTGGGAGTAGCGCTTTCTAGTATTGATGGGCTAACCAAATGTTATAACCGAACAGTAACCAAATGTAAAAATAATACAAGTAGGGGGTGAAACAATGTGAGTGGTAATGTTTATTGACAGCGAGCACGGAGCGCGGTAATTAAGTGCTCTTTGATACAAGCTGGATGATTTATGGATACGGCCGCGGCAGGGCGCGAAGGGGTCCGTCAAGGGAAGGAGGATTTAAAAAATCCTTGGAATATAAATGGGAAATTTAATATATGAATTATAAGGCTCGAGCGGGCATTCGGAAATCGGAATAAATAATAGATTTTTTATATATATTACTTGTAAATGAGCGATAAGTTTTGCAATCGGGAACGAGTGCGGGAATGCCGAAGATTTCTCGATTACGGCAACGTCATTTGACAAGCCATTAATTAGAAAAGTACCGTGAAAGCTGTCATAAAATGAAGTCATTCGAGTGCCGCTAAGAAAGCTCGTGGACACTCGGTTCCCGTTCCACGCGGATCTTTCTAATAAATGCATTGACTTTCACGAGTAAAAAGTATTGTTAACGAAGCGGGACTGATGTTGGTGCGGGGAGGGAGACAGGGAGGAGGAGGAGGAGGAGTCGGTGTTGGGAGTCGTCGTCATCGATTAATTGGAAACGAAAGGAGGAAAGGCGGAGCGTGGTTCATTGGGGGGGGGGAGAAAAAGGTCGCGAATGGCCCTTATTGACATGCGCCTACCGTCCCGGCAACTAATTAAGACGAAATACGTAGTCAATTAGAACATTTGTTAATTGATCGGCCGCTGCCCGCATAACAGGTCTAACAGTATTAAAAGAAGCAGTCCGGTCACCTACACATGTACGGCTGTATAAGGTGGGACCCGCGGCTCATTCCGGTTCTACCTCAGACCGCGTGCCGCTCTTGATATCTTCGTGCGCTGGATTGCGCGCGTGTGAAATGATCCGCCGTCGAGTCGGAGCGGAGCCTCCGGAACGGAGTCCACTTTCACTCAACCGTCCCTCTCTCCCTCTCTCCCCCCTCCCTCCCTCCATCTCTCTCTTTCGCTCTTTAGTTCGACTGGTCAGCCATTCCCAGCTCCATGGAGCTTTATCCTCCTTGATTTTCATTTTCCCCCGATCGGGGTAAAAACGATCGACAGTCGTGCGCCGCAACTTCCTGGCGCCAAGGGCTACGAGGAAGGACGCGGGACCGCGAGTTGTCCGCTCGCAGGTGGATGGCCTCCGCGAGACTCTTGCCCCCGGGGCGAATTATCGATTTTATCATTGGGGCGAGATCGCTGCCTCATGCGCGTCCTTACCAAGTTTCCCTTCGGGCTTTGGGTCACTCATTGCGACTCCGTTACGTAAGCCTTACCCCTCACCCCAACCCCTGTACCACAGCCCCTCATACCCCGCGTTCCTTCTTGTTTCAATCAATAGCTACCGCAAGGTAGCTCAGATGACCCTGTGAAACGCTTAAGCGAAAACGCCAAACAACAATCTCATTCAATGCTTTATCTTCGCAATTTTCACTGCGATTACAATTAATTAAAATTTAATCTTCCTCATTTCAACAGGATATTATTAAGTTTTATTCGGTCGAGCCTATGTTGATTCGCTCCGAGTTTTGAGAAACTGCCGCGCTAAGAAGAAGAGAGTGAGAGAGAACATGTATTTTCAAACTTTCCAGATTCATAGGGAAACCACGTTTTCATTGACTATTTCCATCGATTATCAAGTACTTAAAGAAATTCGGTGTTCAAATAATTAAAGACGTTGTAACGTTATCAATGTCTTTAAATTTATCGTTTCATACACGTGATCATAAAATAAGTCAGGTAAATTGCCTCGAAATATTAAAAGTACGCGGCTAGGTAAGGGTCGGTAAGGCTTGTCGGTAATAGGGCGGGGGGAGAGGCTCGATAATAAAGTCGACAAAAAAGGTTAATAATAAGTGACTGAATGCTTTGATCGAGAACCGGAGTCCGTCCGCTTCCTCGATGTAACAAAGCCTGGCGAGACCCTTGAAATATCTTAGTTTATATTCAGGTGAGACTGGTAATGCGAATCTGTGACGTTGATATGGGCTTGCGGTGCAGGAAGGATCAATTTCGGTCAGATTTCGGCTACAAGGAGCTGCGCAAAAAGGGCATTAAGGTTGGCCGCGAGGCGCGGAAAAAAGGAATGAAAACTACATAAGAATAAGAGCGGAGAGAGGAGAAGAAGGAAGGAAGGAAACTGAGCGGAAGAGAGTGAGTGAGCGAGAAATAGAGATAGATAGAGAGAGAGAGAGAGAGAGAGAACACCCAAGGCAGCAAAGATACTCTTTGAGATTTTAATATACGTGAACCGATAATTTCTGGGGAAATCGTTAATTAATAAGATGAGAATGAATATCAGGCCCAATTTACACAGGGGCCCTGACGCGCATTAATACCATGAGAATATAGATATAAGAGGGGAGGCCGAGGGGTCGATAAATGAGCAAGACGTTAGAGGACGGAGGAGGTTGGGTTAGAGGGCCAAAAGGAAGAGAGAATCACAGGTAAAGAAAAAAAAAATGCAAAAAAATGCAAAAAGATGCATGAGAAAGGGAGAAGAGGTAATGAAAAAGAGATAGAACAAGACCAGAAAAAGAGCGCAGGCTCACGAAATAAGAAGAGCGCGAGGGCAAAAATAAGAGAGGGAGAGAGCATCAGAGATAAGAAAAAGGAGAGGGACGAGACGAAGAGAGACAGGCGCTGCGGCGATGTTGTGATATGGTTTTGCGCTTTGGTGGGAGTAAGAAGGAAGCCGGGGCTCAAGCCAGCTCACCGCGAGATGAAGGAGGCCAGACGGCACGAGAGGAGAAGGATGGACTACCGAAGAGTCTCGAAGGATAGGACCATGGAAGCAAAAACAGAAACCAGTCTCACTGGCTCAAGGCTGCCTCCCTCCTACTCTCTCTCTCTCTCTCTCTCTCTCTCTCGCTCTCTCTCCCGCTCTCTCTCTCTCTCTGTCTCACTCTCTCTCTGTCTCTCACTCCACCTCACGATCCTCCCTGCCCGCTACACCGCCCCTACCGACGAGTCCGTCTGCGCCTGTGCGCGTCCAGCCGCCTCGCACCTCCACGTTGTCATTCGTCCACCCCTCGAATTCCCTCATCCACCCCATTCCGCAGAAACCTCCTCAAGCCTTCGACATTATACCTTTAAATTCGAATGACTGGCCATGCGCCCTTCTAAGTACGACCCCTCGCCGCCCTGCTTTTTCGGTTAATCCCAATATTTCGTGTGAGCGACCATCAAGTAAAAGCCCCGACAGTAAAAGAGCTTTTATCGGGGATATTTCCTCGGTTAGGGGACGGGGGAGGGAGAGTGTAGCCGATCCCGATTTTCCAACTGACTGACACCGAGGATCCATCGGATTTTCCCACCCTACTCCGTCTCTTCCCGCCCCCGCCTTCCCGATTTTAATCGGCTTCACTTGGCTCGACTCGCGGCCTCGTCGACGAATCTCTCTCTTTCACTCTCTCTCTCTCTCTCTCTCTCTCTCTCTCTCTCTCTCTCTCTCTCTCTCTCTCTCTCTCTCTCTCTCTCACTCTCTCATTCTCTCTCACTCTCTCTCTCTCTCTCTCTCTCTCTCTCTCTCTCTCTCTATCTATCTCTCTTTCTCTCTCATTCCCCCCACCGAGCCCTAATGGCACCGGTGGGGCCCCATCCCCGATTAAATACTTGCGGTAGCGCCATTACGCGAATTCAAGAAGGAATGATTAAAGGCTGAAAATCGTAAATTAAACATCAATTGAGAGGATAAAGAGGGTAAATAATGAGGCTGAAAAGGCTTATTAACCGGCACTTGACATTTATCAAAATCATTTTAACAGGCTATTAAATAGAGCTTTGGAGGGGCATTATACAGGAATGATTATCGGGCCTAATTGTAGAGCAGTAAATTTAATTTCACCGCGCAACATCTAATAATGATGATGACATCGCACACGCTACATATTAAACGTCGGTTAAAATGTTTCGCCCCCATTAATTTAACGTCGATCACAGGGGCAAAAATGTACGTCATTTGCAATTAAACGTCACGGGCCGCGCAGCCCACTCCACGCGCGTACGTGTGCGACTCAACGTTTGCCCGTGTGCGTGCATGTAATGATAATTAAAAAAGCGTTAGAAGGAGAGGGGGTCGCTCGCGTCGCTAATAAGTATTTCAACAAAGAATAAAAAGTTCTCCCACCCATCCCCCCCTCCCCGCCGCTTACCAACCATCGGCAGCGCGCCTCGGTCGCAGTCTCGCACTCTCTCGCTCACTCTTCGCGTCGCAAAGCCCTGTACCGCAAACTCATTGTTATTTCTGGAGATATAGCTGGCTCTCGCTCGCTCCCGTCCGCAGAAGCATTCAGCCTCTTAAAGAAATTCGTCAGTCACTGTCTCGCGCGAAGCGCTAATAATTTCCTCGTCATTCCCCGGGCCCGGGGTTGCATCACACCTCCGCCTCCCGGCCCCGCTCGTTTCACGCAAATTCGCCTCCTTCGGAAACGCCTTTCTTCCACTGGCCCTTTAATAGTGGATCCCTAATGGCCGTACAGGGCGGGCTCGAGCCCGAGTTGTTAGAGCGGGCCATCGGCGCGGGGAGCCCGTAAAAACCGTGACGTATCGACGTGGCCGCTGCACCAGAGAGCGACGTCGTCGTCACGGGGATCATCGTCGCGTCTTTGATGTTGCTGCCCTCGGCCTTCCGTCCTCGAGAGCTTCGTTCCTCTACGTAATTGGCGCCCAACGACCCTTTATTTTATTCCTCCTTACCACCCGGCCCTGGCTCGTGGTTAGGCTCTTGGCTTAGGCTCGCGACTCTTGGTATTGTAGCTCCGGACCGGATCAGGTTCCGCCGACCTCCGAGATCAGCGAGGAAAGATTGCGTCGGGGAGTCTGGCGAGATCTCGGCCAAAGCCGAGGAGAGAATTATTCCGAGCGAGTGGATAATTCGCGCACCGGGAGATAAAGGAGTTAAAGGGTCTCATCACTCCGGTCCACTGCAGAGCAGCCTAGCCTACCTACTTACCTACCCTACCCTACCTACCTACCTACCTACCTACCTACCATTGACCACCACCTACTCCGCCTCCGCCTCCGCCTCCGCCTCTGCCTCCGCCATCGCCTCCTCTTCCTTCCCCCCGGCCCCCGTTATTCTGAGCCGATGCTCGCCGCCCGCCTGCACCGCCCTTACCGCCCTTACCTCCCTTAACGCCCTTACCGCCCTTACCGCCCTTACCGCCCTTACCGCCCTTACCGCCCTTACCGACCGCTCCGACCGCTCCGACCGTCTCAGTCCAGTGCCCCAACAGTAGTGCCGGAGCTCGCTCCCGGCCATTTATTTTTCCGTTTTACTGATTCTTAACTACGATTTTCAAAGGAATGTTTTATTAGCTTTTTAAGAGTACGTGGCAGGTAAATAATCGGCCTGCTGTGAAATTCTTTCAACTGGCAATAACGCCTTCTCTAATCGAAAACTTGAGTCTCCTCCTCCACTCGAACCTTTACCCCTTGACCTTGCCATTTACCTCCTTTTCCTTTATGCCTGCAGTCCCTGGTTTTTAGTAGCACTTACAAAGGCTAAAATTCATATTGATTGTATTATTATTTACCTCGCTTCCGGCATCCTTAGCCTGGCCTTGAATTATACGGGTACATCCGATTATTAAACGTTTAATAAACGAAACCCTTTCATCCAATTCGATGACCTTCTCTCTGACGCCTTAGCTCATAAATATTCACATGCACTATAATAAAAACAAGGGAATAACAGAATTCAACATTTCACGTGCACAACTACTTAGAAGACGATAATTACTTAATTACTACCTTGACTTTATAAATTGAATCCTAATTGCTTATATATAAATGAAAGATTAGAGCCTTACGCGGCGGACTCTGTTCTTGAATCTTCTTATTTTCCTGAATCCTATTAATAGACAGGCTCGTCAAAGCGAATATTTTATTTTTGCAGTTGAATAATGATTGACGCTCAGTTTGAAACAATAAATTCCGGGGACTGATGATAAGGGCGCATTAAGAATGGCTAATTTTAATACGGGACAGCAAGAAAATGAAATCAGTTTTATAATTTCGTATTAAATAGGTTTGCAAAATGAAGAGAGGGAGATAGAAGGGGATAGCCGGAACGAAAGAAGAAGAAGAAGAAGAAGAAGAAGAAGAAGAAGAGAGAGGGGGGGAGAGGAAAAATCTACTTCATGAGAAGAGATAAAGCTAAAACGGAAAGAAACATTGGCCGATGAAATAAAGAATACAAGACATGAACTGTAAGAGCGAGAGAAAGAAAAAAGAAATAGTTTGCTGCTGCTGGTGCTGCTGCTGCTGTATCCAGGAACGCGCTCGCACCCGTTCGGTACACGCTAGCTCGGATTATCTCTTGATAAACATTCGTTACATACTCGAAAGTATCCCTGAAGCTGTAAGTGTTACCGGGAAGTCCGTTGCATTATTTTACGCTGCACGAACTGGCATTTCTCAATGACTCCCTCCATCCCTGCCTGCACACCCCACCCTTTTTAATGTAGCGGCCCTTAACCGGCACCATTTCACACTATCCCCCACACGTCACCACCACTACCACAACCCCTCCCCCCCTGCCAACCCTACGCCCTCAACTGGCCTACCCATCACTCTGTTATTTTACACCAGAAGAGCTCGCGCCTCCATTTTTTTCTTTTTAATTACACATCTCTCTCGAACGAATTTAATTGGTTCACGATTCAATTACCTATTATTTATAATAAGAAGCATAATGATTATTATTATCGCCTCGCTAGCCTCTACTGTACTATTAAAGAAAAGTAAAGTAATACGGTTGTGTTTCTCACCCGAGTGCAAAAAGTCAAATGACGAGGGCGGGTACGGGGGCAGTAAAAATAGAAAATAAAAATATACTTGTAAAATCACCTGGGAAAATCATTCTGATTTTAATGGATATAAGATGATAGTTTCGTATGGGATAAAGCTAAATTACGTTTTCTATTTAACGTCGTAATCCTTATTTTTTCATTCCGAGCCTACCAACGACGATTTAACAAGCTGCCTTCCGTCGACTTTTATAGCCTCGTCGATAAACTTCAAATTTATAAGCGAATGGCGTACCGTCGTACGCGCGAAAAAAACCTTGCAATTTGTAAAATAGTCTTGCATAACATTAGGAGTTTAGCGAGGGTATCGGATATTCGAAAAGCAGCTAGAACGAGTCGATAGAAGAGCTGTCTGGAAGTCCCCGCTCTGCCCGTGGGTCCCTCGGTATCTCCTGGAAATTCAAGAAGTGGAAAGGGCAGACGTGTAGGTGATCGGATTGGCTCGGGTCGGCTCGGGTCGGCTCGGGTCGGCTCGGGTCGGCTCGGGCTCCCCGCGACTCGAGGTGAGATTTCTCTTTAGTGCAGCGCGCGAAGCCTCCTATAGATCAAGTATTTATTTAATAACGTACGCGCGTTCAATTGCGCGGACGGCGGAGCGGGGTCGGGACGGACTCGCGGCCGAGTGAGCGCCCCGAGGATCCTCGCGGACTTTCTCCGCCTCGGGGCCCGCGCGGAGGGCCTTACGTAATCGGCCAGAGAAATGTGGCATCGCGCGTAGGAGAGCCGATTTGATGGCCGGGTCAGGAAAACGACCCGGGTGTGCCCATCCCGACTCGTCCTTTTCCTCGAGCATTTCCTCCATTGAATTCGAACGCGACCGAGGGGCAGATAAGGAGCTTCGGGGCTGGCTCCGTGTCGGCGACTACCCCTTGGCCGTGCTCGACCCCTTACCTGCCTCTTTCTCACGCGAAGCTTCACGAGCCCCGTGAGAGGCCAACAACGTGGCGGGCGGCGGCCAGCGGCAGCTCAGCCGAGAGATTTATACTTATTGTTTTATAGAAAGAGGCGTCACTCGCGAAGACTTGATTGTCACGCCTATTTGCCACTCAATTAAATCGAAAGGCAATTGCGGAGATAGCGATGAAGCTGGCTCCGCTCGAGCCTCTTTCGGCCCCGGTCGGCCGCTAGCTCTCGGGCATACGGTACAGCGACGGGACGGTGGACGTTGCCGGGGGCGGAGGGGTTATTGGGGGTAGAGAAGGGAGAAAAGGATCGAGAGTGGTCGGAAGACGGCGCGGTATTATTATTCAGCAGTGAATCGAGGATGATTAAGGCCGTTCGGCAAATGCTAAACTTTCGCATCTTTATCGGTCGTCGACGGGCGGGAGGGGAAGGCAGAGAGGTAGAGAGACTGGAGAAGAAGAGGGGACGGCGGTTGATTAATGGCCTCCTGAGGATATCGAGGAATTGCAAATGGCAGCGTTGACTCTGGCTGGAAAGAGTCGCGCAATAAAGGAGTCGCGGAAGACAGTTGGCTGCCGGATCGGGTCTTTTTTCGTGGAGCTTGGAACTTGCCGGTTATTGCAAAAATTCTCATGCTCGCGAGCTCCGCGCTCGGCGTCCCGTCGTCCCCTCCGCCACCTCCGCCACCTCCGCCACCATCCCTCCTGCACCCCCCCCCAAATTCCCTGGAATAGGTGGCCGAAGCGACTCCGCGCCGCCTATAGAAAGTAAAAGCCGGGACTTTCTCGCGACCGCTCCGTGGAAAGGCTGCGCTCGCGTGGGCGTGGGAGCGCCCCGACCATCGGCGACCCGATCGGATGCGTCCTCCGGGCTTATTACCCAGGAATCTGACAGTCGGAGATCCACCGTAGACACCCCACACGCCTGACTACGTGTCTGACTACGTGTCTGACTACGGGAGCTCCAGCTAGCTCGGAGCCGATACCGTCCTGCCCATCCCTACTATATCCCAATGCCGCCGTTGCCATCGCCGGCGCGTAACTATTTAACGAGCATCAATATCGCTTATTCAATAACCCCTTTATTTTAATAATAGTTCCAAATTCTGAGGCCCCTCCCTCTACTATTACTTTCGTTACGGCTTTCGTTGCGGCTATTTATGAAACGCGTATCCTTTCCTTTATTCCTTTCACTAATAAAGCCCGCTATTGATCAGTGTCAAAAGTTCATCCCGAGTTTATTCCCTCGTTAAAGCCAACGAATTCTGGCGCCGTTAAGAGTTATTCAAGCTTAGACGACGAACCGTTATTCCTTCCACGATTCTCTTTCTTTATACTTTATAAATTCAACCTTTAAAACAAAAAGAAATCCACATGCACGTCCATACACACACAGCACACACACACACACACACACACACACACATATATATATATATATTTGAGAATAAAATCATTATTTATATTGATGTTAATTCAAAGTAGATTTATGGATAATTCTATTGTACAATCAAATGTTTTGGAAACGATAAGGAAAATGTTTTTTCTTTAGCTCGACCGATATATATATATATATATATATATATATATGTGTGTGTGTGTGTGTGTGTGTGTGTATAATAGTCACTGGTTATAATCATGAGAAACAACGTATCCAAAGTTAGTACTTTGTTTCTGCTCGTTGTATTAGAGCATAAGAATCTTATTATTAATAAGGATTGAAAACTTTATTTAATTTTTACAGCTCCCGTACTTAACTCTTATCTGTTAATACGCTTGCAATGACTTGACTACGTATCGCTATTAACTTTTTTTAAACATCTACTCTACTATAATATGTTCTGATTGTTCTTTTTAAAGTAATGAAAGAAGAAATTTGCAATTTAAATTAACGGATAAAAAAATTGATGAATATAAATGAATTTTTATATATAATAGATATAATGAACTCTTTATTCCGCAGCGTATTTCAATATTTCAAATGACCTTAAGGACACCATTGTTTTAATTTTTAATAATAATCCACCATCGACAATTACTTTGCCAGAGTAAATCTAAAAATTTTCCATTTAAACACTTTATTATTTTTTTTTTCGCGTTAAATTTAATGAAAATCCGTTAAGAGTAATGAAACTTCATTTCACTTTCCGATATGTTTAAAAATCTTGAATGAAAGATAAATTGAAAAGAAAGAGGGAAGAAACGAACAGGACTATCAGCAGGAGGTAAGAACGAATGCTATTACGAAGCAAGGATAACGATTTTCATAAAAGTGTCATTATATAAATAAAGTAATAGAAAAAAGAAGATGAAGATGAAGAGGAAGAAGAAGAAGAAGAAGAAGAAACGATAGATTGCAGATGAAATAAATTGAAGAGAATGAGAAGAAACGTGTACGTATATGGCCCGGAGGTATATAAGTGGTCCAGTCGGGCGCGTGTGTATCTAAGCAATTAGGCAAATTTCAATCTTGCAGTTTAATATTTATCAGCGAGGAAATATTCTTACAGCGTGGCACTCACTATAAACATCAATTAAAGCTCCTGTTATATCGCAATTGGACTTTTCCCATAGGTCGGCTAAGGCCATTTGACAATTAAAAACACAAAGTCCCGCTAATCGGAGCCGAGGGCTGAATCGGGCTTATGTATAAGGGATAGGGGCGAGGAGGAGGAGGAAATCGGGAGGAATGAAATAAATAAGTGGGGTGCGATGAAGGGCGGAGGGGGGGGCGGTCTGGGTCGGACTCTCCTCGAGCATCGAGCCCCTCCGTCGCCGTAGCCGCGAGGCTCGGGCTCCTGCGGGTCTCTGCTTGTGTCGGTGGATTGCGCGAGCGAGAGGTAATAAGCGGGCGACGGGGCGAGGCGGGGTGGGACAGGAGGGGGCTGGGAGGGGGGGCTAGAATTGTTCCGCGGCTCCAAGAACTGTTGACCAGGCGCAGTCCTCTCCTTCGCGTTGTAATTGCAGAATAATTGAATTCGCACTCTACAATGCACGCGTACCTGCTCCGCGCGCTACTCAGACTTAGCCTCCTTTTTCTTTTATCCTACACCCACGCAGCCTCCGACTGTTATCCTCCGCCCCCCCCCGCCAGCTCACTCTCACTCTCACTCTCTCTCTCTCTCTCTCTCTATCTCTATCTCTCCCTCGGCCCTCAGTACCCCCCGCATTCTTCGCCATTCTTTTATACATATCTCATCTATTTATTTCAAGCGACTGCATATCGGCCTCTCTATATCTCCCTCCGCCGCTCCTTGTCTTGCCGCCCCCTCCCTTTCCTTTTTTTCCCCAATCGCTTTTTTACTTATTTATCGTGCGTCATTGTTTATGGCGTCGCACGGCTAGTTCTCTGTTCTCGGTTCACGGCTCTCGGCTCTCGGCTCTCGGCCTATATCACGTCACGCTGAGAAAGCATTAATACGCGGCTTCTGTCACCGAGAAAATTGCCGCAATCTACTGCTTTTCAACGTGGGCTCCTACACTATCAGTACCCCCTCAGTATTTTCATTCTTTCTAAAAATCCTGGCTTGTACGGCAATTAGCGCGAAGGATCTTATAATTACTTACGAAGGACAAGCGTGTGGGTAGGCGAGGGCGATCCTTTAGTGGTCGGAGAAACTCTTGTGCTTTCGAGATTTCCCGTTTTCTCGAAGAGCATTTTCCACGAGCGGGGATACTATTTATTCATTATTTCATTGAAAGCTAGACTAGCGGGGGATCGAAGGGCGTAGCTTCCCATCGACAACCAGGCCGGATGTCAGCTAAGGGACCTCGGTAGGAGCATTTATTACCATAATCTATTATCTGTATAAATATATATATATATATGGAGAGATACATTTAATGAAATGCTCATCCGCGGGTAATAAAGATTAGAGCATATCATAAACTTGTCAGTGATCGCGGTAATTAAAAAGGAAGGAAAGGACGTGTCTGCCCCCGTGTGACATAAAATAATGGCTCGTGTCTCCGGGCTATTCGACCAGATGAGCAGGACTCCTCCTCCCCTGGCCGTTCGTCCCGAGCCCCGTGCAGATACGTGCCTTCCTACCTCTTTATCCATATTTATAAGCGCCTCGGGAGAGAGAGAGAGAGAGGGGGGTGGGGGGAGGGAGGTGAAGGGATGGGGGAGGGTTACGGCACATATATAATATAGAAAAGGCGTCGATGTAAAGTAGGAGGTCCTCGCTCTCTTAAGTATTTTCCCGCGCTCGAAGCGCGTCCCTGACTCGGCGCTGCTCGTTTAATCCGGGGCCCGTTACGACGGTCCGAGCTACCGTTGCGGCCGTAGCCGACGGCTAGAATTAGAGTCGAACGCCCCGGGCGAGGATGAGCTCGGATAGCGGCTACCTCGCTTACTCGCCTGCCTCCTCGCTCGAACCCTTTATCCGCTCGGCGGTTCTCGGCGCTGTTGCCGTTGTCGGCACCTCTCAGGTACCAGTCCGGCACCTATCCAGCACCTATCCGGCAACTATCCGGCAACTACCCGGCACCCGTCTCATCCTTCCGCCCATCTGCGGGCGTCACGGTGTCTCCGACGTAGTAGCCTTCCTCGATTTTTCCCTTGGCCGACAGCCACTCACGGGCTTCCGCGCTTCCCTCGGCTACGTACTCGGGGACAGCCGAGGGCGCCTTACTGCAGATGCTCCTGACAGCCGTGGGGTTATCGGCCGAGGCAAGCGATTAGCTGAATATCGAGGAATATACGCGTCCTCCTCCCCTCGTTTCCCTCTTTTTCTCAACTTACTGCGTCTTTGGGGAATCGGGCTATTTTGTATCCGAAGGATGCGCCCGAGACGTTTCGCAACTTCTCCACGGAATAATCGGAATAGAGGCGGCGAGCCGAGCGGCCGCCGAGCTGACCAATTTAAATATCAGTTAAAAATCAGTTTAAATTAGATTGATCGCGCGATGCTCATGGGAATATTAATTAATGCTCTTGATGGATTTCAGCCCATAAGCTATTCATACAATGCGAGCCTCGCTAACATTTAAAGGCCATGAGTCAGTGGCTGCTCTTACTCTCGTTGTGACACGCTCATAAATAAATAAATAATGCTGCTCATTCCCTTTCCTCTTACCAGTCCCCCCACCCCACCTCCCACCCCGCCCTTACCAGTCAAATTAATGACGAATTCACAAAATCACTTGTCCCCATGGTTTGTATATTAATACGTATACGCGTACGTGTGCATACGTGGATAATAACAGCCGTGCACACATATCAGTTGCGATGAAGCAGGGACTTGAAAGCGGGTGGGACGCAGTGAGGGTTGCAGAGCGGTAGGTGGTGGGGGGGGGCATGCATGCTCGCACGTACGCGCGCTATTATTAAATAACTTTTAAATGACAATGCGAAAGCCAGTATATTTCCGAGAAATAGTTATTAAAGTATAAAATAAGATGGGTTATAAATACGCGGGACATGCAAGCCGGTAAATCTGCATGGAGATAGAATGGCAAGGCCTCAAGTATTTTACAGCCGAGATCGGCCTATTCAGCTTCACGACGGCGGCGGATTGTTTAACAATTGCCGAGAGAAAGTTAATTTTTCAGCGGCGGAGGGGCAGGGGCAGGGGAGGGGGAGGGGGAGGAGGAGGAGGAGGCTGCGCAGGAGGTAAGAATCGCGGACCCGGAAGGCCCCGTAGTCTCGGCGTGGATTGCCGACGGTAGGTGGGGTGGGTGGGTGGGTGGAGGAGCGGGGTGGGGGCTAGGGGGAAGACGACGAGGTGCACGAGATGGTAGGTAAAAATATGACACACGCGAGGGGCTTAGCGAGCCCGGGTATGCAAACTATCATTGATTATATTCCTTCTGGCTTACGCTCGACGCGGCTTCGCACCAAATAAGCCAGCCAAGCCGAGCGAGCGTATCCTTAAGGATAATTATAGAAACTCGCATAGAAAGTTCACGCGAGGCATCTCCGAGCTGACTAGCTCGGGTAGATCCGTTCTAATCTGGAGGCTCGAGCTCCGGAGCTAAAATCGAAGAACTTTACGTTCTCGAAGCTCTGTCACACCCCCACAAGCTTCCCACCATGGAATAGGCAATCATGGATCCGCGACAGGATCGGCCCCGGCGCCACTACGCCCTTTACATATATTCGTAAAATCCTCGGTAATTTCGAAAGGTCGTGGACGGACGCGCACCGGCGCAGCGCTTAGTTACTCCGTACGTTTATTTCCAGCAGGTAGTGGCTCGGTTAGCGGCGTGACCGAGCGATCGGCGGGAGGGAGAGGGAATCGTGGCGTCGCGGCGAGCGTCGCTGGATACGTGCGAGCGTAGGGGCACACACGCGGTAGATCGTGCCCAAGGAATGGGAATTAGAGTCAGAGAATAAAGTATTCTCGCGGCCGCTCGCTCCATTGGTAGCCGCCGTAGCTGTCCTTGACTTCCTCTCCCGGTAATTGAGAAGCCCTCAACGTCGACGGACACCTTCGACCGACGGATCTGTCTTCTCGGCCTACGGTGCTCTTTATAATTAAAAGCCTATTATGCACGCCATCTCTTGTGTGATAACGTCTCTCTCTCTCTCTCTCTCTCTTGCCTCTCCCTCGACCATTCGCCTAGTCGATAGTTTTCCGTAGATGAGCTTCTTGCCTCTGAAACCAGCATATCGTCACTGGCTGCTTTTTACAACCACTTCTCAATTGCTGTTTGTTTTTGCGGAAGCGACTGGTATGCTTCCGGTCACCTAACTTGGACCACTATTATCCGGTTCCTCGTTCTCTAAAGTTCACATCTTTATAACATCTCTATACTCCGAACAGGGGAACGACATCCAGAAGCATTATTATTGCTTCTGCATTGAGCATTCAATTTTAAAGTACTTGTGCTGATTAATAGGATGAACATTAATTGACAAGAATTAATAATACAACTATCTCTCTCTCTCTCTCTCTCTCTCTCTCTCTCTCTCTCTCTCTCTCTCTTTCTGTGCACATATAAATATACGTTATTGCATCGCATTACTGCTTGACAAAGTGCTTATGATATTCTAAATTAATCGACGAATTTCTATAAATCCTGTACATTTGAAATCAGAGTCCTTTCATATCGTCTGAAAGGATTGTAAAAAAAAAATTCGATATTCATACTTTCATTTATTTGAGTATTTGGCATTAAAGGGATTACTCATATTGTAGTAATAGATATAGTATTATTTCTTACTTTACATGACACATAATAAATAACTACTTAACTACTTTACGTAATAAATATCATTTAAGTAATTTATAAAATAATTAAAAATTAATTTCGAAAAATATAAAAATCAATAGTTTATATATATATATATATATGTATTAATATTAATATGAATAATTATACTTATCATTATGCTTATCATTATACTAATATTGTGTTTTACATCCTGTAAAAAATAAATAAATTTTACTTGAAAGCCAATGGGGAATTTGGTTTTAAATTTATAAAACAATAAATAGTATTATTACTTGCAGTGTGACCAATATGTTAGCAATTAAAAACTTAGCCTATTGGATGTATCGTTGAATCGGAAGAATTGTATTGACGATGCAACGCCGAATCAACTTCTTGTATATTTAGGCAGAGAATTGAAATATTCATTAGGCGTAGCTCGGAGCACAAGATCTTTATTCTACGAGCCGAGATGTTGAAAAATGCTGTGAAGTTTTTGGGTTTTCTTAAATTATAAAATGAGCTCAATTACTAATAAGAATAATCTTGACCGTGTTATAATGCGAATTTAATGTTATATGCGTGTCTGTAAAGAAGTCAATAAAATACTAGTCCCTCTTTCTAGATCCACTGAGAGGATCAAGAGTGAAGTAAATAATGATGTAAATAAATAATAGATAAAGTTTGAGGCGCAGTCATTTGCCGCCTTCTGTCCTTTTCTTCTCTATCGACGTTAATAATATTTACTCATATATATGTGACGTGCATTAGTTCCGATTTGATTAAAAGGAGCCTGAAAACCGCGGTTTTCTTACCGATCGATATTCTAGAAGGATCTATGTCTAGAAGGTGAAACTGGCCTTGTATTAATCGCGTAAAAAAATCAACTTCGAGATGCCTAGCGTGAGAATAGCAGTCATTGTCCTTCAGCCGATAGCCAATGTAAATGGCAGGCGTATTGTTGAACATTGTGTAGACTTGCAATTGCAGAGCTACACGGGATATACTTATATTTGACTTTGAAACCGGTAATTGAAAATTCAAAGTCCATTAATCAGTAACCAGTACTTATAAATGTTTTATGCATATTTTTTCGAGCATTTCAATACATTTTGTACAAGAGTCGCTTTACGACCGACCCATTATGAAACAGGTAATTGACGCTTTTTCTCTATAAATCAACTTATATTATCGGAATAGAGCAATCCGAGCTATAAACAGATATTGTGAAAAAAGTTTCGGAGGGAGACCGTTTTTAATTATAACGTATATATATATATATGTATACATATTAATTAATGGAGAATTATAGTAATGAAATGGTAATTTGCAATAATTAATGTGAAATTCTCCCCTCGAATTAAGAGTAAAAACTACGAGAACCCAAAGGAAAAGGGGAAAAAAAAATTAATAAATTTTCTTAAGATATTTCAGTAGGAGCGTGAAATAATTTTCAGATTACTGGAGACCGATTTTTCCTTACATTAACGTCGGTTATCTAAATCCATTGTCGAGAGCACGAGGAGCGTGTAAATCCGATTGGGCGCACCAACGATTTTCAACAATACCTCCTCTGCCCCCCTCCCGCCACGACTCATTCTTTCAGAGGGAGGAGGCCGTCCGATCGGCTTATAGCCGTTCTCCGATCCGTGACCAAATGGTAATTGCGATAAAAAAGATGAGCTCGGGACCGAATGACTCGCTCGCATCGCTTCCGTCGCTGCCCGCCCGATTTCTTGCTAAAGTAAAATCACTTGCCATTAACGCGAAAACCGTACGACCATCCGTAAGTACGGCTCTCGTTGTCGCGTCGCCTCGTGCACCACGTGACGAGCCCGTGGCGAGGATGGCGCGGGGTGGTCCGAACGAGGAACGGACTCCCCCCGCGAATCTCCCGCTTCTTCTTCTTACGATTGATTCGCTCCTTATTCCCCCTCCCTCCCATTATCCGAATTCACTATATTTTCCCTTTTGCATGCGACTTTTGAGGGACAAAAAACATTCTGGCCAAATCTCGTAAACATTGTACTCAGAGGCTGATTAGAGCTTATTACATTATACCACTGATTAGAGCTTCATCGTTACCTCGGCTCCTTCCTTCCATTTCACGCTCATCAATACCGTAACTAGTTTCTCAACTCCTCACTTTCGTTTTATTAATCATTAGGCCTCGATCCCATTGATTCTTACTTATGACTATTCGCTGATCCGTAATAAAAAACCATGGCAACACTTTCGCATTTTCAACATATCCATACGTGCGGCTCAACATAGCCTTAAACCATATTGAGATTTCAATGGAATCTAATACACCGTACGGCTTTAATAAGATTTTTTTACCACTACTGCTAATACTTTTACTACTACTACTTTACTACTACTACTACTATTACTACTACTACTACCACTACTACCACTACTACCACTACTACCACTACTACTACTACTACTACTACTACTACTACTACTACTACTACTACTTTTACTGCTACTCCTTTACTACTACTACTGCTGCTGATCCTACTGCTACTATCACTATTACCACTACTACTGATACTACCACCACAACTACTACGACCACTGCTACTACTAAAACAATCATCAATTTTATTAGATTCGCTTGGTTTCACTTCCCCTACCCCGTCCCTCCACACTTTTTATCCCCCATCACTTTTTATAAAACACAGAGAGAAATTTAACCGGTTGATCACAAGGTCGTTATATCACTGCTCCACTATTATATATATATATATTTTCTTATTTCTTTTTTTTGTCCTTCCATCGACCGGATGAAAAACGTTTTCCCTAAAAAAATCGTACATTCGAGAATGCAATTTTCATAAGACCTTAGCTAATACCTCCGGCCCGTAATTGAGGAATATTTTATAAACGGATTTGTCAAGAACAAGATTTAGCAGTCTATTTCTTACCCATTTCCCGCAAACTAACAATAAACTGCAATTTTCACTTTTGATTAATCCTTTCCCAATATTTTGTCTACTTCTATCATCGATCCCGCCCCGTACCCCGCCCCGTCGGGGATATAATTTATTCATACGGATGCCCGGTGAGCGAGTGTACTTTGTATTCCTGCCGATTTTTAAAGCCCTATACGAGGGGGAAACATTAAAACGGATTATGAGCTCTGTTGTGCTCTTTACGCTCAAGAGGAATATCTCAGGTGTAAATTTGGACATATCAGCCCGAATCGAGCCAAGATTTATGAGCCGATGCGCAAAAAAGTCGGCTTATAGATGGAAAGGAAGCGTATAAAGTGGCCCCAGCCGAGCTCAGGGACGAGGGAGATGATATATAATTTTATAACGGCTCGGTTTAGTTCCTCTCACGCCCTCGTTTCACTCCCCCCCCCACCTCACAACCCCTCATGCCCCTCCTCCTCCTACTCCTGCTCCTCCTCTTCCGCCGACCGACAAGCCGGTTAATTGCAACTCGAAGAGCCGGAACACTGTTTCTGATTTGGCAAATTAGCGAAGGTACTTCTTTTCTCTGCCTTCCCTTCTTGTCCTCCTGTTCTCTAATGAAACGATTCGACGCGCTTAGCGTTTTTAGATTTTCTTGTGCCTCCTCGACGACGACCAAGAGTCCGAACCCGAGTCCCCTCGCGATACACGTACCTCACTCCCGGTCATATTCTCACTCACTTGCCATCAGTGAACACCTGCCAACTCGGACCATTTATATCCTATTTATTCAATTACTATTCAATCCCCTATTACAAAGGTATCGAGAAATACGATCCACGCCCTTGCTTATTAATAGCACTCGGCATATTAATAATCGATGATCAAGAAGATGCGTATTTTCAATTACTGAAATATAACATTCCTTGCTTCGTAGCCGTATATCCTTGTACAAGGGACATTAAACTAATTGTAGGATGATTCGAATGATATTTCTAACAAGCTATTAGACACTATTAATCTATTTAGAGTATCGTGAGTTAGCCTTGGCAAAGTTTGACATAACCAATTTAGCTTATACAAGTAGCAAGTCATTTTGAAGATTCATACAATTTGATTTACTTCCTTGTAGAATTACTCCATAATAATATTTCTGTGTACATGGCATCAGCATCAGCTTTTACTTTAAAAAATCCGTTTAACTGGCATACGTATCGTATCCGTGAATGGATCACGTTGTGCGTCCGGTAGACACACTAAGATCTTTTCAGCTTATCTGACTTAACTGTAATCAATCCCTAACACGTAATCTCATGCACCGCGAAAGAAACCTCAAATACCTTTTAAGCTTATAAAATGATTAACATCTATTTCTGCAAAATGAATGATCGAGATTAATATTCGTAGCGCTGGCGTGGCGATCGACTTCGTCTTAAAACTTAATGGATTTACATGGATAATCGGATAAAGGCTTTCTTCGGCCGCTCTCCAATAAAATTGCCCTGGAAATGATGAAAACTCGCATTGGTTAGGATAAAGATGCTTTAGAAAAAGAGAAATTCCGGATGCTTACGGTAATTACCGTACGATATCTGAAAATTCACACTAGCCAATAAAGCCTGCGACCATTGTAAGCATCAGCGGTTATGTATGTGTAAGTACCGATACGACAGCTGATTAAGATGTGATAGTAAAATACTAATTAGAGGCCCTTTGGTTTAGATGTGGTGAAATTGGCTCGTCTAGACAAACCAAGTCGAATCGCGTCTACGGATATTTTTATGTGCGACTCACGTAGGAGCGAGGCTTCGTATGGCGGCCGGCCTTTTTCACCGGCAGTCTATGCAACAAGAGGTCTGTCTGTTTAAGGATACGTGGGGCACGGGTAGAAGATATACTTTTCCGAGTCATTTGCTGGCTGATTACGTTCGTCGAGAGAATGAAAAGGTTACTTGTATTGATAGGGATTCATTAGTCGGCGCTCGCTGAGGGCCGAAGCACTCCGAGCTATTATTAGAGGACCATTGACATCGAATAATCATAAGCTCATTCGTCGCGTATGTGCGATTATTTTTAGTTCCCGGCGCATAAACGTCATTATTAACATTAAGCCGCAAGATTGCGTAGAGAACGTTAGACAGGGTGGAAAGGAGCGGGGATGGCATGTGAGTGCACATCGTGTTCCCGCAAATTTTACGATCTGCCGTGCACATTTACGCGCGAGCTCACGTACGTACTACACGCACGGATGTCCACAGGCTCATCCTTAATAAGGTTTTCGCGTAGAGGCATCAACGTGGCGCGCGCGCGCGTGCTTGCGTGCGTGCGTGCGTGCGCTTTCCCCTAAATCATAATTTTAAAAATTACAGTCGACGCGCTTCACGGCTAAGAGAGACAGACTCGGTAGAAACGAGCGAATGAGTCTGGCCGACACAGGACAGTGAGAGCCAGTGGGATGGGGAGGGGTAGGGGTAGGGGGAAGGGTAGGGGTAGGGGGAGTAGGCAGGGTCGAGAGGCGTGCTTGCGGCTTCGTACGCCGATTAGCTCAGGCCCCGGGCGGCTCAACCTGAGGCAATGTTGTTCTCCCTCCAGTCTCATCTGACCCGGGCCGTCTCTCTTAAAATGTTGTCGGGGGCGTAAGTCGAAAATTGCGACCGACTGTACTGCCGAAATTTCTTGGGATGCATTTTAGCCGTAGCATGAACGGAGGGTGTGGGCGGGTGCCGTGGATGGGAGAGAGAATGAGGGGGAGGACGATCTTCGGTCCTTTAATGAGATAATCAATCCATCGACTCCAGCCCCGTACGTCTTTGATGCTCGGTATCAAGTAGGAATGACACCCCATTACCTACTTAATGTAACAACTGGAACTGAAAAAAAAAAAAAAATTATATGACAGTAATTCGTCTCCGAACGTCTGTCATTCACTCATCCTTTCCGTATTTTAATTTTTCTCCTACAATAATACTTATCCAGAAATTATCGGAATCTTTCTGCTATTATCATTATCATTATCATTATCATTATCGTTATCATTACCAATATAATTATTATCATTATTATCATTATTATCATTATCATTATCATTGTTATCGTATTTCTTCTCAACAATTTTAATTTGCTTTTATAATATCTGACGATCACATTTAAGGAGACGTAGACTTGCAAAAAGAAATTCCTTACTTAGAAGAAGCAAAGCTAATAATAACGACGCTCCTAAATACTACGATTTTTATCTTTTCTAAGAGAAACCAAACTAAATTTGTCATGATAATATCTTCTGAAAATAATTTTTAGTTCCAAAATTGAATAGCAAATTAAATAAAGCGTCAAAAATGATTAACAAAACATCATTTAATTACATATTAGAAAACCAGATTATATAAAATAGGCCGAGTTACTTATATTTCCTTCCAAGTAAATTTTTTCTATTATTTTCATAAATATTTATCTTTAAAGTAAAACTTATTGATGAATGTAATATTATTGAATTTTTAATGGCTGATGTAAGAAATTCTTCAATAAACACATTCACAAGAAAATATACGCTTCATTCTTTCGTATTTATTACTCCATTTTTTAAGACGGAATTTTGAACATGAAATATTAAGGAAGAGTGATTTATTACATTGCACTGATTTAGAATCAATAACACGCGACTACTGTGGCATTATTATACCTTTTCAATATTAACATAATTGATACATATAAATTTTTTCATCTAATGCTTAAAATTTTATTGCGAAATTAGTTTATATTAACGCGACCACATGCAGATAGTCGATCCACTTTTATTAAATGTCAGTTTGTAGTACATAAAAAAAGCAAAATAATGCAGTTTGCGTAGTGCGTAATTGTTTAATTGAAATTCTTATCTAAAAAGATTATTTGTATTATACTTATACAGTATCAGTCACTAAGAATATAATAAAATGCTTGATACATTAATAATCTATAATATTTTTTAAGAAAATTCAGTTATTTTTACTCTTACGTGGCTACCAATAACCTTAAAATTTTATTTGAAAAAAACATCTTTTTTTTATACCTGGGCTTCAAAAATAATTGAGATAGAAATATAAGTTTATACAGCTAACTCCCCTGCAAAGTTAAATCCCACTAAATACGTTCGTTTTTTGTTTGTTGCTTCTTCATTTCAATTGTTTGTATTTATTGTTCATCTTAAGTGTGTGAAAAAATAAAATCAGTAAGTACATTGATTGTAAAAGTAGCTGGAACTTAATTTCTTAGCTTATAAGTAATTCGAAATTCATATATGCAAGTAATATTAACAAAAAGTTTGTTGGGTACTGAAAAAAAAGTCAAACACCGTGAGATTTTAATCGTATTATTTGAAATTGTATGGAGTAAGCAGGGAGTATACTTTATTTTTCTGGCATAATAATAAACGTTATCAAAATCCTTAATCTACTAAGCGAGCATTGAACATAGTAACAGCATTAAGCGTATGAATGTAAATTTTATGAATCGAAACGAAAAAAACAAAATAACAAAGAAAAAGAAAGATATAATCGAAATTAAACGTACATACTTATAAGCAGAGTAGTACTATTTTTCTCTGTTTTCCGTATTTTATGAAAAGAAATTCATGTGCAAGGAAATGATTAATAGCGGAATAACGAGTTTGTATTTCAATTTTTTTCTATTAAGTTCTCTCTCTCTCTTTCTCTCTCTCTCTCTCTCTCTCTCTCTCTCTCTCTCTCTCTCTCTCTCTCGAGCTTTGTTGTATGTGCCTGATCTTATTGTCATGTGACCACTTTTTCGTGATTCCGCGTTAAAGAATAAATGTTTAACGGAGATATAACTGTGAGAAGAGTGAGTAGCGCAAGTGCAGAATGTCGACGATATCGACCTTCCGTACTTTTTCTTCATTCCTCATCAAGATTTCACTAACTTCATTCGGCTTAATCATCGGCCGTCACGTTTTATTATACGAAAGGAGGGACGAAAAAGTGAAAGCGATCGCGGAAAGCTTCTCGAAAAAGGCTTTTATGGCCCCCGCCTCGCTTCGGCTTCCCATCCCCGACCCAATAACCCCTCCCGGCCTCCCGCCGTCTCGACGCCCCTCGCCGCGACCAAGAAAATCGAAAGATATTCATTTTACGCTCGTTCCTTGATTCTCCAAGATTTATTTTTTGCTCGGCCTTTTTTGCAACGCATCATGATTTTTGCGCCTGTCGAGTTAGAAATGCGATCTCCTTGTAATGAAAGGCCTTTTACCCTTTCATTTTTAATGCCTTATAAATGCGGCGACTACTCTCCTCCTTTTTTCTAAATACTTTGGAATTTTTACATTGGATTAAAAAACGGTATCCCTCACCGTTTTAACATTTAGTTCGTAAATTTTTAATTAAAATTCCTCACCACTGCATTGTCATTAAACATATTTAAACATATTTTACATACTTTGCATAAATTGATATATAAAGCTTCGATTCAATTAAGACAAGATAATTAATTAAAACGCCTAATTAATTTATTGATAAATGTTGATTTTCACACTGATTGCAGCATTATATTTTTCTTAAATATTGAGAAATACTTTGGTCGCTAAATCTATTTTTATAGGTATAAAAATAAATAAATGATAATATTAAACGATGGATTGCTAACGAATGCTTTATTAGCGTAGGAAAGTTGAGCGCCGGTGGATATACTAGAAAAACGTAATTGTAGTAGTAGTAGTAGTAGTAGTAGCAGTGGTAGTAGTAGTAGTAGTAGTAGTAGTAGTAGTAGTAGTAGTAGTAGTAGTAGTAGTAGTAGTAGTAGTAGTAGTAGTAGTAGTAGTAGTAGTAGTAGTAGTAGTAGTAGTAGTAGTAGTAGTTGTAGTAGTAGTAGTAGTAGTATAGTATTGTAGTGTATGTATAGGGAGTGCAGATTTCAATTAATGCGCAATAAGGATCAGACTAATGTTATTATGTCGTGGCCTCGGACTAATAGATTATCATTTGTATGATGAAGGTGGGATCGAAAAGGATATTCTTCATAAATATCCTGCGTTACGTGTGTCAAATACTGATGATTTCAAAGGTGACTGACATGGAGTACCAATCAAAGAATGTCATTAAATTGTAGGATTTTCTTGCTAACCGACCCGACAACTTTTTACGCTACAACTTATTCTCTCGACTCGTATTGATACCCCGCCCGTCCCGACCCCTTTACGCGGCAACTACCGACGCCGCTCACCGAGCCATCGGTAGACCGGCCTTTCTTTATATTTTTCATTAAAAATCACCATTTGTCTTGGAGGGCGGCTCTTAAATCCTCTGCAGTGCTTTCATTGGAAAAACGGTTACTTTTCATCCCTAATCATGTGGTCCGCATAATTAAAATACAGCAAGAAATGATTAAGAAGTAATTATAAATTTGATTGCTGAGCGCGCATTTTCTTCGGAAGTGAGTCCAGTGAGGCGGGCCCAGCGGTCGCAGAGGGCAGGAGGAGGAGGAGGCGGAGGAGGCGGAGGAGGAGGAGGAGGAGGAGGAGGAGGAGGAGGCGGATGAGGAGGAGGGAATATCGGCCTCTAAATATTAGATGGTCGTAAATCAACAATTATAGATAGGAAAGAGGTACCTAATACATTCAAGTTTCATCAAAATAATAATTGAGCGTGAAATTTGAACGTTATCAGAACGTTAAAGCGTCGCTCGCGTATAAGCGCTTGAAGTTTGCGCGGAGCGTACCCAATCTTCGTAATCTCTCACCATTAATAACATTTATAAATACAGAAATATTTGTCCCGCGGTCTGTTATAGCAGACGAGAGGACTCTGGCCGGAACCGGTACAACTCCCCTCGAGTGCCAGCCATCTCTCGTCCCCTACCCCCGCGGCCGCCACCACCCCCGCCGCCGCCGCCGCCAGCATCCTTTAAACATCGAAATGAGCTATTAATTCGCTATCTCGCTCTCTCGCTCGCTCGCTCGCTCACCCCCTCAGCCGCTCGTCCTGAAAAATAGCCGGCGAATCGCGAAGACCCTCGACTCCGCAGCGTCGCAATAGCCTTTTATTTTCAGCACACGTTTCGCCCCGAAAGCCGTAAATCAGCGAGGGCCGCGTATCGTAATATGGGCATCTCGAGCGCGAGCGAAGCTACGCGAAGCCGAGTTCGCTGCCTGGGCCCGCTCGGGCCCGCGACATTGTTTATGACGGCGTAGCTCGGGCCCTCGCTCCCCGGATTGTCACGGTAGTGGTGCTGCCCGCGACTAGGCGACGCCCTCCTGCCCCGCCGCCCTCTAGACGGGCCTGTCCTCCAGGACGTCCACGAGGTCATATCGACAGCGACAGTCGAGGGATATCGTATGTCCGTCCCCCCGTCCACGCCCCCCGCGTGACCACCCCGGCTACCCCGGACACGCGGCGCTCTCCTTGGCCCGCCTCTGGAATCCTTCTCGGCTCTAACTGGGGGCTTCGCGTTTCTTCGGCGTGCATGCAGCTCAGACCCCGCCGAGGTGAGCCCGTAGCTTCGATACCTCAACCACCGGAGCTCCCCCGGCCGTGTATTCTTAAAAGCCTCGCCGATCTTTACGGCCAATATAGCCGCGAGCGCCGAGCCATTATGCGCCGGGATTATCAAGTATTCCTCGAAAGTTAAGGCCCGAGCTCGAGCTGCTAATTGATCCTATGCTGCTCTCCTTCTAGTTTTTAGCTGGAAAAGCGAGACCTCCTGCTTCGGATAGAGGCCCACACCTCCTCCCACCCCAACCCATCTCTCTCTCTCTCTCTCTCTTTCTCACTCTGTAGCCCATCTCCTACTCCACTGCTCTGGAGCTCGACCCTAGAGAAACGAGTTCGGCTCTAGCGACCTATCGATTCTTCTTCTCGACTGCGTCAACTCTCGACACTTTCTGCCTCTCTTCGTCCCTCCCACCTCCGCCCCTCATTATCCTCTCACCGCCGATTTCCATTTCTATCATTACAGCCAAGGGATTTTTAAAATAATACTACTTTTACGTCTTGGTTAATGCCAAGACTCGGAAGCATGTCCTTACCGTGGTACTTAATCTATAAGTTATCTATTAAGTCGACACTAAAAGCAATGTCACTCGGTTCGTTTTAGCGCCTCGAGACTTTGAATAATCGTTGTTATTCATTGAGAACTGCGTGGACGAATCAGAAAAATCATGGAGTCTTGAAGAGAAATTCAGCCTGATCATTATTGCTTATCATTAATATTGCTTATCGGTCATTACGAATTAAGGTTCGTTAGTAATAATAATAATAATAATAATAATAATAATAATAATAATCGATGGCCGTAGGTGTGGGCGCGGTCGTCAATAAATTATTAACGTAAAGACGTATTGCGGGATCGGAATGATGGGTCATTTAAATAAAAATTATCAAGCCACATTAGAAGGCGAAGGGGGTGTATGAGGAGCTTGCCAAGCTTGTGCTGGAAGCTCGTAATAAAACTTTACAGTCAGGCTCATCCAAATAGATAAAATCGAAGGGGACTTGGGCAAATAAACGGCCAAGACGCTGTCGCCGATGCGCGACCGAGACTATTAGAGCAAGAAGCCTCGCGACATACTTGCTGTCTCGGCCCTCGAGGCGTGCACGTGTAGTGAGAGAGAGAGAGAGAGAGAGAGAGAGAGAGAGGGGGGGGGATCGAGAGCGAGTGAACGAGTAAGGGGGTGAGATGGCGAACAGAGGGACTAGGGAGGGCGCCCAGCTTTTACGGGGGATAAACGTCGGCCGTTAAAAGGTAATGTCCACGGCAGGCCTCATGCCACCATCGAACCACTACTGCCCTAAGGGTATGCTTTCTGCTTTCGGACGCGCGAGCCAGACGAGGACAGAAGCTAGAGGGTTATTGGGATTATATGGGCGCTTAATTTCCCGAAAGGCGAAAGTAATCGCTTCGCCTCCTTAAAGGACCGAGAAGGTCGCATCAACGGAAACGACGGCGGCACGACGGCGACAACGGCGACGAGGATGACGACGACGACGGCGACAACGATAATAACGAGCCCCAGCATGGCCGTGGTGCGGAATAATTGATAGTTGACCGGGCCATGTTTACGAATATCTTTAAGAAGCTGAAGCCTCGAGGAAACGGCAGAGACACGATCCTCACAAAATGCTCCCCCCCTCCAACTCCTCTCTAATTGACCGTTTTTTTTCTTTCTAATAGCGACGAGGACCGTCTCAGGATTTACCTTAGACCACGAATCTTACCATCTCTATTAGTTTTCAAGAATTTGCGGTGTCGCTTGTGCTCATTGAGAAAGAGAAATATCGATCCCCAAATCCGATAGTTTTCTATAATATAGATAAGTAAATTTTAAATTTGGCACAGAAATTTCCATGCTTCCATTTAAAATTTAAATATATATGTGTGTGTGTGTGTGCGCGCGCGCGCGTATGTGTATATTTATCTACGGTGTCGATTAACTTGAATTCCCCGTAATTAATGACACACGCGCGCGCGCACATAAATACGCAGAGAGTATTTATTGGAATATACAATCTCAACTATAATAAGCAATAAATATAAATATTTTATCCCGACAAATACATCAGCTGTTAGAGAGCGATAAATAAATAAAGAGCAAATTGCCTAAATACCTGAACAATGTTTAGATTACCCATTTAATAGACGAATTAGATAGAATTTTTTAATGCGAATTCTCATACGTAGACGTCAATAATATTAGAAATGTAAATCACCAATTATTGTTAGTACAATTGGGTTTTCATACTATGTAGTATTATTTTATATTTTATTGTAAACTAACATGTTTAAGAAACCCTTTATTTTATTTTTTTTTAATCAAATTCCGATTGAATTCAAAATTATTTATTACACAGATCGTACAACGTTATGTTAATATTGCTTATCATTGTTATACAGTTAAATAGATAATGCATGTAATGAAAAAACATAGCTATTTTACACGTTACTTTATAGGTAAAGGGGGTTTAAAAATAAAATTAAGAGCATAATAAAGGAAAGAAGACAGAGTGACGGTGAGTGACGGGTCGAAGGGTGTAGGAGAGGGGGCGGTGGGTGATAGTAAACAATGTAAGTTAAAAATTTATAGGATAACTCCCGTTACATACGATCACATTAACTTATTTACGACTGGAATTTCTTAACGTAAGTATAATGCAGCACCTGAGTCTTCCTTGCAGCACTAAATATCCAAGCCATTCGGAAATAAGACTTAGTAGATAGATAATTTTTTAGAAGACACACATAATCTTAGCTATAGTAATTCTGTCGCATATGAATTTATTGACTCAACTCTATATCATGTCCCTCTGCCCCGACTTTTCTCCTCGCGCCTCTGCTTATTCGCGGGGTATCCCCCCACCCCCCGCATGCGCTCTCTCTCTCTCTCTCTCTCTCTCTCTCTCTCTCTCACTCAGTCGCTCGCTATCAGTCGAGCGGACGGAATGACGCGCACGTGCATACTCTCTCTCTCTCTCTCTCCCTCTCTTTCTTTCTCTCCCTCTCTCTTTTTCTCATTCTCCTCAATCATCCTCTTCGTCTGCTTCTTTTTGTGTTTCCCACATGCATGCACACAGAAGGCTGCTGCACACCGTGTATACATCCTCTGGTCCATCGTAGCTCGCACGCAGCTTCTCGTCGTCTCCTTTCGTCCTCCAGCGTACCTTCCTTTTTCTCCTGTCTACCTTCATACCTGGCTAAACGGATTTCAATAAGTCGAGAGCCATCTCCCGCTTCAGCTACCCAGACTTGTACACACCCACATCGCGCAACATCCACGACTCCTACTTTATCTCTCTATCTCTATATCCTCTCCCTCCTCTCTCTCTCTCTCTCTCTCTCTCTCTCTCTCTGTCATTCTCTCTATATCTCCCTCCTTGCGTTTAAATGGCTCGCAACAGTAAATCGGGAAAGATGACACCTGTTCGCCATGAAGAATACGGCGCGCATAGGTAAGCGCGATTCCCCGAAGTGTTTGGATTTGCACGAGAGACTGAACCCTGCAGAATTGTTTGAAAAGCCGGAAAGGTCAATCGGGTGTAACTCCATCCCAATCTATCGATATCTTAGGATCCTCGCATTTGCCTCTCATCCATGAGGTTCACTGCCCGCGGCGATCCTCCCTCCCTCTCACATACAGATTATAATATTATTATGGGACATTATCCATCTATCGATTCCTCCTACAGATCGCCGCTGCTCAAGACTTCCGTTCGCTCGTGTCTTCGTCCCCTCGGTCCAGCTCCACTCTCCCACTCCCCCCCCCACCCGCTTCAACGAAAGCAGATTTTATCGCGGCTCTCCTACCCTCTCCACTCCCACTTAATGAATAATTATTCATATCCTCTGGGCAAAATTTTAAACTACTTTTTTTCAATCTGTCCCCTTTATTATAGCCATTGGTGATTTTCTCTCCTTCGGCTCATTTTTACGGACACGCGCCGATAATATCTATCGGTTCCCCGACATTTAATTAAGCAATCCTTTAAGTAATATTCTTAATATAATAAATGTCAATTTTCGATAATGTTATGAGCTTGGTTATTCGAGTGCATAATTCCCTAATCTCTTTTAATAATCTTTCCTTCCTTTCTTTTCCTTTCCTTCATTCTCCTTTTCTTCTTGTTTTTTATTCTCTTGTTTCGAATTATTACCCAAAAAGAATGCTAATTCATGCATACGTCTCTCTCTCTCTCTCTCTCTCTCTCTCTCTCTCTCTCTCTCTTATTTTATTATAACGTACAAATATTAAAATGTACAAATATTTATTTAAATTCATTTAAAGATAATACTTATTTCACAAACCTGTTATCCAAACTCCAGACGCGTACACCTTTTTCGTTAAATGATCAACAATATTCACCGTGATAATCTTCTTATTTTGGTCAAGGAAAAATAGCTAATATTAAACTTGAGATAAATACCGTTATGTTTGACAATATAAATCTTTATAAGATAAATTATTTTAACGACTGTATGTGCAGTAGAATTCCTCGCTATGTTAAAAAAAATAATTTTAACATAGAAAAATGGAGTATCCGCGGCTTGCAAATGCAAGATCCAATCCCATACATCAACAATATATTAATATGCATTTATGTATCTTTTATGTCATCGTTTAAGCGATTTAAAAGTAATAGAGATACGTCTGTGACAAGTTTTTTACTTGCACGTATCCCAACTATAGATACCGCTGACATTCATAGAATTTATAGGAGCAAATGAAAATTAAAATTTAATTAATAATTACTAATAAATATAAGTAATATAAAAAAATCTTAATGAGATCGTATTCGATCGAATAAAACTGGAATTGCAAATGAGTTCAATAACGTTTGCATTCTAGGCTATAAATCAATTATGTTAATGTATTCGAGGGACGGGCAAGCTTAATGAAAATACTTTCATACTACTAAACATTTAATTTGTTTAAATATATTTGAAAAGTAAGATAGCAATGTGACATTCAATGCTATAGAGATGATCTTGTCTTGGAAATATTTGGCACCTTGGAATTAAATAGCAGAGAATAAGAACGAAATTAACCTTTATTTAAACATTTAAACATTATGTAATGGAAAAGGAGTATAAGATGGAGGTACAGTGAAGAGCTTCTAAGCTTATTAATTTAGGTTGCCGAATTTAAGATTTCTTTGAGCCCGAGGACGGGATTTAATGAAGGAGAAAGGTGAGATTTTATTGTGCGAACGAGTCGATAGATATAATCACAGAATAATGGCCCAAGTTAATCGTCGCGAATTTCAAAAATATAAAGATTCGGATAGAGGGGTAGAGGGATAGAGAGATAGAGGGATAGAGGGGAATGACGAGGTGCATTAATAAGTGATTTAATCCGATAACTGTCAATGTAACCTTACCTCCCCTATCAGAAGGCCCGAAATTACAAAATGAAAGAGGAAAGAAAAGCGCTTGGATGCTGAAAAATGCTTGAAAGTCGAATCGTGTGCTTATGACAAGGTCATACGAGCTCCGGAAACTTAAGTAATAACAATAACGGTAGGGTAGAGGATAGGCCCACGCATGCGTACGTGCATTAATAAGACAAACAACGGAAGCACATGAAAGCAAGTCTTTATTAGCGAGTCTTTATGCAGAAGCAATGGAGATAGTTCCGTATTTTAAATACTCCGCGAAGCCCGTGATAGAACAGTAATTTCTTATTTTAAGGGCGATAGTAAAGGTTTTCTAAAAGGATAATAGCGAGAGCTCCGGGCGTAATGCGTTACGGCGCTATGCGAACAGAGGTGCCATAACTATAAAATTGCGACAAGTACTTTAGGGAACTGCGTCGAAGTTATTCCTCTCCTCCCCCCCCCTCACTCCACTCCACTCTACTCCACTCCATTGCACTGCACTGCCTGGCTTAGAGTCGCCGCCACCGGCACCGTCGACGCCACCAACGTCTCTTTTCTAATCACCGAATAATTTTCACCGAAGCTAATTGAGCCAAGCGTTGTTTTATTTGTCGAAATATAATGCACCGCGTGCACTATCTCTTTGATTTTCAGCGACTCGATTCTGTAGAAATTGTATGCTTGCGTATATAATTTTAAAGCAAAATTAGACCACGTTCAATCTCTGCGTAAGCTGCGCTTCCCTACGTGGTTTTACTTAATCTTGTTTATATTTACCTACGCTTTATGCTTGCTGCCTCGAAATTATAGAGAAAGGCACATCTCGAAAGAGAGACGTAAACAATAATTTGCAAAAAGTACGTATCTGTATTTGCAAAACATTATATAACAGCAAAAAAGGATTATATTCAAGGGGAAAGGGGGAAGATGAATTGCATCTTGCCTCATGGCCTTTATCTTTTTCATGGAAAATGAAAACTAGCCATACACGCAACACTAGTTGACAGCTAAATGTTTCAAATATGCATGAAGAGGCTTTGACCTCACGGACCTACCTACGTCTTTTATACTTTTCCATTTTCAGCCAAATCCAAAAGCCAGAAACTTCTTGCATTTAATTATTTAATTGACTTTACATTTATCTTAGCTGGCTATACTTGAGTTTCTGAAATTATTGTTAAATTTACATTTAACAATAAAGAATTTACGTATTTTATTCCTTTTGGTATACAATATTGTCTATTGTAAATCATCGTTATCCTAATAACATAGAAAACTTAAAACTCTGGTATATTATTTTTTTTTCTCATTTTGTGCTTAAGCGACTTTTACGTTAACTGCACAATAAAATTTAAAGAGTTTAATGAATTACTATATATCTTAGTACGTATTACCTTGCAGTGCACTTTAAGAAATCTCAGTTTAAATATAAATTTAAACAGAATTAAAAATACGCACTTATATCACATAATACATTTGCAATCTCGCGGTTCTTCGGCTCAGAAATGATCGCAATTGACCGCTGTACCCATGCTCGAGCACACGTGCATACTCTCATAACGAAAACGCATACAAAGAAATTGGCGCACGTATTCTTCTTGCCAATACAAGTTCTCTTACTCTTATCTGGACTTTTTTCAACATTAATTAACTCGGCCGAGAGCTTATCGCTCGCTTGCGCCTTGCTCTCCGCATGAATTGAGGGGAAGAGTGAGAGCCGTTGGGGGGGAGGGGGGCGAGAAGGAAGAGAGAGAGAGAGAGAGCTTCATGTGATGTTGAAATTCTCAGGCCGCATACATGCCCATGAGTGGGCACCTACGTATGCATTCTTTTTCCTTCTGCTTTCGAGGGCAATGAAGGGCGGGAGAGGTGAGCGTTACGGGCGAATCGCCGACATACGTATGCATTTGGCCGGTGGAATTGAACGGTCAGTACTGGCTGCGATTCTCGTGTACGACGTCGATAGGCGCAGACCACATGTATGTGCAATGCAGCAACCGTACCGCGAGGCTCAATTGCCCGCTCTAATTAGCACGCGGAATCATTTTTATTTATCCTTAATTGCGCCCTGGTAATTTTCCATCGGCCCTCACGGTTAACCCTCGACGTCTTCGTCCTCGTGTAGCCGACGCTTTCCATTTCTTCCTTCCCAGCTCCTTTTTTTCCCGGGATATAACGCCCCGTAAGAACTATATTAGCCAACTTCGGCCGGCAATTATGATTTACAGTTATTGGATTACGCTGTAGAGATGATTTTAACGATTCAATTACGTAACGATGACTCCATTCCTAAATTGAGACTAGAGATAAGTAGATTAATAAGATAACGAATTTACGACTTTGGCCGGACTCAAAAGAAAACGCATATCCAACATTATCCCGACATTATTCTGGAATTTTATCGTTTTATTAGCGGGACGCCAATCACTTATGGGTATTATATTATTGTTTCCATACGCTTATTACATTAGATTCACTCACCTTTCTATTCGATAGCCGCTCTACCAGACGTCCAAATCATCATGAAATTATTATATTTAATTAAATTATAATCTTAATGTCCTCGGTAAAAATGATCCTTCTATAATGTCGTAATTGGCCTTCTGCTCAGTACAAGACTGTATTTGCGAAAGAAAGGCTCATTTTCTGCATAATAATACCAATAATATCGATAATATTAATATTGATTTTAATAAGAACAACGATGGCAACAACAGTAGCAACAGCAGCAACAGCAGCAGCAGCAACAAGAACAACGATAATAATAATAAAAATAATAAGAAAATATTGCCTTGACTAATTAACATTTATTAACCTTAATAAGAAGTTACAGCATTTAGGTAGATGCTTAATATTATATGATACTGTATAAATTTAGGTGTAACGCAGTGTAAAAAAATCAAAGTATATTTTATATACTCTTCATTCGTTAACCGCAAAACACTAATGATTTCTGTTGACTAGTCATTTTAATGACGGCGCTCTGTAGTAGAAAAAGTATATAAAATCCGTAAAACTGAGTGGAAAGAAACATAATTAATTTGGTATATATTTCAGGTAATGGTGAAATACATTGGCTAATATATGCATTGAGGAAGTAAAGTCTCGCGATAGACGAGGCCATTTTCCGATAATTAAATGAAAATTTCCCTTTATTTAAAGGTGGAAGTATATCATTGGACACGAGATCCTGAAAAAATGAGCTTAAATGTAAGCGGAGGGGATGGAAATAAAAGGGGAATTAAGGAGGAATGCAAGTGAGTAGTATAGATCTTGTGGATTAAAAACAATTTATTCGAGGAGGTAATTTGTGTCAGCGTTGCATAATCGTCACGTGATATCTGATTTTCGTGATGAATCTTTAGCACATCGGTCGAGTCGTATTACAAGGAAAGGCGAAATTTATTTTAAGTCGCGACTTCATCCACGGATCCGTTAACTTTAGGTCTTTAGGTTCTGCTTACCGAAGAAAAGTCTCGAGTGGCATTATACACCTTGCCAGACGCCGGTACTCCGAGAGAGATAGAGACAGAGAGAGAGAGAGAGAGAGAGAGAGAGAGAGAGAGAGTGAGAGGTCCGAGGCGCATTTAAGTCGCGGCTACACTATAATGCAAATAAAACCTTTGGGCTAACGGGTTCAAGTGCAATTAGCCCGGGTGTCAAAAGGACAGGTATTACGAGACCGACATTTGCCCATCTCTAACGGGATGTAACGACGCCTAGAAGCCTGAGATTGCCGAGCATCCTACCTCTCCGACAATAAAAATCAGTTTAATGGGACACTCCTGTCCAGTTATAAACATTCTTTTCGAGGCTGCTTCAAATCACAAAGAATAATAAAAGAAAAGAAAAGAAAAGAAAAGAAAGGGGAATAAAGAAAAAAGAGGTAAAACAGTCAAAAGGAAGAAAGAGGCGATTCTTATATATATATATAAAAAAAAAAAAAAATGGAATTACACCTATTAGAGAATTAATTATTGTTTTAAAAGCGCCTCTCTTCGGACAGAACAGAAAGCCTCTTACTTAACGATTTCGCCCCTTTCTTAATCTTCCGTAGTTTAGCAGAGGGCTTTAGTACTTTAGATTTAGTGAATAGATCGGAATTAAAAGATCTTTCTGAATGATGCTTAACATCCAGTATTCGAAAGCTTCCCTTTCACATTATTCCGTCTCCGTTCCATTGAAATTGTATCCGAAAGCGCACGGCCAACAAAAATAATCTACAAATAAATTATACGATCCGATCACTATCAAGACGGACTTTTGCGCAAAAATAAAAATTGAGACGTGAGCCAGACTAGGTACGTGCCAGGAGACCAACAACATCAACTGCGCGATCATCAACAAAAAAAGCCGAATGTTACATTACGTCGTTACGTCGTTACGTTATTACGTCGCCACCGCCGCTTTCAACAATAACTATCACTATTCATAATTAATAATAATAAATAATAATAAATGACAATAAATAATAATAAATGATAATAAATAATGATAAATGATAATAAATAATGATAAATAATAATAAATGATAATAAATAATAATAAATGATAATAAATAAGAATAAATGTTAATAATAATAATAATAATAATAATAATAATTACTGAGACACGGCGACGAGCTACGCTAATATAATTAAGGTTTCGGTATTAAAAGTTAAAATAGCCAGTGGAGCGGATCGCTTTGAGCTCTAGTGAGACTCGAGGATTTTTCGAGGACTCCGGGCAAAGGAGGGAGAAGGAGGAAATCTCGGGAAGGTTCAATGCATCAATGTTGGTGTTATCTCCCTCGGGCCATCAGACCCGATAAATTTCCAAAAGAGCTCAGTTTCGGAAAAATGTCGAACCTTGTCCGTGACTCCGGCCTCTAACTTTTATCAACTATTCTCCCGGGCTCCCTCTTCCACGGGAGAGGAAAAAACCTCTCGAAAAGAAGAAGGAAAGAGGAAATTAGTCGCGGCGTCGAGCCGCAGGCCGTAATTACGTAAGCGGGGCTTATAACTCGGGCGTAAAGCCTCCTCCTCCACCTCCTCCTTCACCTCCACCACCTCCTCCACCTCCTCCACCTCCTCCACCCCCTTCACCTCCTCCACCTCCTCCACCTCCTCCACCTCCTCCACCTCCTTCTTTTACTACTTCGCCTCGCCCCCGGGTCCCCGACAACCCGAGATCGCAACGTCAAATTGAATAATGCCCCGGCCTCTGCGTGGAGGATGCGAGCGAGCGAGCGAACGGGCGCGCGCACGCAAGTTAAACAGTCCCGGGGCCCGGTTATCGGGGGCCCCTATCAATCTGACCGCCTTACTACCGAGGCGCGCTCTCGTAACTCAGGCGGAGCCTGCGTGGGAGTAAGCTCCTCGGGGCAAGGACACGCGCGCACCTAATGCGCGAGCTTGTATTCGGGCCCGAGGGCTCCAGGGAGTCGAATTATGGAGCGATTGCCTCCATCAACGTTCCTCCTCCCTCCGAGCCTCCGTCCACCGGCAGCCAACGGAGGCGTATGGAATTATGATTCGCCGGAGGGCCCTGCGCCTCAAAATTATCGGTTTTTATTTGCTGACCGACTTCTCACCACCCCACTCTCTCTCTCTCTCTCTCTCTCTCCCTACCCCACCCACCCCGCTCGCCACCTAATCATATGCGATTTACTTAATCTAACACGAGCTTCGGCCAAACGAGCAAATTAAAATGTTAAAATGTACGGTGGGAGCACCCCCCCTCCTTCCATCATCCTCCCGTCGCCCGTTTGAAATACCCGTGACTCTTAGGGGACGGAGCGGGAGAGAGCACGGCTTACTACAAGGGACGCGGCCCCCTCGATACTTCGGCATTTAACGACGCAAGAGGCGCCATTAACTCGGCGATAACAAAGACCGCGTCAACTCGTTCGCCACCCTGGCGGGTACTGCGGCTACCGGCTTTTAATATGATTTTACTAATTACAATATCGAATCTCCAACGCCGAAACTTGAATAACAACGGCTCGCTTAAATGTCCTCCTCTCACCGGCGACGACGATTTTCAAACAATTTTTAACGATTTTACGGTAATTGAACGTCGGTTTTTTGTACGCCCACCCGCCCTCCAATAACCTCCGCCGCGCTCTTATTTCTACTCCCCCCCCCGCTTTATTTCATCGCATATTTAACACTTGGCAAGCAATTTTTCGGCTCTATTTTTTCTTCTCCTTCTTCTTCTCCTCTATCTTCTTCATCATCTCCATTTTCTTCTCTTTATTAATATGATTGGCGTTGTTGTTGTTGTTGTTGTTGTTGTTATTGTTGTTGTTGTTATAGTAGACCTTGTAATCCGAGTCTTGTAGGATTATATAATTACGTATGAATGAGAAACCGAGCGATTAATAAAACTGAAGCCTCCTCACCTCGCGGCTCGCGTATTATTTCAAAAGCTATTTAAATCAGGTATAAATTACGCGGACCTTATCTTACTGAAACTAATAGCTTTTTCTACTTTACATTGTCTTTGAGCGTACGTAGCATACGCTATCTAACCTTTCGAAGCCTTTCTGAGAGCACGTAATAGTGTTTTTCACGAGTTCCCGACCATCGATATTATCTAAAATGTTCAACACGGGCGCGGCATCAATTATCAAGGCCGTTTAATCTAATCGAGGTCTATATGCCCCAGCTACCGAAAGCTTCGAATTTGACTTTGAATTCAAAAGCCCCCCTCCTCTCACTCTCTCTCTCTCTCTCTCAGCTACGAGTTGAAGGTCATTAGTCCTTGCCTAGAGCAACGTCGACTCCCGTGAGCGCACAGGTTAATTATTTCTCCCGCGGACTTGAGATCCAGAGAGGCAGAGGCGAGTGAGGACGGCGCACGGGAACCGAGATAAAGAAACTACAACCTTCACTTGCGAGCGAATGGACATAATTGAGCCCGGCCCAGAGGGTTAATCCGAGATGGAAGCGAGTCCGTGGCGAAATACCCGTGCGATAAAGGAATTCGCAATCGGCTAGAGCCACTAGGGGAGAAGCGTCTGAGAGAGCTGGCGCCAGGATGAAGAGGGTTGTAAGTAATTGGAGGGGAAGAAGCGTTGACGAAAAGCCGGGCGTTCCCGAGGGGCACTTAGTGGCAGTGAAGAAAGCGGCGCCTCGGCGCGCGCGCGCGCGCGCCTTTGAGCTATAATACGTATCGCAGGAAATTCCTCCTGCGGCAAGGACACGCGCCGGCTGGGTCGGGCCCGAGTTCCGGGGTGAGCCGCCGGCAAATGATCAAGTAGCCGGGCGAGGGCACGGGAGGGAGGGGCTGTGCCTCGGGGGCCCGCATAAAAAAAATGCCCGATGAGCGTTATCGCAGGCCCGGGTCCGCTGGCGTTCGGAGGCCTGCGTCGCCGTTCGGCGAGTCCACGCGCAGGCAAGCGAGATGCCGACGACGGAGCTCTCGGACCGGACAGGTATACGAGCTGCGCGCGGATTCCCGAGCCGGCCAGCGCACAGGTGGAATCCGGGGGATCGCCGCTATCCTCAGCCTAGGGAGGCGCTGCCAAGTAAGTAGCGGGCAGTCGCCTGAGACGGAAGGATGCGGATCCGAGCTCACTCGCCTGGCTCGAACGATCTTCTCTCTCTCTCTCTCTCTCTCTCTCTCTCTCTCGCTCTCTCACTCGCTCTCTCTCTATCTCACTCGCTCTCTCTCTCTCTCTCTCTCTCTCGTGTGTGCGTGCGAGAAAGGGTGAGAGAGAGAGAGAGATATCGAGTGAGAGAGTGAGAGGGTGGGAGGGAGGAAGCAAGAGACCCACACTTCTAGACACACGGAGTCTTTATCTCCGGGCTACTAGCCGGCCCCGCAGACGGCGCGGCTTGTAACAGCGGCCACGAGAGAAGCTACACGTTTTAGAGCGCGGGCTAACAGCGCCACTCGCACCTATCGCTCCCCGGCAATCTCCATTCATTAATTATTTGAATAAAGGCTCGGAGGAGTCGAGGCTTTGGGCCGCCCACCCCACGGCCACCATTTTACCCCTAATCGAGAGAGAGAGAGAGAGAGAGAGAGAGAGAGGCCTTGCTAATTCCTATCCTCGACCGGCAGGGGGAGAGCCAAGGGCTCCGATTTCTCGTTCGTATGCGGGATCGCGGATGCAGGATACGAATGAAGGAGCCGACGCGGAGTTTAACGAACCCCGGCATCGTTGCTCAGTTTAATAAGGATGCGCAGGTTGCGGGGCTATTAAACCAGTCGGATCGATGGGGCCCAATGCGCGCGCTGAGTTTATATTTCGGAGCTGGCCTGGACGGTGGGGGGGCCGGAGGGGTGCCCCAGTCGAAGACCGGAATTTATGCACCGAATCCGGATGAAAAATGGCGCGTTTTATGCGGACTCGATTCTCACGAGGAGTCGGGCTCAGATGAGGGCCCCGAGACGCTCGGCGGGGTTGGATTGAAGGTGGGAGGGGCCGAAAGAGGTACCGGGGACAGCACGTCCGGTGAAGCTGTCGAGTCAGAGTCCGGTGCAACCTGACGCGACAAGTTAACGTCCCCTGACCCCTGACATAAATATTAGACGCTGATCGCGGAAGATCGAGCGCCGCTACTAAGCGATCCGAGTGACTTACTTAGGCTCCGCGAATTTCGGATGCGCATCTTGCGTTCGACTGACGCATAATTCGATACCCGGCGGCTCGGCTCAGTAAAAAGGAAGGGGCCAATTGCAGGAATTACAATACGCCAGCTATAATTTGCGATGAATAAGTAGTTGATGCTTCCTTTCTATCTCTCTCTCTCTCTCTCTCTCTCTCTCTCTCTCTCTCTCTCTCTCTCTCTCTGTGAGTTTTTTCCGCATCTCCCTGCCGTGGCCCCGTAAACCATTAGTAAAAGTACCCGTCATTTTCTTGGCCTGAGTCGGAGCCGGTAGATCGGTTTTCCCGCGGATACCTCCCGGACGACTCCCTGGAAAGTCTTGACCGAGTCAAGAAAAATACGGAGCCCACTACTGACGTTCATGCTAATTATGCTTGACTCAACTTGGACTAATTGATCCCGCTAATTAAAGCAGCAGGATTCCTTTCTAGTTGGTTTTCAGCCGGCTACTCGTGCCGTCCATCCCTCCCACCCTCCCGCCCTCCCGCCGTCTCTCAATAACCTCCTTCCATGGGTAGCTTCTACTCGAGTCGACGAGCCAAGTCGGGACATGAGTCGGGACCTTGAAAAGGAAACCTCACTCGTAATATCGCGTACGCGCCATTTTCTCCCAGAGGGGGTGAGGGAGGGAGTATAGAAGGCCGTTTTCCGAAAGCCAGGGCCCGATGATGATAAACTTTGAACTAACGGTCCGCTGTAATTGCCGGAAATTGCCGGCATTAGAGAGGGTTACGGGATGGTGAGGAGGGGGAGTGGGGGGGGAGGGAGCGCGCGGCTCGGTATCCGCGATATCGTGTTACTTGCCAGCCTCGGCCACTAGTCTCCCTCCTCGTCTCGGAGACAGTTTCCTCCGGCGTTTACGAGCGAGGTCCAAACGGTCTAAAAGTCTAAAGTCGGCGCTAGGGAAAAAGGGAATCTCTGAAAATGGCCTCGAAGACCGGTGACAGGGAGACGGAATGGGTGCAATGCCGACCGATAGCGATCATCCCGAGCGTCGTTAAATTGCGATAAAAGTGCGGTGAGTTCCACCGTCCCGCCCCCTCGCCGCGAGGACCGTTTCTTTTCTAATTAAAAGTCGCGAGCCTTAAAATACGTACCGAAGAAGCGGGGACATCGCCGCTCACTCCTTCCCTATCTTCCATCCCACCGACCCTCCCTCCCGCCCGCCGTCCGTCGCTCACTCACTCTCTCTCTCTCTCTCTCTCTCTCTCTCTCTCTCTCTCTCTCTCTCTCTCTCTCTCGATCTCTCTGTCTCTATCTCTCGGTCCGTCTTGGGCTCGCAATGGCACGCATAAAGAGTCGGTCCGCGCTCACTGTTAATTAAGCCCCGAAAAGATCTCGTGGGGCCCGGCCGCAACGGGACGAACGTAAACCCCGAAGAGGAATCTGCGAGAGTTATTAATGTCACATACCACGTCTCCCCCTCCCGCGGCATCAGTCGGGCCGGCTTGCAGGAGCTCTACACGAAGATACGCCCTACCTCGCCGATGGCGGGAAACGACTAGGGGATGGGAGGACGGGAAGTAGAGGCGGGAGAAAGGGACGGAGGGTCGGCCAAGCGCCGCCGTCGGGACTCGCTCGCAAACAGACGAAGGCACATAACGCACGCGAATCCTCGACAGCGATGGGGGCGGCGGGGAAGGGTATGGGGGGGAGGGAGGGAGGGAGAACGGAAGGGCAGGACCGGGCGTGAGCGTGCGCGTGTATGTAACGTGGTCGACTAGTGATGTGTGGCGATGGAAGGGTGGAAGGGGAGAAGATAGGCTCGCGAGCGAGAAGAGGAGCCTCGGGGCCCAGACCTCCGCACGCACGCGTTTCTTTCTCCTCGGGCCAGTCTCTCGGCTTTATCCTCAGACGGGCACGCACACACAGACGCGGACGTAAGCTCGAGCGGCGAGTCCACATGGCCAGGGGGCGGAGGGGTTAATAAGAAAAAATGAGGCGGCTGGGGCCTAAGGTATAGACCGCCGGGGCCAATCGGTGGGGCCCATAGGGCGCTGAGCGGGAGGAAAGGAGACTGCTGCCTGAACCTGTTCCCTAGGGAGTTCCTTGACCCTCCGGGGGGGCAATCTCTCTCTCTCTCTCTCTCTCTCTCTCTCTCTCTCTCTCGCTCTCTCTTTCTGTTTAGTTCTTTAACTCTTCTCCGCGGAGAGCGACGCGCATAACGCGAGAGTTGCCCGTCGGACGAACTCTCGAGACTCTCCCTCCCCCGAACCTGTGCCCCTCTCCCACACGACGAGGAGGATCGCGCACATAGGGGAAAGTCAGTGGCGCTCCGGCTGCCGGGCCAAGGGACGGTCCCGGGGCTTGAGAGCGACCGGACCTCCTCCGGGACCGCCGAGTGAGAGCCAGTGCCGATGCAGGCCGCTCTCAAGGTCCTGCAGACGTCCAAGATCCCTAGCGAACCTGCTCGAGGACAGGGACCGGGCGGCCCGATTCATTTATGGGGTAACCGCCCTCCTCGGCACCCTCGTCGTAGAGCTACACCCCCCTCGAATACCATGGGCGGCCCTGCGCTCCTTCCATAAGCAGCGTCGAGTGGAGGATTAGGGTCAAGGATGCTGATCCGATCCTGATCGGCCCCGTCTTACGAGAGCTCGGCATTAAAGAGTTTGAAATTATGTTTGAATGGCTCGTCGGGGTTGAACACTATAATTGCGAAGTTTCTTGCGAAAAAGGGATAAGGCGACTTCACATGTTACTGCTTATATATATATATATTTTTTTTTTTTTTACAGAAAAAGATGAGTAGGATGAGGTGGTGGAAAAGATAGGGGTGGTGGATTGAAAAAGAAAAGAAAAATGATGAAATTTTAAATCTCGCGCAAGTCAATCATCTTTCGGGAATGAAGAATCCTCATTATACTTACAGTCGGAGATAAAAAATATTGCACTTTAATTCTCATTTGGGAGATATTACTTTAATTATAATGTCGGGATCGCCGTCCGCTGTACGGGCGAGGGAGGGTACGGGCCAAAGGGAGCCGGTAGGGGCTGGGGACTAGGGACTGCGAGGCGTTCGGAGCCCGTTAAAAGCTTCGAGGATACTTTTCCGCATTTCCCTTATCGCCATGCTACTAAGCTACGTTACCACTCGAGCGACTTCCCTTGTCGCGATGGGTAGGCAGGATCAAGAGGGAAGGGGTGTGGGTGTGGGTGTGGGTGGGAGTGGAGCGGAGTGGAGTGGGGTGGGGGGGGGGGGGTGACGGCGCGGCTCTAAGAGCCAGCTCGCAGGCCTCCCTAGCCGGTTCCTAAGCAGGTCTGCGGCGGGCACGGCGCCTCCAGAGATCTTAATTTAAAAAAGCTGTAGTTGAGGCCGAAAAATATATCGCTGGCTGGTGTTGCCGAGCCGAAAAACAATGGTGGCGTCGGCCAATTTGAGAAGGTTCGGCCCAGGAGAGGTGTGGTGAGGGGGGGGGGCGAGAGAAAAATCAACCGGCTCGATCGCGCGACCCCCTCGTAAAGTAAGCTCGCTGAGTAAGTAGGGTGTGGCGATGCGTGAGGGGAGGGGGGACATCAGCCGATCGCGACAATAAAGGCCGAGGAGAGATGTTCGCGGGCAATTTGCTCGGCACGCAAAAGCGAAGGAAAATTATGTTTATTCCGGGTGGGAATAATACCCGCGGCGGATGAATAATGGATAAGCCCCCGTTGTCGCGTGTCCCCCGTCATTATCCGCGCCGGAGTCGCGAGGAGGCCGCGACCGGGATCCCGTTCGTCCCCGGCGCCGCCACCGCCGCCGCCGCCGCCGAATCACGGGCTGCGAGGAGGCCGCGCCGGGATCCACTCGCATACAAATTACGGACTCCGGGCCCGTGGGAGACTCTCTTAGCGCCTGGCCGCGCGCGTCGATTCTTAGCGCGTCGGGGTGAGTCGGGACCGTGGCGGGGAATGGAGAAGGCCGAGAACGAGGCGAGGAGGATCGATCGGAGCCAGCCCGGGGACCCCGAACTTATGCGGTGCCGCCTCTTCTTATTCATCAAATTAAAATTTACATCTTTGCAGGTAAAACAGGTTGCCGCCGAGGTGCGACTCTCGTTTTTTTTTTGTTTTTTTATCTTTTATTTTTTGTTTTTTTTTTTGTTTTATTTTTTTTTGTTTTTCTTTATTCTCCTGAGCCCTCCGCTTCTTCGTGATCTGTTCCCTCTTTTCGTTTCGTCCTTCTCCCCCGGCAGCGCCACTGCCGCCGCCGTAGCTGCCCAAGTCGTTAAGAGATATTGTGAGTATTCAAGTGATTGAGTGTGTTCCGAGCCGTCGTTTGTTAATTAATTGCGAGCTGCCTACAGATGTTTTACGGTCTCACCGCCGCACACATGAGTTATCACTCCGGGACAGTTACGTAAGAGAGAAGGGCTGAAGCAAGAAAATTACTTTGTACGCTTTTGATTTTTGCTCGGAAATTTTACTTCGGAAGGTGTCTTCTGCCCCTCTGGCCGCCCGATTACCGATCACCGAACGCCGTCCCCTCGAACTTAACTCGGGACTCTCGAACGACTTCCGATCGCCCTATCTCGCCGTATCTCCATACCCTCGCCCCTGTCTCTCTCTCTCTCTCTCTCTCTCTTCGTCCGAACCTCCCATCGACATCCCCCTCACCTACCGCGAACCGACACGCACAGCCAAACTCGTTCCCACTATTCCTGGCCACATTACCCAGGCTAACTACAATATCACTTACTTTACATCCCACATGAGCCTTTACTCTTCGTACGAACAGTTACTTCATTGCAATTAGCCTAAATTGTATAAACTGTTTCTGGGCTGATTTTTATTTTCTTACAAATTTACCAGATTACCTCGGCACCGTATGCAACGGTTGCTTACTCTATGTAATTCTATCATTCGGGAATAGTAATTGATGTTGCGCAACATTTCATCCTCCACTTATCTAACATTGTAAATGATATTATCCATAGTCCTCCGATCGCGATTGACAAACGATCTTTTAACCGAATGATTCCCTTTATGGTTCGAGAGCCATTAGTAAATTCAGCAGAGACAGGAGGGAGCATGATTATTCATTCGTCATTAATGTTATTAATGTGAGGAAAAATCAATTCGCCGACTATAATTATAATTGGATCGATGCGTACGAGAGGCCGACCTTACGATTTACGTTCGAGTACACACACACGCGCATACACGCGCACGCACACACGGCAGTGGTAATGAAACGTTTTTTATTCCTATATCGCGTTAGATGTCCGGTTAGTTATTTTGTATCAAAAATAGCCTTGTAAGCATAGTCAGTCTCGGCTTTCACGCCACGTATCTCCCAGACTGCGAATATTAAATAAAAATTTTTGCTTACGATAGAGGTGTATAGGCGAGCCGCTCGCACGATAGAAATATGTCGCAAGGGGATGCCTTGATGCACACAAAAAGAGGAAGAGATGATCGAGAATCGACACGGAGACAAGGTTGGTCTGATACAATTGGTCTGATTCAGAGGCTGAAGAATCGCGTGTTCCAGAGATCGTTGGGAAGGCCAGCGTTTACATAGTGGAGGATCATATGCGTGGGCGTCGGGTACGAGTGTTGGTACCGAGAGCCAAGGGCTCTCTCGCTCCCTTGGCTCCGCAGATATCAGTGCGCGAGCCGTTACCCTCGTTGCACTTTCCCTCCCACTTCCTATTTCCCTCGGACCCTTCCTTCACATTTAAATATGATTTGACCTTGAATTTTCAGTTCAAGCGCTTCCCCCCCTTCAGTTCGCCTTACATGTTTCGCCCATTCATATCTGTGCTGTCCTTCTTTTTCTTCTCTTTCATCCGCTCGACGATTGCAGTCGTAATTTTTAGCTTTTGGTCCAAACTTTGTCGAATTGTAATCATCTACTCTTATCGTTATATAACAAATTATCAACGACATATGGCGCTAAATAATATTTTATCTACGCCGTTTCCTCTTTCCTGTTGTCCATTATAAACACATATCTGTCGGGCTTTTTATCACTTTCTATAATTTCTCGCCTCGAATATCATCGAAAATGATGTAAGTCTTAATTTAGTTTCAGTCCTCTATCGTTATAGAACGAGCTAAATTTTAATATCAGTGAAGCCTGATGCGTGGCGATGGTTGTTGGGGAGGTAGCCGGGCGATGGCGTGTGTCGCCGGCGGAGGGGGGGGGTGTCCCGAAAATTTCAAATTATTTTAACCTTAAAAGGATTAAAATCCAAGGTGGACGTAAAATGAATCTAATATGAATAAAATCTCGGGCGTTAAATGAAAGGCTCGGACGGAGACGAATTTGTAAAAAAATTTACAAATAGATTACGAGAAAGATGAAGGTTATTGGGCGACGATTCAAAGACAATTGAGAGACGATTCAAAGACGACTTCCGCGTGCAAGTGGTTCGAGAACTCGCGGGGAGCACTGGGTGAGCACTAGAAATTTTCCAGAGCTCGTCCCTTGTCTCAATGCTTTCCAGCTTTTCTTTTGCTTTCTTCGCCTCTCGGTCTGCTACGAGCGCAAGCACGCGCGCGCGCGCGCACACACGCAAATACGCACAGGCGGCCACGCACACGCGTGGGTTGGTTTTCGAGCCTCGGAGCGCAGGCTCAGCCCCTCCAAGCCTGTTCTTGCCACCCGCCGTCGGTCGGTCGCGACCCCGCCACTACGAGCCCACCACAACCGCCCCCTCCCCGCCCCCTCCCAGTCTACTGCTATTTCGAGCTCTTGGCATTTCTGCGTTCCGTATAGCTAACACTTCGAAATAGACCATTGACGAGCTCGTCCCAAGCTTTCGGACGGCCTCTCTAGTTCCTGTCATTTCGTCGTCCGCTACTCGGGATGATAATGGAATCTTAGGGGAACGTCATCATGGCCACGGGACACGCATGCCCATCATGCCATCAGCAGCATCAACAGAAATGCACAAGCGGGCTCAGGAGAGCAGCACAAGAAGTGTATAATAACAGTTCAATCTTGGGTGGAGGCAAGAAACCGAGAAAGTAAGATTGGGGGTGTTTCGGGGCGGGGGCCGAGGCCGTGGCGGAGGTGGGGGCGGGGGTGAGGGCGGGGGATGTACGCGAAGCCGATGGGACAGGAGCAAGATGAGGCATGTGCGGATACATCCGCGGCTCTAGCGAGTAGAAAAGAGAGTGCGAGCGGGGGATAAGGAGCTCGAGCTGGCGCGGATGGGATGTAATGGGTCGGGAGGGGATGGTAGTACGGAGCGGCTCAGCGGAGGGGGAGCCAGTCTGGGAGAAAGGAGGAGAAGAGCTATCGATGGACAAGAACAGGAGAGAGTGAGTGAGCAACTGCAGGGGGGGGGTAGCGTGGTAGGTAGGTAGGTTGGTTGGCTGGGTAGATAGGTAGGTAGATAGGTAGGTAGGTAGGTAGGTAGGTAGGTAGGTAGGTAGGTGGGTAGGTTTGCGGGTGGGAGGGAAGGAGCGCTGCGGAGAGAACGTGGTAAGAGTTCCCCTTAGGCGATGATGGGGAGGTCGAAAGGTGGGAGAGCGAGCGAGAAAGAACGAGCGGCGGTAGGACGAGCGGCGGTGAGTACTGGGCCGGGAGGGGGGAGGCCCGCAGGCCGGCCTGCGGCTTTCAACTCAGTATGCCTCGAGCAAGCGCCTCGTATGTACCCCGTGGACGTGTAGCTCCGTTCAGTCAAGAAGCCCGTGCGCATCACGGAAGACAGATCGAGATAAATCGAGAGCTGGGGATCGGCACTCCCTCGAGGCCGAGCCGCGCGTACCATCGACTCCCCGCACGTGTCGAGGACAGACTCGTTTTTTCATTTACAATCACGCGGGAATAGTGAGTGCAGTGAGTGAGAAAAGCCAGTGGTGAGGTCGTCCCCGTGTATATTTTCGTATAAGGATGAGCTCCCTCAGGAGCAACCGTGACCGCTGCTGTCGCGGACGAATTGAGTGACGAACTACGTCGAGGACGTAGACCGAAACGAAGACTACGACCACGATAACCACGACGACGGCGACGGGGACGGCGACCGCGACGACGACAACGTCGACGACGGCGACAAAAACAATAGTGACAGTGGGGACAACGACAACGGCAACGAACGCAAAGACGGTGACGAGGAGAACGAGTACTTGTCCTGGGTGCAGTACCTGAGAACACTCGTGCGAAATTTGGGGGGGGGCTGCGCGATCCCGACAGACGGTGAGGCTCGTGTCTGAGACGGGCTCGAGACGAGCGAGAGGAGGCCTCGAGAGGAGAGAAGGGGTCAGAAGTTCTCCGGGTCAGGTCGCGAACCATCGACGGCCGGGAACTCGCTTCGCGAGAGAGTTCGCCAGGAGGAGGCCAGAAAGTCTCGGTTCAGTGGAGGGGACGAGGACATTAGATCCGCCGCTCTCACATTCAATATTACCGGCCATCTTCCCCGGTAACCCCGCAGCCACCACACGCAGTAAACGGCTGGTGAAGCAAGAGTCCCTGTTTGGCAGACACAGACAGATTGATAGATAGATAGATAGATAGATAGATAGATAGAGAAACAGATTGATCGGGAAGTAATAAAGAGAGGGCTAAATAGAGAGAGAGAGAGAGAGAGAGAGAGAGAGAGAGAGAGAGAGAAGATTTGGTGCGGAGAAGTGGAGCGCACGAGCGGGAATTTCGAAGGCAGCGCTCGAGGTCTGTCCCCGCAGAAGTCTTCGGAGCGAGAACGGGAGCCGCTCCCAAGAAGCAAGGAACCGGGAACAAAGGGGCCACAGGTGCCCGGAGCGGGCGCGCCATCCGCGGCGGCGCGCCAAGCGCCCGACTATCAGAAGCCAGAGGTTCACCTGTTGCGCGACAGGCGCCACGCGAGGTCGCTCCTCCGCTAGGAGAGACGAAGAGCAGAGCAAGAAGCAAAAGCGGATCAGGAGGAGAAAAAAGGCTACGGTGGAAGAGGAGGAGGAGGTAGTGGAGAAGGAACGTGGTCAGGGCGCCGAGTCAGTGCCAGTGCTGGATTAATCGTGTGAAGTGTGAATATTTGCCCCGGCTGCTGGAGTTGGTTGCACAAGTGCCAGATATCGGAGGCTCCAGTGGAGCAAGTGCTTCGGCTAGGGTGTCGAGGAGGAGCCGACAGCGGCTACGGGAGGGACCTCGCTTTGACGGAGCACGAGGAAGAGAGTCGGGAGCGCTCGAGTGGCACCCGGGCTCTTTCTTCAGCCTCTGTGGACCTTGTTGTGCCCTTCTTCGGACGCGCGATATTTTTTAAACGTCCTTGAGAAGAAGCGCCCCGAGGAGAGGTCGAGTGAGGTCGATTCGATCGTCGATCGTCGATTTGGGGTCGGTTGTTGTGGCGCGAGGGTAATCAAGTGGGCCTTGATCGGATCAGTGGTTGGCTCGGTGGTTGCATATAGTGGTAGTTCGAGCGGAGGTCCCAGCTCCTAGGAAGCTCCCACGAGGTATCCGGAGGGGATTGGAACTGGACCGGGACCGACCGGGGCCAACGACAGTGAGCGCGCCGCCCAGTGTCACAGGGGCCGCGAGTGATTCATAAGACCTGTGGTGATGCGGTAGTCGCGGGATACCCGAGGGAAGCCATGAGGGCGGCCGCCGCCTACGTCCTGCTTCTTGCCCACCTCATACAGGTACGCAACAATTCCAGCTTTAATTTATAGACGAGCGGTAAGCGCATACATAGGTAAGGAAGGGCGATGGGCGATGGGCGGGGTGATGCTCCCAAGGGCACCGAGAGAAAAGCTCCTTTCACCCGATGTTGACAAGTCCTTACAAATCGACTTGGAGACCAGGTTAAGTTACCTCGTTTCCGATCATCTAGATTTGTCTTCGGAGGGTTAACGTACGTGCTTAGCCTCCCATTGACCGAGGTTCGGTGGTAGCCCTGTACGTACGGTAAAGGCGTCCTAAGGTCGCATGGGCAATTTGCGAACACGTGTAGACTTTTCGAGGAGGAAAGTGATATGCTCACGGCGGCTAACTAGCCTTCCGCTGCTGCTCCTGGTGCAGTTGTTCTCGGTTGTTCTGGTAGGGCGGGCCGACGAGGGGTTATCGGGGCGGGGAGGTGGGGCGGTCTTATACGACGTAAGGGATGGGGAGTGGAGAAGAGGCTCGTAAACGAGAGAGAGAGAGAGAGAGAGAGAGAGAGAGAGAGAGTACATGTGCGTTGAAAGCCGAAGCAGATGTTTAATTGCAGGGGATTATCGTATCGCCTCTATTCTCGCATAATAAAATGTCAAATATTCTGCCCATGTGGCGTTATCGTGTCGGTGCTTTATTTTATCCGGCCGATCCGAGGTTATGCGGCCCCGCGTATAGAGGGCAAGAATAAGTTGCCGGGCCTAATAATAAGTAAACACGTGCGGACATCGGAAGTCCTCCGACGAGGCTCCCTTGCATCTGGCATAAGGGTCACCAGTGCAATTAGACTAGCTCATGCGCCCGGTCATGCTCGCCAAATGCTTACAAAACGTACGCATACGCGGCAGGACATTCTGAGAGACATTCTGAGAGACATTCTGAGAAGTTTCGATACCGAAATTCAATCGGTGCTTACGATTCTCGTCATTAGCTTTCGAGTCGAAGAAATTAATGGGACGGTCAGGTAAGGTCCGGCCTCCGTTGCTTCCCATTATAGCAGATTCAGTCGGTCGTCAGAGAGAAACACAGAGAGAAAAGCGTTAGAATCAGCGTCGGAATCAGCGTCAAAATCAGCAGCGGTTGATTAACACACTTTGTCTAATTGATCGGTGGCCGTCTCGATGAAAGCCGGGCGACATGGAAGGATAAAGTAAGAGGATGTTATTGTACCGGAGGTACAAGGGGTCTTCGAATTATGAGCGGGTGGCGCGAATCGATACGTCGGAGTTATGTAAAATAGAGGAGACTCGGCCGAGGGTATGGGCGGCAGCACTAGTAGTGGAGAGTAGAGAGTAATTAACGGGAGGAAGGCGGCTGGCTGTTGGCTTGATCCTCTTAGGGGCGGTCGGGATAGGAGGACGGTGGATGGAGGATGGAGGATGGAGGAAGTCGGCAAGGCTGGGGGTGATGCGTCGGGTACGTGCGGGCTCCGTAGGCCAGAGACATGTGCGCGGGTGTATGGGAACAGTTTCCGGTCTTGCCGCGAGCGGAGGCCCGTGGGAGGGAGGGAGGGAGCCGTGCATGCATACGCGATTATCGCGCAGCGAGTAGGAGAGGCAGACTCCCTCGAGGAAATTGCGGTGAAATTAGAAGGAGGCCGGTTATTGTTTCGGTCGCGCTTGTGTCTGCCGAGGCTGGAGGGCGGATAAACGCTCCCTGATAAAGGATATGTGTGTAAGCCTTCGTTGCCCGTAGGCGGTCGCGTGTGCGAAACGCAGGGGAAAAACACTTTGCACACTTTGATTGCATATTTACGGAGATGAAGCTCGGCGCCTCTGTCGCCCGGAGCCAAGTGCGCTCATATGACTTTTCGTCTCAATTACCCGACTCTTATCGATTACGGCGAGGAGAAGGGGCAGAGGGGGGATGTACCGACCCGGAAGGCGTCGGCAGATTCCCCCGGGCGCCGCTACCCATACCGAGCGATTCCTTTCTGCGAGTGGCCCTTCAATACCGGCGATACATGTCCCCCAGCTCTACGACATCCCCTTGACGCGAATGAGATGCTCCTTATTGCTTTTAATAAAATAACGCTAATTCCGATAGGTTAGGTTTTTCACGGTCTAATAATGGAGCGCGCGGGCCCCGACAAAACGGATTATTGGATAAAAAAAGGACAATATGTCGCTTTAAGTCATCCCTCTTTAAGTATCTGCTTTAAGAGTCTAGGTACTCGGGAGCTCGTGGACTAGCTCCTATTAGGTGCGATTAGCTATTAATCGAACCCTGGACAAAAGGTATAAGAAAGGGAAGGAATGAAGTGATCGGGTGGTGGGAGATTAATTTACGAGGAAGAGGTACGTAAAGCGGTTACGTAAAGTCTCCTAGAGTTTGGCCAGCCCTCGGAGCCGCGAATTTATGAAAAGGAAAAAAAAAGTAGAAAAAAAGAAAAAAAATGCAAAAGCTCGTATTTAAGTACCAATTATCGTCGGATGCAATTTTAATTTAGATAAATGTATTGGATTGAATTTGCAAGGAAGCGGGCTTTATATAGCCGAGGCCAATGTCTCTGACATCTAGCCGGCAATTAAAGCTAACAATATTGGCGGCTAAAAAGCGGCCGATCGGCTCAAAAGCCTCTCCGGAGGCGGCGAGGTGAGCCCATTCGAGGCTGGGATTCCGAGCAACTTTTTCAATAACGCCCGCTAGGGGGCGGGGGAGGGGCACTCCCGCCTCCGGCCCGTGTTCGCACACATGTATACACGGTGTCGCTTAGCGCGCGAACGCCGCGATAAATCACTCGCCGCTGCGAGAATAGAATTTACAAAGAGCGCGAAAATGGAAAGGAAAAGGAGCGTCGTCGTCGGACACGATGGACTGGTCGGGGGACTCGAGCCGGCGAGGGGCCCCGGTCTATTGAAATTTCCCAGGCTCCCGCTCGCTAATCGACGAGCTGCACGGCGGCTCCGACGGCTGCGGCGGCGGCGGCGGCGGTCCAGGAGCTACGGCGACGATACAGCCGCGGTTGCGCAACCGACCCCTCCCCCGCCCCAGCGTTTTCCTTTCACGCACTGCGCGGAGCGGTTGCCACCACGGCCTTCCACGGCCGGCCCCTCGCGAACAAAGACGACCGGGGCTCGGCTCTTCTCCGAGAGCCGTAGCCGCTCCTACGATCAAGTTTAGGGATTTAGAGCCTCTTGGCCTCTTAGCAGTGCTCTTGGCAGTCTCAGTCGGCACTAATGCCGTACGGAAGTCTGCGACGAGCCTCCCTCCTCCCTCCTCCCTCCTCCGCCTCCTCCAGCCCTACTAGCCTACCAACCCCTGCCCCAACCTCGCCCCTACAACTTCTATCGATTCGCGATGTTTAGTCTCTGGGGCCCTGATTGGAATCTTAGTTATGCGCGCCTCGGAGCCGACCGGTAAATGGATTTATAGCCGACTGAATCGCGCCTCCTTCCCATTACCGCCGCTTATTGCCTTTATTTTATTTTAGCCCGCTCCTACGATCGAAAGAGCTTGGATTCGCTTCGATTTGCTCGGCTTCGCCTCCACGTCGCCTCGACTTCACCTCGATTCCCTTCCATGTCCCAAAATCGTCTGCCTCGGCTCCTTGAGTTTTCGCGACCCTCTCCTGCGACTTTTTTTTCTTATTCTACACATTTATCCCTTTTCCTACTTTGCCAATCAACCGACTAACTTAGCTAAAGAATCGAGCCAAAGTTGATCCAGAATAAACTGCGTTAAAATCTCTTTCCCCTCGTACTCTTCAATCAAAGCTTCCTTTACTCAACGGTACTCGCATTCTTTTCTCCCCCTCCTCCGACCGCCCGCCCTAATTACAACCCATTATTACAATTTTTATACCTCATCCTCATCCCCTCGAGAAATCCGACGATATCTCACTATTATTATTATTATTATTATTATTATTATTATTATTATTATTATTATTATTATTATTATTACTACTACTACTACTACTACTACTACTGCTACTACTATTACTACTACTACTACTACTATTGTTGTTGTTGTTGTCGTTGTTGTTGTCGTTGTTGCTGTATATTGCTGTTGTTGTTGCCGTTGTTAAACGACGCTCCAACTTAGTCTATTTTTAGTTTCATTCGTTACAAAGTGTATATTCTATTTTAGAAAGCGTTGGATAGCAAAATTTACATGTACAGTTATCCTGATAACTATTTAAGGTTAAAAGCCGGCGTAATTTGCAAAAAAATCTAACGCCTAGTCGTCATTGATTAGCATTAAATTGTGGCTTCGACAATAGCCATAAAATTTTTATCCTTACCGTTAAATCGGCCTCTACGTACTGAGCAGCAAAAGGCACAAAGGAACGAGGAATCGGCAATATTACGGTACGGGAGTTTTAATCTTTAAATAATCGTCGATACAGATTTATAAATTGCTTCCGCTCCCCCGCTTTCGAGTTGGTCAGCAACTGTCTTAAATTGCTTTGTCTCGAAATTCCCGACATATCGGGCTACGTATGCCTCTCTTGTATGCCCCCCCTCCGCCCCCCCCCACCAGCCAAGCCCGCCATGACTATCGCGCGAGCGTAATCATGTCGTCGGGAGTCCGCGTAGAGTTCGTGCATTCATGCAGAATGATGGTCGAATAGTGGGCGGATGGAGGGACGGTGGGGTGGGATAAAGTATATTCCCTTCGATGGAAGGTGCACATTGAGGTAGATCTGGTGAAGAAGGCAACGTCGCCGTTAATCGGCTGCATAAATTTTGCCGCGCGCACAAAAGAGAAGCTCGAGTAGCGCGAGTTTGCGGTATTTCTATTCCTCTTTCCATGCCCCTATTCCCCTCCCCCAATCGCCCCCTCCCCTCCACATCCTACCCATCCGCACCGCCCCGCACCACCCCGCACCGCCAAATAACCCGCCCGGTCGCGCACCTCCTGCGGGGATAAAATCCTATTGTCTAATTCAGAGAGCTTCGGTTGGCTTATCGTCGTTTTATTACTCCGTCGAACGAATCGGCGTTTAAAATAGCGTCGACGAGCATCGCCACTGATTTCGTTAAATAGCGCCGTTTAAATGGCGCGGTTGAATTGCCGAGCTTTTTGTAAATCCTCGAGCGCATGCGATTAAAGGCTTTTAACGACCTCTCGCGCACAGATTCTCTCTTTCTCTCTTAATTGTGAACATTCATTAGAGAAGGATGAGGATGAGGAGGAGAAGGAGAAGAAGGAGGAGGAGGAGGAGGAGGGCTGGACTCCAAGCTAACCCGACGATTACGAGATTTTATTGAATTATTGCCTTTTATTTTCCGCCGTGTTACTCTTTGATGTATGATAAATAATTATAATTGGACTAAAGCCCTGCGACTCTGTCAACTTGTGTCTTTATTGTGTCAAATCACTTTCGGTCCTTATAAAATTATACATAATAAAATAAGAAATTCCATTCAATCAATTAATTCATTGGCGTTGGACTAATTAATTCTAATTGGCTTCGTTATTCGCAATGCCAATGAGGTTTCACATAACCATCTCGATCTTTCCATGATACAACAAGCGCTTTTTGCAGTAAACAGCGAATACCGATGGATTATGCGCAACAACGGGATCGTCATTGTTTAAAGTAGCATTCCGGATATCAAGAGCATTCGCTAGCCTCTCGCCCCCCCCCTACCCTTCAGCCGAACTCTGCAAAGCATGTTCATACGAATTACAGTACGGGTTCGTTCATTAGCGATGCGCAACCCTTGAGCGCTACCGACTTGAGCCGGTGTTTGTTCGTTGTAAAGCTCTCGACGGTGATATACTAAAGTTTACTTTGATGACAATTCGGATCTTTATCCCGACAGGAATATTGCTTGCGCGCCCGCAGCGCTCGACTTCCGATTGTCCAGTCCTCCCATACGGCTGTACGACATGTTCGGCAGTCCGTTCGGCAGTCCATTCGACAGCAATACGTTTAATCGTGCGGGAATACTTGTAAATACGAATCAATTTTCAGTACGAAAAAACTTTATACAGTTATTATATGAATGGGATGGCTATAATGTTAATTACTTTATTTTTTATTTTATTTTTATTATCTATTTATTTAGTTATTTAAGTTATTTTTATCATCATCCCCATCGTTATTAGTACTAATACTACACAACTACCACTCTTATCACTATTATTAATTATTATTTTTATTAATTATTATTATTATTATTACTATTATTATTGTTATTATTGTTTTTATTGTTTTTATTGTTTTTATTGTTTTTATTGTTTTTATTATAAAGTTTTCGACAATGTAGATTGTACGGATATGGGAAATAAAGTTAAAGTTAATATAAACCAGGAACACCGTGAAATCAGGAATGGATTGGGGAGGGAGTAAGTCCGAGTAATAGTAGTGATGCGTCGCTTTTTAGCGGTCTCTTTCTCTCTCTCTGTCTCTCTGTCTCTCTCTCTCTTTCTCTCTCTCCCTCCCTCTCTCCCCCCCCTCTCTCTTATACACACATGAGCGCACGAATATCGTCTTTTCGAGAGTCAGAATAATGGAGAACTTGTAAGATGACGACTAAAAGTCCTTGTATTCCTATTCTCTTTCTCTGCCGCTTGATGTTCCTCGTAGTTTGCAGCACATTTACAAACAGAGTCTCGTACGAATACGAATGTAGAAAGGCCTGAGGGGATTGTCGAAAGTGGTGTTTAAAATGGCTTTCGAGAAGAGCCGCTCGCTGATGCTGCTGCTGCTGCTGATGCTGGTGATCGTGCTGGTTCTGGTCCTGGTACTGGTGCTGGTCTTTTCCATTCGGCCGATTTCTTTCATCTGCTATTAAAGCTAAGAGAGAGGGAGAGGCTCTTTCAATTTTGACTCGAGTCTTATTACCGTTACAAACATGTGGCGGTTACGCGATCGTAAGTCGCGACGAAAATTTGCGGCTATTTCCCTCTCGGTCCGCGCACTCTTCTTCTTCTTCTTCTTCTTCTTCTTCTTCTTCTCTCTTGTTATTCTTATTCTTATTTTTATTCTTTTTACCCTGTATTTTTCTCCCTTCTTCGTCTTCGGTCCATCCTTAGCCGTCTTTGTCCACTTGAAGCGTTACCACGGTCCAAGCGCACTCGAGCCTTTTTTTCGCCTGACGGTCCTGCTACCTCGGCGTGGAGTGTGTCGACCTCCTTACACACTCCTAGTCCTTATTCCTCCTCCCCACCCCGACCCCCTTGCATCGTCTTTTTTCTTTTCATTTCTTTTCTTTCTTTCTTTTTTTTTTTTTGCTTTGGTTGCTTTTTTCATTCTCTTTTTTACAGTGCGCATAGAAGGGAAAGGAGGGTCTTGTACTTTATTTTCACCGCAAGAATTTAGTAATAAAAGAGCACTTAAGGGCAGTTACTTTTCTGATGAACTACAATACTACAACAACAGATTTCAGGAATGATGACTCCTTCTTTTCGTCAACGTAACCCTAAATATCATCCGCGTGCCAGACATTTATCTCTGACAATGTCAATTACTATTATTCCAATACTAAATAATAATTAAATTTAATACTGTAATTCGCTTTAGGCGTTAGTTATTGGCTTACCGCTGTTTAACTCGTTACATATTATGCTTCGGGGGTTGTGAAAATTATTGTCTCTCTCTCTCTCACTCTCAATCTCTCTCTCTCTCTCTCTCTCTCTCTCTCTCTCTCTATCTATCTATCTATCTATCTATCTATCTATCTATCTATCTATCTATCTATCTATCTATCTATCTATCTATCTATCTCACTGTCTAACTCTCGCTTCTTTGCTTTTTCCTTGGCGCTTTTATCCATTAATAAATAACAAAACCGCGAGCATCCACTTGTAGTCTTCGTAATAAGTGTATTTAGTTAGTTCTTTCTCTCTTTATCTTTACTCTCCACCTCACCCCTTATATATATATATATGTGTGTGTGTGCGTGTATGTATGTATGTATGTATTAATATATATTATCAATGTATTTCATTGAATATTGCATAAATAATGATCAGAGTATGCACTATCTTAACAAACAGAAGACACATTGCTCTACAGTATATGAACTAATGCGTATAGTAAATTTGTCCGATGTAATTGAATTGCAATTCGAATAGTTTGTGTTCTACTGTCTATTGCATCTACTTGTATATAAATTTCTTTTATCCGCACCGCTACGCGCATGTCCCTTAAAAGTGACTACCCATCACGAATATCAGTTAAGGGGTTTTAAAGTGTTTGCCCATCGTTAATGACCGATGACATTGTGTCGCAAACATATATTGGCGGAGAATTTCTTTTCCATTCATCCCCCCCTCCCCCTAATGATGTTTAACTTGGTTAGAACTTTATGTTTCTGATTTTTTTCAGTTTCCGATGGTTAGATTTTAAAATTCCTCGAGTCCTCTTTTTGCCTCTTGATCTCTGTCAATACTTATACTGGAATTTAAAAAAAGCTGGAACGGCGTATTTGATTATGAATAGTAAAGGAAATACTCGATGTCGCTCGTCCCGAATAGAGATTTTAGCTTACGATGCCATTCGAGGACACTGGCGAATTAATTAACTTTTATTCCCAAGTCCTCGGGAGCTTATTCGATCGAGAATAATTCGCCTTGACGAACGCGAGCCTTAGCAGCCATCCTAATGAGTGCAATCATAATAATACAACTGATGCTATGTTGTTGAATTTGAAATGCAGGCCAAGTCTGGAATAACAGTAGTAAATCTTGACGGTCGCTTTATAGCGGCGGCCTCCAGAGCCGCTGGGGAAGGAGGAGGAGGAGGAGGGGGGGAGGGGACGCTCAGCGCTGCTCGTGGAGGGCTTCCGTGCCAGGGTAAGGATCGCGAGGCCCTCCAGGATAATCGGACGGCCGAACGCGACTGTTAGCCGAAGCAATTGCAGACGCCCCTAGCAATTATCGCGTGTAGGCTCCGTTAAGCCAGAGCGAAAGAAAGAGACCGATCTATTGTGACTCTCTCACTCTCCTTGTACGTGTATGTATAAAGGGTCTGCGGAATTCTCATCTTATCCGGCTTGCCGGAGCCCAACAACTTCGCCATCCACGCCTACCTCCTCTTTTTCTCCCGACCTTCCTCTCCCTCATTCCCGCCTGGCCGTCACTGTCTTCTCTATTTGCACTAGGTCTATACTTTCGCGGATAAAGCCCCTTTCTCAGCCCGTCCCAGCCCCCCTGTGCCGCTCTGAGATATTATTCGCTGGGGATTGCTCGCAAAAACGCGAGCCGCCCATAAAGCGCAAGCAGTACTGACGGTAATTAAGTGCAAACTCAACTAGCTCGTTCACTCGGAGCCCGCATTTAATTGCAATAACACTAAATCTCTTTCAGATATAACGATCGTATTAAAATGGCAAAAGGAAAAATCGGCGGGTTTCGGTGCTGCGATGCCATTGCCCGCGATATGCAATATCGGAGAGCGCTTAAATGAGAAAATCTCGAGAGCAGGAGGAACAAAAGTATATTTAGTATTGCCTGGCTTCTGGTAATTTGTCCTTGAAAGTTAATGTCCGCCCGCTGGAGGAGGCGCTTTTTAATTTTCGCCGGACCGTCTGCCCTGGACGCGCAACCGAGCATTAATATGCTAGCCAATGAAATTTTCCAGATCTTTTTCTCATAAATTTCGCCGGCCATTCGTGCTCTCCTCTTTAATTTATTGCCCTTAACCAGCGTCGGCCATATTCTTTCTATATAATTATTATTGCTAATAGGTATCCGTGAATAATTAATGATCATAATTATATTATGGTAACACTGATTAAAGCCGAAAGCAGTTAATATCTCAATAGCGCTGTAACGGTAGTAGTTTAAAATTAAATTGGACTTGCTTAATAAAAATTTGCATATTCGTGTAATACACCGACGCTTGCACCGACGACGAGAGAATTATCCGAAGCCGCGGAGGAGAACGGGGAGGCTGGGGCAGCATTAAATTCGTAGCCCCGCTCGGTGGATGATAAAGAGGAGGCATAAAAATCGGGGAATCGGATGCCTGCTCAGATCACTGGTAGCTCGACAGTTGGAAAAATTCTAGGTAACATTGTAACCGAAAGGCTCCTCCCTTCCCCAAGAGTGAGTGAGCGAGAGAGAGAGAGAGAGAGTGAGCGAGAGAGAGAGAGAGAGAGAGAGAGAGTGAGATGGGGGTCGGGCGTGGGGGTTGAGCAGTGCGCAAAGAACAACCTCTCAATGAGCCTGAATATCTCCGATCTTTTTACGTGGCAGTGATAAAAAAGAGTGCATTGTGTATCCTCCTCGGAGCGACTGAGCCGCGGGGACAGACGAGCGGGGGCATGGCATTAAAAATCAAAGGAGTTCGCGGCGCAAATTCATTTTCCCGGAGTCATAAATCAGACGTAATCTAAATTCTCGAGTAATCGAAGAAAATCTGCGATGTCCTGCCCATAGTCACAAAATACTTTCCCAAGCTTCCTTACCCGCCCCGTCCGCGCGTCCTCCCTCCCCCTCTCTCACTCGCTCTATCTCTCTCCTTCTCTCATTCATCCATCGCTTCGCGAACTTGTGCATTGGCTTGGACGGACAATTCATCATAAACCAGTCCGCCGGCTCGCTTTACCTCGGCACTTTAATTACCGCTCGAGCGAGCGGACGTGCCGACGCGCGGTACATCCTGCGCGATGGACCTCCTCCACCCGCCCCTCCGACCTCTCCCGCTATCTCTTTCTTAATACGTGCCTACAATTCGGACGCGATGCGGCTGCTGCTGACCCTCCTCCTCCTCCTCCTCCTCCTCCTCCTCGTCCTCCTTCACGCTCCTATGATCCACCCTCCCGGGGTCTCCCCAGGTGTCCAGGATCAGCCGTCAGGGCAATGGCCGGGACGACCGCGACTTACTCACACTCCACCGAAAGATATACGATCAATGATCGCAAATTGCACGAAACCAAGAAGCATCCTAAGGAATGAGGGGCGGGAGGGGAGGGGGCGGAGAAGGTAGGTCCTCGAAAGGCGCGGGAATAGAAACGGAGAAGGTGCCGGAGTCGCGGACCGCAGGAAGAGAAGTAACGGAAATGCGACTTGGGCCCCATACGTCCTCGTGGTTTACGCGGTACGTACTACGTGCGCTATATAGAATCGCTTGCAGCTGATTGAATTACGAGACTGAAATTTATGGAGTTTACTATATGCTCGCTCGTGTACTACACGGAGGCGCAAAGAACGTTGTTTATGCGATAATTGCGCTGGCGAATGGAGAAAAATCCGTAGCTGGCGTTGGTGGTGCACGTCTACGAGTCCTCCTTATGGCCGAACCAACTAGAAAGAAATGGTCTGCCCGCTTCGGCTCCGACCTATGTTTGTCAGATTTTTTACGCGCCCTCTTCTGGTCGCTGCGCTCTTCTCTCAACACCCCAACACACCCCCTCCCTCCCTCGCCGCACCCTCGGCCAAACGAGCAACGGAAAATTTTTACGCGTACACCGTTCCAATTTATGTATTTATTCTAGAGGCGCCCGGCGGAGGGGGCGGGGCGAGGGAGAGAGAGAGAGAGAGAGAGAGAGAGGGAGGGAGAGGGAGAGGGAGAGAGAAAAAACAAGTACTCACATGTAAAGCTCTTTCATCTTGCTTGTAATTTGTTTGCTTACTGTTTTTACGAAGCCGCTCGCTCATCGGTCTGGGAAAGCTAATTTTCGGCTCAAGCACTCGCGCTTTTTTCCCGACTCGCACAACACTCGAATAAATCAATTTATTTCAAAGCTTTTTTTTCTTTTTTTCTTCTTCTTCTACTTCTTATACTCCATTTGTTTGTAGACTCGATAATTTAACAAACGGTGAATTTCGTAAGGGGGCACAAGTCGCTTAATAACAGGGCGCACTTCCATGCAACTCATCGTGAAAGAGCCTATTCGAATGATCGCTGCTTTGGTTTCGGCTTTCGCGGCTCATCTTACCGACGTTCGACCGATTCCAATGAAAGGGGATTTATTCGGAAATTCTAAAAGTGTAAGGATCGAGTCGCAAGAAAGTCCTTACGTAACGTACATTCTCCGTTTACTTGAACAGTATTGAAACTCAATGGTGAGAAAAAGCTTTTCTTTTTATCGGTTTCCGTTTGCTTGAAATGCGGGAAAGAGAGAAATAAAGATAGATCGATAGATAGATAGATAGATAGATAGATAGATAGATAGATAGATAGATAGATAGATAGATAGATAGATAGATAGATAGATAGATAGATAGATAGATAGATAGATAGATAGATAGATAGATAGATAGATAGATAGATAGATAGATAGATAGATAGATAGATAGATAGATAGATAGATAGATAGATAGATAGATAGATAGATAGATAGATAGATAGATAGATAGATAGATAGAGAGAGAGAGAGAGAGAGAGAGAGAGAGAGAGAGAGAGAGAGTTGTGCATGTGCACGTGACGCGGCCGCGAATCCATCTATCGTAATACACATTTATCTGTAAGGCAGATGCTATGTCGGGTGAGCTCATTGCGAAAGCGATCTTGCAGTTTATTTGCAAAGGCGCACACTCGTTACTGTCCGATATCCCGTTCAATGTTTGCCGTTGCAGCCAACGACCGACGACGACGACGACGACGACGACGACGACAATGCTTTTAATTGTTCTTACTTCACTAATCCGAGGCAAATAAGATATATACATTAGCTCACCATCGGTAATCGTTGTTTTACAACTAGAGATTCATATAACCGAGCTCTTTCTCTCCTCCTCCTCCTCCTCCTCCTTCTCTTCCTCCTCCTCCTCATCCTCGATCGCTTTCCTTAAAATTGTCGCAGCGGTAATATGGGAAAATCCCTTGGCCGCGTTATCGACTCCGCTGGCCTACATACGTCCCGGGTTATCAAGCTAATTGAAGGATTTATTTCCATAGTCGAGATTGGAGGAGGATAGATTGGACCGTATTATTATCCGTATTATCGGGGAGCCCGAGATGAAGCGTCACGGTAGCAGTGGTAAAGGAGAATTACGTAACCGGGTAAAGTATCGATTGGAGGAAGAGCGTTTGCTGTGGATCGGAGTGGGTAGTGAAGTGAAGGTAGCGACGGCGGACCGGACTCGGTTGGAGACAGTGGATCGAATAGAGGTTGAAGTGGAAGTTGAAGTGGAGGGTCATTCGCCAGTGGATGAGGGGAAGGATCGACGGGGGTAGGGGCAGGGGGAGGGGGGAATAGTCGTCTAGGGGTCGCGCTTCCATTATCCCTCCCCGGTTGCATTGGTGATTACCATAACCAATAATAAACAGCGAGCCGCTCCTGGAGCCCGTGGCCACTTAGCCGGGGATGGTTGCTGAGGTAATGCACTCGCAAGTGACTCTCGCAAGTAATCCGAGAAACTATTAGCGGTCCGAGCGGGAAGCCTCGTAAACTGGCCCCGTCACTGTTTCCGTAATGCAGCCGGCGGGACTAATTGTACGCGGGGCCGCCCCTCGACTCGCACTCTAATAGAAAAGCCGTAAGCGTCCGCCCGGGTTTTATATATCCGCGAAATCGCGGAACCCACCGGCGGCTCACCAGCATTAATTTCCATTCGGGCATCCGTGAGATTGAGTCAGGCCACTCCCCGGCTCTACCTGCCACCCTCCGTCATCCCACCTATCTCTCTCTCTCTCTCTCTCTCTCTCTCTCTCTCTCTCTCTCTCTCTCTCTCTCTATCTATCTATCTATCTATCTATCTATCTATCTATCTATCTATCTATCTATCTATCTATCTATCTATCTATCTATCTATCTATCTCTCTCTCTCTCTATCTCTCACTCACTCACTCGCTCACTTATATCGGCTCGGCTCGTGTATATCCCGGAGCCCCATGCCTTGAGAGCTTTACAGCCAAGTTATACGCCTGGCTGCCGTGCCTTGCGGAGGGGCTACCTTCGTTACGTGGCACCTTTTGGCCTCGATGCTCGCCGCTGCTCGATTTACGGCTCCCTAACGGTTTATCATTATTGCACGGGCATCGCTCCGCTCCCCTTTATTTTTTATAAACGATTGTAAATTAAGTTGGCTCGCGGTTAAATCCCCGAGAGACTCCTGACCCGGGACTCTAATGACAAGGCGCAATCCGGACGAACGCTGGAAACGCACTCATTCCACTCTGCCCCATCCGGACTCGCTAATGGATCTCAACCGAATTATCTATGTATTGCTTGGGAATTAGTCACTGGGATTAAATGCTGCCCCTCTCTTTAGATCAGACTACAGCCTTTTTAAATTTTTATATCACTCGGCGTTCGGGCGGTCCAGACCACAACAAATGTAATCTATATTCCACCTTCCAATGTTTTCCGGGACCGAACTAACGAATATCCACCTTTCCCTCCCTCGCCATTCCATTGCTAGAGCTATTATTGTTATAACGGTGTGGGTATGGATGGGTGCGAGGGGAGCAGGCGAGTCGTGAACACGATTTGATTTTCCGCTGGGACGATAGCCCCGAAACCAATATAGGCAGCAGCCTTGCGAAGAAGTCTCGAGCTATAAATTTACATTGAAATTCCAGATTTCGTAATGAGATGGACGAAATTCCTGAGGAGAAAGGGGATCGGTCGCGCGGGTCTCTTTCGTACCTCCGAATAAAGCCTTATCGCTCCATATTCTTCGTTAAATCAGCATTATTATCGCTCCGATCGTCATCCACGTGGTCGGGCTCGGCTCGTCCTTTGCTTACCAGAGGGAAAGTGGGAGGGATATATATATATATATATATATATATATAGAGAGAGAGAGAGAGAGAGAGAGAGAGGCGGATCCTGTGCTACTCGTCTCCAATTATCCGCCGGACATCAGGTGGCTCCTCGAGGTTGTTAGCCTCGCGAACTCATCCTCTGTTGCTCTTGTATTCTGGACTCGACTCGACCAACGTGAAATTCGAGAGAGTGAGATGGAGGGAGACGGCGGCCGATGAAGGAGGCAATCCGCTGCGGTCCCTGAAAGAAAGAGAGAGAGAGAGAGAGAGAGAGAGAGAGAGAGACTTTTTGTTATTTAAGATACGACAGCTAAGGCTTAATGGATGGCGTGAGACGTGCGGCTGATGAGGCTACTCGTGCCCTGCTGCGATTTCCTCCCAAGCTTGTGTGAGCATTTTTTGGACTTGGTAGGATACTTCTCGCGTGATAGCTCACCCGAGAGCGGGAATTACCGAGCTCCTCTAAATGCTGATGCGCTACCCGGAACTTTTCTAATTTCCCGCTGCAACCTCCGATCCCTCCAGATTACAAGGGCCGCTCATACTTTATCGATCTCGGAAGTCCCTCGATCGCATATTAGCTTTCACCAGCTTTTCACCTTCTGTCCTCGACAGACAGGGCCGACCTAGTGAAACCGGTCCCTCCCTACCTCCTGGTGAGCCGCTCCCATGCACTTCCTCTCTTACGAGTCCTCTTGTCGTCGAACCGACGTTCAATGCATCCGTAGTTTCATCAGAGCTCTATAATACCATACAGCATCTGGACTTGGTTACGTAACGCGTCCTGGATACGTAAGCCAATGGAATAACAGACAATAAGAGGAGATCACGCCCTACTTAAAAAGTGTTGGCTTAACGCTTCCTTCAAAAGACCGGAGAAAGTCCGACGACCGCGTATCCTTCCGCTCCGAGGTGGGCCTCGAAACAAGCGTTTAATAGTTTCTACGATTGCCTCCTCTGTATGGAGAAACGGAGAAAAAGTAGCGCCTCCTATCGACCCTCTAACCCCCCTCCCCGCCCGCCCCTCTCCGACCCTCCTCCGCGCCATTATCTCGTCATATATTCTTGGCGTAGGCTTCGGCCGCGGTGCCGGTCCATCAGTCCCTCCCCCTCGCTTATTGTTGGGCCTTTTATGCTCTCTCCATCCACCGTCTTCGCAGCCGAGGCCCCTCTTCTGCACATTCACCTGCGTGGCTTGGGCAAGTTGACCAGCACCGGCGATAAAGAGCTTGCGTGTCTGTAAGAGTAAGGCTTTAACATCTCCGGCGTAGGGGAATGGTTGGGTGAGGTGAGGCGCAGTGGTTGGGGTTAAGGTGGAAGGGGCACGGGGAGGGATGAGAGTCGATCGAAGAAAGAAAAGAAGAAGTTGATCCGGTAAAAGAAAGGAGCCGCTCTCCAGACGGCCTCTACTAAGTGCGCATATTAAACTCGTTCCTTAGCCGTCCCCACCCCACCCCACCCCATCTCTCTCTTTCTCCCCCCCCTCTCTCTCTCTCTCTCTCTGTCTCTCCTCCTGGCACTGCCACTGACTCTGCCTCTCCGCCCGTCCCGTAACGTAAGATTGAGTTCCGTGGATTGGGGGCTCCGACTTTGCCGAGCTAAATGTGGCCGTGGCAACTTTTCGTGAATTTTCAAGGAGGAAATAGACCGTAGATTCTCGGATTCATTTGTCAAGTCGATGGCTGGGGACGGGATCCGCGCGCACGCCCGGGACGACAAAGACGGCAGCCCGATTCCGAAGCGGCGGACATTGTAGTGGAGCATCTCGGTGTGCGGCATCCGCTCGTCAGCAGACGGAGTAGTTAAGTGGGCCAAAGAGACGCGTTTAACCCGGGCGATCACGCGAACCCTGGCCGGCGAAAAATGCTCTCCGAAGCCGCGCGTCTCGCCCCACCCCCCGCCTCCCGCACCGCCCCCCCCTTCCCTCTCCCCCTCGCCCCCCTCACCCGGCCCAACGACCGCAGACGCAGGGCACACGGAAACAGACAGAGCAAGGCAGGCCGTCCCTCCTTCTTCTGGCCGCTCGCCGTCGTCACGCTTTTCCCAGAAGCCGCGCTCCGGGACCGAGAAGGACAAGCCTAGAAGCCTCGTAGTAAACCCCTTGATAATCGCTGCTTAGTGATCATCCGAGGCGCAGCCGACCGACCTTATGTGCGCGCGTGCGTGTGCGTGTGCGTGTGCGTGTGCGTGCATTTGCGTGGTACGGGCGGAAAGCGAGGGCTCGTATCTATTAGCATCTCTAGCTGTATCCTAGCGCACCTGTTGAGCACTGTTCGTGCTGATCGAGACCCACCCTCGGCCAGTGCACGCGTCTCTTCACGACTCGCGGAAAATATTATTCACGATTGTTTATAAAGTGAATTTAATTTAAGGCCGTCCCCGGCTATCATTAGCATAATGGCATTGAATGCAGAATCGGAGGCGGATTTATCGTTCCTTACGCGTCCTTTAATAACATGCTAAATCAGCAGGAGAGGAGTCGAAAGACTTTTTCCACTGGATTATGGTATTAAATTCATTTTAAGGTCAGATTTTGTATCTTGTATAGGGATCGAAGCACTTGCGATATTGATTAAGAAAAAATTGACGAGTCTCCGAGAGCCCGTATGACCGCTCGGCCGTATAATAAAAAGCCAATCGAAAAGTAAAAGTTATAATTTATGGTCAACAATATATTATCTTCGTTAAAAACTATTATAATTTTATTTGCCTCTTGTGCGGAGCCATTTCTCAAAACACAATTATAGAGTATAATTTTCAATTAAAATTTTTCAAACGAGTCCCACCGATCCTTCTTTAATAAAAGTCAAATAATTAAATGCAGCTATGTCTGCATGGACTGACTCTGTTGTAAAAGGCTTGTTACATAAGCCGAATACCTGACCCGATCCCTCTCCGCCACCCTCCCCGCCCCTCGGTACAGTATCAGCTCTTCAATAAACAAGTTATTAAATTAATTTCTCTTCGTCTTCTAATAGGTAAAGAATAAGTCGGACTCTCGGTACACGAAACGCTCCTGATTTTCGGTGGCGCGCGCTTCTACGAAGGACGTAGCCGAGGCCACGAGTCGGCCCTCAGAGGCGAATTCTTTTTCCCAGCCGAAAGTAAATTGAGATACTTTCTTACTTACCCGTTCCGTCCTTCGCCGTTAATTCCTTTTCAATTGCTTTCCACAATATTTAACATTCCGGAGGGAAGGGCCGCAGCAGCGGACACGCGAGGACGCACGACAGATGTCCCGTGCATTTGAAGAAACTCCATAAAGCCACTGGTCTCACTCACTCTCTCTCTCTCTCTCCCTCCCTCCCCCCCCTCTCTCTCTCTCACTCACTCACTCACTCACTCACTCTCGCGCGCACTCTCGGGACCCTCAGCCCATTGGCTTCTCTTAATACGATGGCACTGCAACGATGGGAAGTGCAAAAGTGTGCCATTTAGATGCGTGTCGATCGGGGGCGAAAGGCTCGCCGGTTCGACGGGTCTTCCCTTTTATTCTCCCAGTCGTTAGCGTATTTCGCGAACCCTTTGCCGGAGGCCACCGCCAATACTCCTACAAACAGCTCTTCAACCGGAGTGCTTTCATTCATTACCCAACCATTATCCAGCCATTTTTCTCAGCGTGGCAATTGTGCAATTTTTTACTACACCTCGACGCTTTAATGCGAACAATCAATGGGAACGAAGTAGAACCCGCGTTGCGCGGAGGCTACGCTACTCTTAATCCTCGATCTCGATGTCCCGGTCCATTTTGCCCCTTCCTTACACCGTTCGTCCTTACTTTACAGTTGATAGTCACTAAAGCGGCATTCGGCTCAAAGAGAAAAATTTTGGCTAATTAACGTGTAGCGGGAAGTCAGCTTGACATTGAGGCAATATACATTCAAGTAAGTTATAAGCAGCTTATGACTCCGGAATAAGAGAGTCAGAAGATTTAATAAGAAAATTCTTCTATTATGTCCCTTTCGGCTCTGCAAAATTGGCATTTCGCAGTGCATTATCTGCACTGCACGCATGTGTCGCCGTCACATGCAATCTGCTGCAGTAAACCGCTAATTCTTATTTACGCATCGTCGAAATGACACTCGTGCATTCGAAATGCGTGCTTAACGCGTCTTATTCCTCCCGCTCGTTCCCACTCCGTCCCCGGGCGGGAGTCCGCTCCTCAGCCGCCGCGGCAACGTCGAAAAGGAATACAAATAAAAAATAAAAAGAAGGCTCACTTCGGGGAGTCGAACAAATCGGTCGTTAATCATAAGGCAACAATTTCCCGGGGAATACACCGCAAGCGATCAATCACGCAGGGACAATTTGCACTTGATGCGCGTGCGCGCTAACTCATTGAATAATTTCAGTATCAGTGTCGGCGTCGGATTGGGCAGGGGCGCGGTGTGGCTTGGTGAGGTCAGCCGGCGAGGCGAGGCGAGGCGAGGGGAACCGTCATCTCTTCCTCGGCTTGGCACTATAATCGCTTTCGGCTATATAGCTGGATGCGCGTCTATCTATAGCTAAAGGCGCGTTCTGAGGAGTATTTTATGCGCTCGCGACATGATCAGCGCTGCGTCGTCGGGTTCGATCGCGATTACGGTAGGGACCGGGCTCGAGCCCGACATTGGGTGGAGCAGGGATCGAGGGACGATGCGTGTACGCCCCCGCCCGCCCCTCTTACTCTCTCTCTCTCTCTCTCTCTCTCTCTCTGTATGTGTGTGTGTGTGTGTGTGCGTGCGCGCGCGCGCGCGTGTTTGACGCTAGAGTAGAGTGACAGCGAGATTGGAGATTGAGATTTATTCATGAATCCGTAGGCGTCAGAGCGTGTCCTTAAAGGACATTTTCCGCGTCAAGGAGTCAAGCTATGGCCAAAGGCTCGAGTCATAATCGCCATCGTTCTTGTTTCGTTTATGGGATGCAAATTATTTTAAGCTCCTTGGCGTCTTTTTCCAATCTATAGATAGCGACAAATTTTCCTATAAGGTCAACGACCCGACATTTCCAATACTCCGTTCGGTGTATCTCCGGTGCATCTTCGGTGCATGCCCATACGGATCTCCGATTATTATGCCCTTTAATTAAAAACAATGTTCTTGACTGGACAATACGGCTGATCGCTATGAAATTTTATGAGAACATACGAGTATGGAGAGCCGAAGATCGGGAAATTGTAGTAGAAGAAGGAAATATCGTGCTTTCGTCTTATATAACTAATTATAATTTGACTTATAGTTCTGCCGATAGAATCAATGACATAGATATAGTATTTTCATTCGATTGACAAAACATAAAATAACAATTCATGAATAAAAGAACATGATACGAGTTAACTCCTACTCCCGAATGAAGGAATGATCTTAGACGTATATAAAATAAAGCTGTTTTCACCATATTAAGGCCAGTCGTTATGTCGACTTCGGGCGGAAAATCCACTGCGAATAAAATAAACAAGTACCTAACCTTCCCAATAAACATTGTACCAATGTTGACTTTCAGGAATTTCAGAGAACGGGGGGAGGCAATACGGGCAACAGAAAAAAGTTACTGCTCCTTTTATAATGATCTAGCGCCTCTAGCAGTTCATTCGACGCGGCCAGAAGTTCGCCGGCTTAACTCCCTCACGCCTTCGCTATATATGATCGGCCTTAAGAGGTACAAAAAGTCCCTTCGGTGCGCGGCAGGCCAGAGTGAAATAAATGCCCAGGGCCCGGAATAATTAAATGTCCAAGTCCCGAGCCCTGCGTGAACCGAGGGACGGAGACAAAGGCCCACATGCAAAAGAACGACTAGTCGTTGGCGCGGCGTAGGCGGTGGCGGCTCCTTTTCCCTACTTGACGTATTTATTACAAATGACTACGGTCCACGCGAGCCCTTTCCCAGCCAGTATTCGCCCATCGAATAAGGCGGTAGTATCACGCGTACTTTTGGGCTTCGATTTCTGTAATCGTCGAGTAATAACCGCAGCAGTTTAATTGAGCCTCGTGCCACTGTCTCCACGGGGATAGTGACTGAGCCGCTGATTGAATGAGAGAGAGTTAGATAGATAGATAGATAGATAGATAGAGAGAGAGAGAGAGAGAGAGAGAGAGAGAGAGAGAGAGAGAGACGGAAGGACAGAATTGAGGGTTCCCTTCTCTCGGCCTCGGGCACTTCGTTTAACCAAGCAATGTTTATATATGGGCTCAGGCAACTCTGCATAACGTAATCCCATTTACCCCGCGGTGCTTCTTTGCTGGACCGGCGACAATCTACGCCGAGACCAACGATGTTATAAGCAGAGGGAGAGACGGAGAGAGAGTGAGAGAGCGAGAGAGAGGGAGGCGGGGGATAAGTTAGACGAAGAGCGCGAGGTTAGAGGACGCGTGCGACAGGAGATGCTTCCACCCGGGACCAATTGTATAATTATGCCTTTGCCGCGATTAAAAAATGTGCCGGCGGATGAGATGATTAGTCGGGTATAATTAGCGGCTGGACCACGAAATTATTATCCCGAACTAATAATTATATATATTTGGATATTGAAATTCGCGGATAATGGTTGTGTTTAAGCCCAATGTATATGTTTTCGATAATGGCTCGACCTTTCGAATTTGCAAATTTTGAACGTTCCATGCTAAGCAGCGCCACTTTGTTTATCTTGTCTACATATTTTTTTCCTTCTCCTTCTCTCTCTCTCTCTCTCCCTCTCTCTATCTCTGTCTCTCTCTCTCTCTTTCTTTTTTCTTTTTTTCTTTTTTTTCTTTTTTGACGTATAAGAGAACGACAGTAGTTGAGGATCTGGAAAATGATTAAGCAGTCGTCGTTTACGCTAATATGCCTATTCTCTAGATAAAATAATATAATTTTAAATCGTGGTAAAATCTCAGGTAAATCTTTATCATACATAATGCCGGGGCTGAGCAATATAATTTTACACCATTAATCATGCACTGTTAGCCCCCTCCCCGCACACATGCGCGCGCGCGCGCACGCGCAAACACACACACACACACACACACATATATATATATATATATATATAGTATGTATGTATATTAATGTATAAATGAGTCATTCGTCAGTTCGGCCAGTAGGCATTGATTAGCCCTAATTTCGTTGGTATGAAAGGAAGCTTCGATGAGAGTAGGCACCTCTAGACAATAAAATTGAATAAGAAGCTCTTTGAAGATATTCAATGAGCCAGTGAAATGATTATGCAAGAAGAGGCTAAACGAAAAGTACCCATGAAAAGTTAGAATTGAGCCGGAGAGTTAGTTAGACGAGAGAGAGAGAGAGAGAGAGAGAGAGAGTGAGAGAGGGGGGTGGTGTAAAGGGTGTTGTAGAAAAACGTAATCGCCCGACGCATTGTTATATGACCGTATTCAGAGCCCGAGCCTTTCCCACGCGAAAAACGTTTTGATTTCATTACTAAGTAAAGGAGAGAGAGAAGAGAGAGAGAGAGAGAGAGAGAGAGAGAGAGATTCAGAGAGCGAGAGAGAGAGAGAGAGAGAGTGCGGCGTGGCGGTTGGTCTGTGGGGTAGAGGTGGGGGAGGGCGACTGAGAGGACGCAGCGCCCACGCCTACGACGATCGGCTTTCTCACAGCCAGGACGCGACGGCAACGGGTCAGTCGACAAAGCGACAGAAGCTGACGGCACCGGGGAGAAAAAATGCGCGCCCGGCCGCTCGTCCGATCTCTTTTGATGTGCTATCGAATTCTGAATGCAAAGTACGTGGCCGGTTGGCCGAGCTCTTGTGAAATCGATAGAACGTGTTCTCCCGTTGTTCGCCGCACAAAAGACGTTATGGATATATATATCCGTGCTACCACGGCTTGTATCGCTTACCTCCCTACAGGTAGGACCTTCTCTCGCCGAGAAGAAGGTGTGTGAGAAAGTGGCATGGATAAGAAAGTCATAATTGCGCTGTATCAGCGTGAAGCTTTGCAACGGAGTGGCGGAACCGTTTTTTTTTTTATTATTATTATTTTTCCTTTTCTTTTGTATTTTTTTTAGTTTTTTTTTAAATTTTTTTCACCACTGACAATGATTTCTTGGCCCTCCAGCGAATATTCGTAATAGTAAGTCTCCCTCTGCTTCCTCATCCTTTTCCTCCTCCATATCCTCTTCTTCTTTTTCTTCTTCTTCTTCTTCTTCTTCTTCTTCTTCCATTATTAAATTATTCTCATCCTTTTATTCGGCTTTTCAAATTTTTTATTATTACTTTTATTATATAATACCCCTTATTTTCTTACCTTGCATTCCCCAGCGATTAGTTATCAATAATAATTTTACCTTTAATAGCATTCGACTACCCCGATGAAACTTCCTTTTTACAAAATTTTACTACAATTGATTCTAAGATTTTTTGATAATCGTGCCCGATGTTTATTAAATTCTCTCTCTTAAAGTTTCAAATTATCAATATACATGAATATATGTGTTCGTACATCGAGATAACTACGTTCATTCTGTACTAAATATAATTATTATTCTGTATAAAATGAATCGATATTTACATGTGTACATGATCCCGTGTACCTGTGCACGTGTTAAGATAAAATTAATTACAACAAATTGATAAACTAATTGTATTGTTGCTAGAAACAAGAAATGCTGTATGATATTCTGATTTATAGATATAAATATTAAAATAATAAAATTTATTATTAAAATAATAGTAGATATGAATAATAAGAATATCAATAGTTTAATACGGTAGTCCTTTGTTTTATATGAGTAATGAAGCCTTTCGATCTTGGAATTTTGTTGTAGTTATCAAAGATTTACAAAGATCAAGATCAAATAATCTTTCATTGTCATTATAAAGAAATATCATTAATTGTGCAATAATACTAATAATAGTAATAAAAGTAATAATAGTAATGATAATAATAAGAATAATAATGACGGGGATAAGGTAGGCTGAAGTTAATTTAATGGGAATCGAAAATTATGATTCGCTAATGAAAGGGAATATTCGATTAATCTGGTCGGAATGTTTGCGAATTAAGATTCGGCGGATGACGGGGCCCGGCTTAAAATGCTCGCTTTTTTTCGATACATTAACGACAAAGTTAATTGTGGAGGTTTCAACGATTGCGTAAGCGTTTACGTATTGACAGATAGCGGATAGATAGATTGGAAAGACAAGGGGAGAACAAATTGAATAAGAGCGGCCGCCGCTGGACTAATCATCATAAATAGAGACATTGAGATAGCCCGGGGAATAAGGGGACAGGCCGACAATATTAATCGATCAATCGTAAAATCGATTATCCTCGAGGTACATCCTCGTGTGGCAGCGGATAGAAAGACTAGACTCGCTGATCCGCTAGAGACAAAGGATTCCCCGTGCTTTGTCTATAATTTGATTCGGACTTTTCCGCCGAGGCGATCCTTCATTCTGTCAAAAATTTGTCAAACGTCATAAAACCTCGGACGGGAATTTCTTTCGCGCTATCTATGACCCGCATCTCGTTCGCTCTCCTCTCCAGTCCATAATGAATAATCTCGAGATCTAATTATACATATCAGGTAGACATTATGTTTGCTGTCGTCCCGCGGAGCCGAGCCAAAGGCTTTCGTCACTTAATTAAGATCTCGAATATTAATGATCGTAATGTATATGGGGCTCGGCCGATATCAATGATCGTAATCGTAAATCGAGATCGGCCCTCGGATTCCCCCCTCGAGGAAACGGTAGGCGTCCAAAAGTAAGTCACACCGATTGTCATTATCTCACGGAATTACCTTGGTCACGCTTAATAATGCAATAAGCAGGCGAACGGAACAATCGGGGCAGGGGATCAATCAATCATATTAAAGGAGCCTGCGGGGGCAAGTGGTGGAAACAAAGTCACCCCGTGCAAATCTCGACCGATTCAATTTCTTCGCGCGGCCTCTGCGAAACGTTCGCTCGCGTTGCCGCTACCGCCACCGCCACCGCCGCTTCTTTTCTCGCTGTCCTTAATCTCCCGACTTAACTGATTGATGATACACGAAAAATCGGTTTAGCCCCCGGTCCCTTCTTCTCTTCTCTTCCCTTCTCTTCCCTTCTCTTCTCTCCTCTCCTCTCACTCGACCTCATCCCATCCTATCCCATCCCATCCCATCCCCCCTCTCTTTTCTCTCTCTCTCTCTCTCTCTCTCTCTCTCTCTCTCTGCCCCTTTCTCTGTCGCTCTTACTCGATCGTCCGGTCGTTTTGAGAAACGCGTGAATTCGCGAAGTTAGATTACGCGCAGGGCAGAGGAATAAAAAGGTAGGGCGGGGGATGGGGTCAGCACAAAAGGGGATAAAACAGGTTCGCCGGGGATATACACATACAGGAGGAGAGGGGTAGGTGCCGAGGAGAAAACCGGAACCCGTTGCGGCCGATGCGCCCCTTGTCTCGTGCTCGTTCGGCCATCATAATTCCCCTTGGTTTCGATCTCCACGCGCTGCGCGCTTCTCTTGCAGTTTCTTGCCACGGTTTCTTTACGCCACGGAGTGAGGAATTTCTCCTCCACGAGCTTATACATCTATGCAGCTATATCGGTATCTATAGGTATATTTGGCGGTGATTCCCGCGCTCTCAGCCGCTCTCTCGATCTATCGGCTTCAGTTGGATACGCGCTAACTGCCGCATAAATTTGAATTCCTTATGTATATTCGCGAAGACGACTTGTTCCTCGTCCGATTGTCTTCCACGATTTTTTCTAAGGCTCGGCAGCGGCATTGCGGCTGATCGAGATGATGGCTTTCGCGCACGGTTTCACGCGAAGGTCAAGGGCGTAGTCATCATAATGTGAAATTGACGCGACTCGGAAAAAGGAGATACGATACGATCTACCTTTGTTTTGTCTCTTTTTCACCTTTTTTTTAAGCTGTCCGTCTGGTGGACAGCGATTCTCTTTCTTTTTGGCTTATAAAAAAAGAATCCCCTCCTCCACCCCATTCCTCGCTCACTCTCCTTTTATTCGTCTTGTTACTTTTTTTATTACTTTATTTTTCAATGTTTTTTATGTTTGGCTCGCGCGCGCGCGTCTCGTGCCCGTATATTATATTACCTGTGATTCAAAAGGTTTTAAAACGATAGGCTGCCGTTGCTGAAAAAATAGTCGCCATTTAAAAATGTATCAATGTTTTGTAAAAATAGATAAATAAGCTATACTCTAAAATGTGAATGTCACAAGTCATCCATCATTTCTATGCTATTCTACTATATTGTTTCGCGCTTCTTGTATTCAACCATCCATTACTTTAAGCTATGTGCTTTCGCTCGATTTACACATTCTGCGAATAAATTGAAGCGCAGACAAGAGCGAGAGCGAGAGAGAGAGAGAGAGAGAGAGAGTTTCTTGCTCGTTCAATACATTGATATTTTTTGTCGCTCATTATATTTGTTAAAGAAGCCGAGACTACTGGGAGCTCCGATTCCATGTATACCGAATTTCCAAATAAATATGTCTCGAATGTTTCATAACACAGCGATAGGATAGCGATAGGATATCGATAGGAAGAATACAAGTTATAAATCGCCTCGGCTATGGGTTTCTCGAAAAAGGCTATCGCATTGACGAAAGCCAACAATGGTTTATAGCATAATAATTATCGGGGCTTATACGAGTGAGAGAGAGAGAGAGAGAGAGAGAGAGAGAGAGAGGAAGAAAGAGTGAGAGAGAGAGAGAGAGAGAGAGAGAGGAAGAAAGAATGTTGCGCGTAAAATAATAAAGCCGCAGCGACAGGAGTTCAGGGAATTCGCTAAGCAGCTCCGACGGAGAGCGGAGCTAATGCAAGGATTATATACGAAGCTGAAATTCAAATCCTCGTCGAGTTCGAAGGACGGAAAGGAGTCAGCGGACCCATTCCGAAATCAAAACAAAAACTGGCCCTCGCAGGATATACAAGAAAAGAATCCCGTAGAAAAAGTCAGAAACAATCAAGGGTCTCCTGATCGAGGTCCGCGATCCGACTGCTCCTGCAATCTTATCTCGAGAGCGCGTCTGCCGGGGACCTTCCCACGCGCGCTCACCGAGCAGCTCACTCCTTGCCTTTTTAATTATTTCAGTAATTTGTGGCCGATCCACGCGCCCTCCCTTTCCACCTCCGCCCCGGACGGGCTGGGCCCGGCTCGGGCCCCCGAACCCCTCACGGGGATACGTAAACTCGCTCGAGCCGCCCGAGCGCACACATGGACACTCTCTACCTCTGCGTGTGCGTGAGCCGAGCTTCCTCTTCGCCTCTTTCTCGTTTCTTCGCTCCTTCTGCTTTCTGCGGCTTCCTCCTCCCCTACTCACCCCCCTCTCCCTCCTCTCCCTGACCCCTCCACCTCCCGTGGTCCGTCGTCCAGCTCCTAGCCCGGAGTACGGCCGACCCGGCGAGAACTCGCCTCGAACGAGTAGCAAATAATATTAAGTATAGGTTCTCCCCTGAGGCCTGCCGCCGCCGGATCACTCCAGAGAAACATATACACACACACACACACATATATATATATATATATATATACACATATATACATAGAGAGAGAGAGAGAGAGAGAGAGAGAGAGAGAGAGAGAGAGTGAGGAGAGAGTGAGAGGAGAGAGAGATATATGGCCTCGGGCTCTCGCAACCCGTAAACGCACGCACAGATTAATACACGCGAGAGAGAGAGCGAGTGAATGAGGACGTGGGTCGGCCCGCCAATGGGTGGGTCCTTGCCACGATGATGACGGAGCGAGAGGGGGGTGGGGGAGTCGAGAAAGGGGATGGGAATTATAGAAGCATATATATATATATATATGAACACGGAGCTTGGGCACAAAATTAAATGATGTTCGGTGGAGGCCTATTTCACTCGGGCAGGTAGCGGCCACCGGTAATTACTACCTGTGACTTAGAGCGAGAGAGGGAACGAGAGCGAGCCACGAAGAGATAACGTAAAGGGCTCCTCAGCAGACAGTTTTCAAAAGTTGAACCTCCGAGTGCCGTGGCAGTGACGACTACGAGGACGTCGACAATAGTAACGACAGGGGCAATAATAAAAACAACATCCACGCCGATAAGGATACTAACGACAATAATAACGATAGCCTTAAATGACTTGATGTGCTTCTTTTAAACAACCCGCCTCCTTGGCTTTTTCCCCTCTTTCTCACTAGTGCTTTTCCCGACAAACGGATGGAATTTTGTATTTTTTCGGCTGCTCGTGCTCCCTCGAAACGTTAACGATAATTTCGTTTAGATATTAGCCGATTCTCTCTCTCTCTATCTCTCTCTCTCTCTCTCTCTCTCTCTCTCTATCTCTATCTCTATCTCTCTCTATCTATCTATCTATCTATCTATCTATCTATATATCTATCTATCTATCTCCCCTATAACTATCCTCTATAGAAGCCAAGTATCACGTAGAGAGAATACGGTGCGAAATTCAACGATAAATACGTGTACTTCGGTTCGTGTGTATCGCCACTTATTCCTAATTCGATTTCAATTTCTGCAAAAGCAAAACTGGCCAGTAATACTCTATTATTTCGAAATTCCATAATAATAATGCGATTTTCTGCTTTTCGTATTTCTTCACTCATTTCTTATATCCGTTTAAATCTCCCTTGAGTAATCGAGAATGATTTTATTATCGAAACCAATCGAGAGATGCAGCAACAAAATAGTACAATAACATCGAGGAAGACGACGACGACGATGACGACGACGACGTTGACGACGTTGACGACTATGACAAATAAATTAAATAAAAAAGTATTAAATTCAAATAAGAAATTTTCATCTTTTATTTTCCATTATTTTCTCCTCGTGGGAATTATAATTTATCCCTCGATGTCTTTTATTGCGTCGAATTTCGCTGTTTATCGTGCGGTGGGCGCTTTGACGCACATGTACACGCGCTGCGCACATAGGCATCATTACCTTTGGGCTCGTTATCTCGTCCGTACTTGTCAATTTTTCCCGAGCTTTCCGTTTCGTTTTTGCACGCGCGCGTATAAAGTCGTCCGCGTTCACATCAATCTCGACCTTCCTTTTCACTTTTTCTACCATCGCACATTCACTGCACGCATGTGCGCAGCGTTGCTCTTTTGAAATCCATATCCTTCCTAGTCCCCCCCCCACCCACCTCTCTCCCTCCCCCCCTCTCTATCTATCTCTCTCTCTCTCTATCTCTCTCCCTATCTCTCTGTCTCTATGCTTTTATACAACACTTTCGACTAACGCTTCCTCCTCCCCTCGACGATCGTAATAATTTCGATAATTTTAAGGAGCGATGAGAACCTTTGCTCTCAGCTTCTCCTTCTTCTTCTCCTTCTCCTCCTCCTCCTTCGGCTCTCCGCGAATTTGTCTTCTCCCCCCCCCTCTCTCTCTCTCATTGTTTTGCCATCATATCTTTTCGCTAGCTTCTTCTTGGAATTATACATCTGCGCTGGTCTTTTTTTGCGACGCGCGTGTATTCGTGCGCGCATGAAAAAGATGTGAAGTCGCTATTATCGACTATGCTTTTACTTTTATTAAGAGGCATTCAGGATCGTGAAGGAGATCGTTTGCTTTTTCTTTCTAATGCTCGAATGAAGGAAGTAGTTAACAAACTGCGAATGAAAATTATAAACGAGCTACGTTTAGGTAAGCTTGCGCAAAGTAATTTTACTCGTGAGAGCCAGCCATTCGTTTTGAACTAAGACCTTTATGCTAATTCATTAAATAGCCATCTCTGTGAAGCCATAGTGATTACAATTATTATTAGAATCATTGTTTTGCAACGACTGCTCGAATGCTGAGCCAAGCACTGCTTTAAGAACTAATTTTATTTGGATTTCCTATTTAAAGAAGATAATAGGCGAAGAGGAGAGAGAGAGAGAGAGAGAGAGAGAGAGAGAGAGAGTAAGAAGGGCCCTATGAAAAATAAATTGTAAGGTATTTATTTATTATCGGCTAATCTACGTAATATAAAAAGGGCTTGTTTTTCTTTTCTTTTTTTTTCCAACGCAGCCTTAACAAACGTTAAGTGTAATTTTTGAGGTAAGAAAATTGGCGAAATTGCCATAATGTGCATATAGTAACTAATTGAAGCGCTCTCGATGCTTGGGGAACTATCTAATAAATAGATTATTAGATAAATGGCCTTGGAGAATGGCAGCCGAATAGCATTCTCCGAATAATAGAAAATAATTGGAGAAACAAAAATTACGAATTGTGCTTTTTAATGGGCTTCTTAAGCCCATGGAGGAGAAATGGAGAATTTTACGGGAGCAGGACGATGAGACTCAGTAAATTCGGTATCCGAATATCGAAAATAAAGGTTGCCTCGAGGTATACGATCTTTTGCAGGGATTAGCCAACTGTCCTCGATCACGTTTGCCGGCTAACGAGATTCGTCGATAGAAGCTCCGCGCACTGCCAAGCTTATACCAAACCGATCTCTTTAAGACATGCCATCCGTGCCACCCCATCTCCCCCTTACATTACACGTGCTTGGGTCAAATGAGTCTATTACGGATTGCTTGCCGCGAGATGCAGTGCCGCCTCGGGCAATTACTCCTGCTCGGCTATGTAAAGTCCCCCTCCCCCGTCCCGCAACTCAATTCGAACGTGCCTCGGGGGTAGGGACCGAGGAAATTCATTTTCATTCTGAGCTGCGTAGGTGCGTTGTATATGGACTTGTGCAAGGGCTCGTGGAATATTTAACAATGTATCCGCGCTCGTCTACCTTATAAGGCGAACCCTCAAACGGAGGAATTGGGTGGCTCTATTGAAAAAAAGCGTTCACACGTTCAATGCCCCGGGAATCACTAGTGCTATTTTCCCGCGATAATCTGCTCACCTTCACTCCGTCTCGCCCTCTTTGCTCGCAATATTAATTACTTTGATTTCTTTCTCTAGTTACTTTTTTGTAATCGACACTTGGTTGTCTTTCTGTTCATACGCTTTATTATTCGACCTTTACTCTTTATAATATAATGTCTAAATAAATAGCAAAACTAATTGTTGCTTAATCAGGTGTCATTGATTTAAATGATTCAATTCCAAACAATGAGAATCATTTGTTAAGAAATAAGTAATACAGAGAGAACGAGAGAATTTGTTCATTCATTCGTTCATTCATTCATTCATTCATTCATTCGTTCGTTCGTTCGTTCGTTCGTTCGTTCGTCCATTCGTGCATTCGTGCATTTATTTATTTATTTATTTATTTACTTATTATAATAGGCCAGACATATAATAATGGTTGACTGTTGTTAATTTAGTCTCTTAGGAAACTATTAGTGTAATTAAGAAAGCCGTATGAGGCAAGTGTATGAGGCATGTGATTTTCCCCATAAAACACATGGTATTGGGTCAATCTGCATAATAATGAATGATGTCACGTGGATGAACATCAAAGAAGTTAATAAGACCGGGCGCCCCGGCATCCTGAGCCCATAATGATTTTCAGCTCCAATTCGCGTAATCAAACGCGTTTGCTACACCGGAGCACCTACGGGCATACATTTTCCACGTAAGGAGTATCAGAGCTAGTGGGCGTGACCCTGGCACATCTGGATTAGGTCGGGAAAGGATGCCGGAGATGCATTATTAAGGCCCCGATGCAGGTCCGTAATTTGCAGTAAATTAAAACGAGCGGGAGGTTCTGGGTATCGTGGGACAGCAGGCCTCGGTAATACGGCTGGAAAAATGTCGGCGTCGAAGCGGAGAGGACGGCCCGAGAGGTTGTCAACTCCTCGGGGGAATTAGACTCCATGAGATATGGTGTAAGGCCGCGCGGATTCGGCGGCTGGATCGGAGTGGTCGGCGAGGTCGACCGGCGGGAGGCAAAGGGAAGAAGGATGGGTCCCCTCTACACATCTCACCGTCCCTGGGACCGTCGTCGCCCTCGGCACCCAATACCGGTAACCGGTGTATTATACATTATACGAAGTCCGCGGCCCTATTTCCGAGAAGCGGATCACTCGGCTTAATTCGACGAGTTCCTCGTATAATATAAAGCGCTCGTCGACTCGCGTTCGCCAGAGCTGTACGGCTGGTTGCACGGCGGCTATGCGGAAAGGAGAAGCATCTCCCTGGAACTGGGGAAGGGAGGGCGGATCGGGAGGCCGTGCGCGCAATGCGCGGCGAAGCTGGCGAGGGCGCGTGACGCCCCTCGTCGCCAGGGTGATCCTGCTGTTGATCGCGCGGCATCGGGTCCGAGGCGGAGGGGAGTCCCCGAGGGCCGTTTAAAAACCCGTCCCTCCTCCCGCTGCAGCTACCGCTCGAGGTGTCCAGAAATCAATCGCCTCTGGCGCGATAACTCCGCGTCGTAAAGCAGCGAAAGTTGGCAGCAGCTTTGAGCCCGCGCTCGTGAGAAACGCCTCTGCTGCAGCCTCGCCGCTTTTCCCGATCCCCGGCTTTACGTCTTACCTCCGCGCACCCCTCCCCGTCCTCCGCCTCACCGCCCAGTCGTTTATACCTCATTCATTCTCACATTATTATTACCATTATTACCATTATTACTATTATTATTGTTGTAGTAGTTGTTGTTGTTGTTGTCGTGGTTGTTGTTTTTGTTGTTTTTGTTTCTTTGCACCTGGACGCGAACGTTCTTGTCTCGGCTTGTTTTCGCAAGCGGCCTCCTCTCGGATTTTCAATTTTCTGAGACCGCTCGCTCATTATCGGACCGCGAGGCCGAGCCACGTCGTCCCTGAGTCTTCGAGGAAGCCAAAATATCGCCACTTTCTGTAAATTATCGCCGCGTTAATGAGTGCGCGAATAATAGGAAAGCCCCTCGTTTCTGTCCTCCCGGCTAAGTTATAGCGAGGGGCCGATAGCGGTGGTTATTGACGGTGGGGCTGCTTCGGAGGTAGGTTGCCCTTACCGACCGACCACCCGACCGACCGGCCGACCGGCCGACCGACCTGCCGACCTACCGATCGACCGACCGGTCGACGGTCCGCCTACCGGACAATTTTTACCATCCATCTCCCCGCTCGCCTCCTTTTATTATTCCTCATTTGCTAAGGGACGCGAACCCTCTGGCTCTCTCTCTCTCTCTCTCTCTCTCTCTCTGTCTCTCTCTCTCTCTCTCTCTCTCCCCTCCCTGCCTTCGCACCTCTCACCGCACTTCCTACCGCACCGCCCAGCTCACCACCCAGCTGACCCCCCTTCATGCCGGCGGGCGGTTAACGCGCGCCGAGTCCCGGTGATTTCAGATCGTAAAAATTATCCTCACCGGAAAATATTAGCGATCGTGTGGCTTTATAAAATCTAAAGGAAAAGGTAAAGAGGAGCCAGCCAAGAATTATTCCATTACGTGTAACTAGATATAAATATATTGGAACGGAGAAAGGAGGAAGTCGAGAGCGCTCGTAATAAATATGTTGCCTGCGCTTCTTAATTTATTATACCAAAGCGAGCATTTATCGCAGGCCATTCGGTGCATTTCTTATTGAAAAGCAAAGGTAGAAGAAGAAGAAGAAGAAGAAGAAGAAGAAGAAGAAGGGCGAGAAGGATGAGAATAAGAAGAATAAACGCAGCAGCAACAGCAACAGCAACAGCAACATCAACATCAACATCAACATCAACATCAACATCAACGTCAACGTCAACGTCAACGTCAACGTCAACATCAACATCGACGTCAACATCAACATCAACATCAACATCAACATCAACGTCAACGTCAACAGCAACAGTGATGAGAGAAAAATGTGTACGGCTCGTACATCCAACATCCGGGGCGTCAGTAAAAGTCCGTGGGCCGCGTTTAAAAATGTCCGGGGCAATAATCCAAAAGGCCTCTGGAAATCTAAATATCCCGCCCCCCCCGCCTTATTGATACGCCGGCGTCTGTCTTCTTATTTACAATTGTAATTGTAAATGATTGGCTTAGGGCTCCTATTAAAAATCGCTCTCTTAAAATAAAAGTGTCCGTCAAGAGGAATGAGGAGGCTCTGCGAGCAGGATGCCATTTTAATAGGCCCGAAATTGACTCTTTATTTAAAATAGATTCAACAAAAGTAATGAGAAGTGCTCCTCAAACAAAGTTAAAAAACCTCTTCAAATACCTTTCCCAGGAATCCTTGGACATCCGAAATTCCGACGTTTCGTTGGTTTCTCAATATGCTAATCGCACTCGACTTAACAACATCTTGTCGCGACCACGTTTTAATTGGGCATTCTCGCTATGTACGCGAGCGGCTCCCTCTCCCTCGGGCCCGGCACCGGTCCCACCCCGCTCCCCGCTCCCCGCTGCCCGGCGACTTTGCGAATTCTCCGGTGCGTCGAGAGCTCGGCCATAAAACCGACGCATTGCCAATCATTCCGTACATTTTGGGCAACGCTTTCCCGCTGCCGATCGTTGTATTCGGCCGGTTGGCTCTCTTTCTCTTTTCTCTTTTCTCTTTTTTTTTCTTTCTTTTTTTTTTTTTACGAGGTGAATCACGAGCGCGTCTCTCCTACTCGGGGAAATACACGCGTTCCTCGATCCTTTGGCCAAGGGTATCGACGCGCTTCTCGTCGCCGATGATATCTCGGATGACGAGTTAGAGGGCCGCTCTCGGGGGCAGAGATGGATACGGACACACCGAGAGAGAGAGAGAGAGAGAGAGAGAGAGAGAGAGAGTGAGAGATGATGATGATGATGATTGTTACCTGCCAGCCGTTAATTAAGAACAATAAACTGGCTCCCATACAGGCCGCGCATACGCACATATTATGTGTGCCAACGTTTGGCCGGCGTGAGTGTATTCAGAAGAGAGCGTCGAGAGGAAGAGGAATATTTGTCAAGCTCGTCGCGAGCCTCTTTAAAGATCGGCAATTTAAAGATGTGCGGATACTTGTCACTCGATCGACACTTTTAGCCTGGGATAAAAAATTGATTTCGGGGAATCGCCGAAAAAGCAACGAGGGGAAGCCTTAATGTCCGTCTCTCGACCTTTCTTTTTCGTTCTTTCTTATTTTTTCTGATTTCTTTTATAAGCCATCGTCATCCCACATAACTTTGAGATCCGCTACATCGGCGCGATCTTAAGTATAAATCTCCGGGATCTGACGAAACTCCCTGCGGTCGAAGTGGAGATATAGCGCGAGATAAGGCGCCCTGCGCGACGTATTCTTAAAGCGCTATAAACTAAGAGTCCGCACGCATATTAATTATCCACTAAGTGGAATCGCTCGCCGCGGGGCCCGGACGAATTTCTCGACGGCGACGATTTCGCGCGAGCCTCCCGCGACCGACGTTCCCCGGCGGCCGTAATTTCCCCGTAGCGTGAGCCGCATCGACAAGCGAGACGGAGACTTTGCCGTGCCGCGACCGAACAATGACGTCTCCATGCCCCCTCCGTCCCATTGCGTCCCGTACCGCGCACCGCGGATCGGGTACGTCGGGCTCCTCCCGACCCCCCACCCAACCACCCCAACCCCGGTCTATAATCCGTCGCCGGCCTGTCCTTTTTAAATGGACGGCTGTTTGCGGGATGCGTCCCGCACTTGAAATTCAATTGTCGGGGAGGAGCCCCCCCCCATCCCCACCCCCGTCGCCATTTGTCACGCGCACCTGCTCAATTTGTAAATTTATGCGCGCGCGCGTGCCCAACCTCGGCTCGCCACTTTACTTTTTCCCACCGTTGGTCCCCTCCCCTCCCCCCACCACAACCCAACCTCCTTCACTCCGTAGCCGGCACTCCTCCCGGCCGCTCTCCCGGACGCTCTCTCGATTTCTTAATCTCGCGTTGCGCGCCCGGGCCACTCTCGAGCCCCCGTCAAGCTACGGTAATGCTCCCACCCGCGGAGAAAGTACCCTCCTCCTCCTCCTTCTCCTCCTCACCTCCTCACCTCCTCACCTCCTCACCCACCTCCGCCACCTCCGCCACTATCACCGATGCTAAGGAGTTCGAGCACCGATGTAATACCCGATTGCTCGTTTTGCTGTTGCGCAATACGATCGTCCCAGCTTCCACACCCGCGATTCCACTGCGCGACCACATACACGAGCCATTTGCGACTAAGGGCACGGGCTTTTTACGCACTCGTTTCTCAAGCAGCGATAGCCGGGTTCGGCACACTCGGCCGACTAATTGACGGCTAGAAGGTAATTTCCCTTATCGGATGAGGAGGTTTCCCTCTCCTCGGGTCCTAGACTCTCCTATTATGCGATTAATAAGGCGCTTTCATATTTCCCTCGTGTAAATAAGACCGCTCGACCGATGGGAAAGCGCGATAAGTGATTTATATCGCTTCTCGGACAGATTCTCGCCGGGAATTCGCGCGGCTTTATGACATAAGCCAGAGCGGCGAGACGGGCAGGAGAGAGGAAAGATGGAAAGCCCGATAGATGCGATACGTACTTGGGGCCGAGTCCGTCCACAGCTTCCAGGAGCAGCTACGTCTATGAATTAGAGGCTCTGCGGCTCCGCGGACAAATTGATGTTTTTCCTACAGTGGGGGAAGGAAGTATGGGGGGGGGGAAAGCCTCATCGGACGTCAATTAACAGTAAGAGATATCCCTTGGAGAACTTTGCGCAGCGTCATCGTGCACGGGAAGCGAGCATTGTAATTATGCAAAGCCAGCGATAAAACAAATAAGCGTAAAATGTCGGGAGGGAAAAGAAGAAGAGGGCTGCGCTAGTCCTGCACGAGACGTCCGCGAGTCCTCAGCGAGCCTCGCTAAACGATTATCATTAAACTTTCCTTTCGCTTCGGAGCCGAGACGTACCCACTACAACTTCTTATTAGCTTCAAAAAATCACGTAACCAGAAACCAGAAACTCCTCTCACCCTCCCCTCCCCCTCCCCTCCATTCTTTTCTCTCCCTCGGGTATCGCTAGCTCGCGCGCCATTAAGCTTCTTCCCACGTGACAGGGCTAGGGTGGAGAGGGTTGGGGTATGGTGGGGGTGATATAGGGAGAAGGAGGAGGAGGAGTTGGAGGAGGGGGAGGAGAGGGGACCCGTGCTCATCCGCGACTTTTCTTTCGCGTCGATGGAGCCGCTCTAGCCATGATTTACGATGTAAGGATCGAGGGCCCGCGCGCCGTTTCCACTCCGTTTGCTCTTTTCTTATCGCCGCTCTTAATTGCCAAGCTTAATTAGCTCTCTGGGACTCGGTGCAAGCGCAACTCACCCCCGTCGGTCCCCGGACTCGGGGCCGTACCGCGCTGCGATTTTCTCTCTTTACGATCGCGTCTCGATCGCGAGCCTTATTACATCTACGCTTCCGCGACGATTAATCGACGATCATAGCCCGGATAAAAGTCCCATCCTCTTACCACCTCGATCATTTAGACATTACGCGCGCGCCCATTCCTCGATCCCCGACGCCAGCTTTCTATTATTTTTATCATCGTCGTCGGTATGTTTACTCCCCTAATCCTCCCCCCCCCTCATCCCACACACACACACACCCGGGCCTTTCACTCATTCGAATAGGTCAGCGTTTTTCTCTCGGCTTCCCCGTCATCTCCTCGAAGTAATTAACGCATCAATGTCTCGACTCGCTCTCGGCTTTATTATTAAAATCGTCGATGTTTTCCATTTCCTTTTTATTATTTTTTTTTCTCAGGGTAACGATCGCACTAGAAATAAGCGACCATTAATTTTCCATCAATATCGAATCGATATCGGGGCTCAACAATGCCGAGAAACCTTATAATCCCGCGTGGTCCTCCATGAAAGTCAAACAGAATTTTCCTTCGCTTTCTCGCTGTTTTCCGATTTCCGGGATAATGAGGCCAGTTGGCCCTCGCGGCTTGTACTTATATGCAGCTCATGAATATAAGTCCACTCACTGCGTGGGGCCAGGTTAAAAGGATGCATCTCAGAGTACAGCTGCACGTGACTATAAATATGCGCGCGAAGAGCCTGTCTGGTTGTTGGGTTACGTAATCCTACGTTCCCGGCGCTGCTGACTGGAAAGCAAAAGGCCAAGAGGACGATCCTCGCCGAGCTTTCTACACCCTCGCCTAGTCCCCTCCACTCGGGCTCTTCCTCCTCTGCTGTACGGAGCCTTCGGCGCTAGCGATGCCTTCGACGCCCGCACGGTAATTGTGCGCGTCGGGGCTCAGACTCTCGTCAGACGCACGATCGCCATCTCCTTGTGGCCGAGCACCACGTACGTGCATTATAACTATGTTTCGCGCCAACTCCGCCTCCGAGCAGAACCACCTACGCGGACCCGCGACCTTTTCCACGACGCGAGACCGCTTTGTTTATGATCCTATTGTCGGCTAAATCATTTTCTCGGGACCACGGCATTACGTAAGAGCCGTACGAGGGAGACGCTCGTAACGTTAACGTTAACTACAGGCTAAACCTTATTGTTTTTTATGTGTCGTTGTTTGTCTATGCCGATACGCCGCTCAAGAGCATTCGCGGTCCTCCGATGAAGGATCGCTTGATACGAATTCTCGGTAAACGATTTCTCATCCCGTGCGATGATCCTCGAGATATGAAGCGATTGGCTAAGTCGCGAAGTTGCCTCGTGAACGGAGAGAGTTTTCGACCTCCGGGAGACTCTACTCTACAAATTAGACTACGGAAATGCCTGTCCCCCCCTCCCAAACTCCTCCGCCGACAACTTACAGGCTCTTCTTAATCCTTTCATTATACAATAAGTTAAATCTTCCAGCAATAATTTCCAATATTCATTGAAAATCAATAATAAATGGAGTGTGCAATAGGCTGTCGTTTCGAGTTCGTCTTTGGATCGATCTAACCGTAATATTAGTAAATTACGTCATTCATGTACGAATCATGATTCGATTAGCAAATATATCATTAAGAGGTCTCGTCATGGAAATTCATTACGTTCATTCCGAATAAGAATTCCGAAATCCGAATAAAAAGGGATATATACATTAGGAATACTTTATTCGTCCCGATCATTATAAAACCAGCATAAATGCATGAAGAAAGAAAAATGAGCGTCGCTCTGCGGGGATTATTGAGAAATCGCTATTGCAGATAAATAAAATATCCTCAAGAGTTCACTTATGCATTAAATGAGTACACATGATTGTTATGCAAGCTTATTGATTAAGGGGGAAAAATGCGGAGCAGGAGCTATTTTGCATACAATGCACGTAGTGGCTGTAATTATTATTAAGACGGAAAACTCTGGGATGGAGGGCGCGAATTAATGACCAGTGGTAGGCTCCTTAACATTAGTAGTACTAATTGCGAATCTTGATAATCGGCGGGATAATCAAAAAGAGAAAGAGTGTAAGTAAGGGAGGTATTCGATCGGGAGGAGCGGACGGACGAGCTCGAGCCATCTGTCGAATTGGGAAAAATAACGGAAAATCGCGGTGGCAGAGGCGGGGGGGGGGTATCCGGGCTCGCGGCCAGTCCTGAGAGTCATTGGGCCGTTAAGCGCCGACGTCGCGAACGTGTGGAGGCTTCCCGAGTCGGGCCACGCGCGTCTTGCTCGGGCTATTTAACGACCTCCGCGGAGGGACTGGCAATGCACGGGAAAAGTAGGCGGCGCCTTGCCTCTGCCCCGAGGATAAAAGAGCAAAAGGAAAAGGAAAAGAAAGACGGAAAGGTAAATGAAAAAAAAAATGAGAAGAATGAGAATGCGCGCAGGAGCGGGTAATGGGTAATGGGGCCCCGTGGGCCTTTAGGCGCGGGCGCGTTCCCCGTTCCAAGAGCGGCGCAACTTCCGTTCTCCGGGTTTCCACGTTACGCGCTCGACTCCACCGCTAAACTGTGCCATTTGTCAGCATTTTATTAGAAGGGAACGCGCGGACTCCTACCGCCCTGGCCACCGCGAAATGAGCCTCCCGTCTTGATCAATGGTTAGCCTTTTGTTCTTTACCTCGGTTTTTTGCACCCCCCCTCCCCCACCCCCCCTCACACACACACACACATACACACACCCCCCCACACACAAACACTCCTCACCACGGCTACCCTTCCCCTATCCTTCTCCGCACCGCCCATCCCTCAAATTACTTGAGCCTACCTACTTTATGATAAATGATTGCTATAAAAGCTTTTTCTCCGGATTCTTTGAGCGCTATGCTGCGGCTTCACTTTACGACCCCCTCATTTTTCTCCCCTTCCTTGTCCCTCTTCGTACTCGATTTTTTCCTGTCCGCCGCGTTGACGTTTTAGAGCAACTATTAATTGTCGCATTCATTTTTTTCTCCTATCCCTACTCCACCTGTAAACTTGCTCTCTCGCTCTCTGTCTGTCTCTCTCTCTCTCTCTCTCTCTCTCGCTCTCTCTCCCTCTCCTCCTGACTTTTAATAGTATAATTAAAAATCCCTCGGTATATCAGAGTGAACGATTCCGAGCTCTTCATAGCGGTGATGTCATTATAATAAACAGCCGATCGGGGAATTTGCATTTTATGGCGTTAACTTCTATTTCAATATTATCTATCGGTTTTTACCTGTATAAAGTACAGATTTTTTATAATTACCGCTGTCTCTTTATATATTCGGCTATAAAGAGCTCATTGTATGCAAATTATGTGCTTATAATTCTGCGAAAATTGACTTATACGCAAGGTATGTTGGTATCAAGAGAGCACAGGGTCTTTTTATAAGATCCTATAGACTACCAACGTTCTCTTCCATCGATACACATTTTCAATGACATGTGCTCTGTTCATAAATAATAATATTACCAAAGTTGTCGAGGCTTTGAAAAGATTACCGGGCCGTGCCAATTAATTGGCCAGATCTTTTATCGACCCTAACAAAATCCTTTCATTTAATTTCTGAAATTTCGTAATCGAGCTTTCTAGAAATATATTTTAAATAGAACGAACTTGTAAAAGTCTTTTTATTACTGTTTTTCTTACGTCAGCTGTAATGTGCGCATGTAAACACATTCTCGTAAAAACATGCAAGCTCGTATGAGTTCCGTATGCGAGAGCGCGTATCCACACAAGCATAAGCGCATACGCTCGTGCCGTATATGGGCATATCCTTAAATGCGTGCGCTTTCTTACTACAGAGTTCAAAAAACTCTATATTATCGAATGAAAGTCATAAAATCCTTTTTTATTCCAAAGCATTGTACGAATTTTGTTTTCACTCTTGTTTTAATACATAAAAATAGCAGAAACATTAATTTTATGAACAGATACAGCCTAGGCGAATGTTACATAAAGATAGGAGGATCAAAAATATTTTTACGCGAAGGTGATATTCCCATTGTCCATTCATTCCAAACTAATAATAGGCCATTAAAAAGGTTTTCACGTGATGCCATCGATAATAGCGAAGTAGCAGCTAATGCGTCATAATATGCTCAAATGGGAAATATAAATAGATGGGCGCGAAAAGGCTTAAAATAAATCCCCGAAAATAAGTAATGACGATTAAATTTAGATGAAAGGAGTGCCGAATGAGCGTTATGGTTATGGGAATCGCTTGCTCTGCTGGTGCGTCAATCAAGCGCTTCGTATCCAAATAAACATCGGACTCTCTCAGCACATGGGAATATGTCGAGGTGAAAGAGGGCGATGCGCCCAAGAGCGATTAGAAAGGAGCATCACCTCGGCGGTCTATCGGGTCGTCGAGGCCAGACTACCTTTTCGTTTCGCGAAGTCGAGTAGCTGATTGGTATAAGTATTGGTATAACGGATTGATTTTGTTGGCAGGCGACAACCGGTACCGGATTCTTCGAGGTGCAGATCCTCTCGCTGACGAACAACCGGGGCACGCTGGTGGACGGACGATGCTGCGGCGGGGGCAGGAGCAGCAGCCAGCAGCATCACCTACCGTGCACATCGCCCTGCACGACGACCTTCTGGCTCTGCCTCAAGGAGTACCAGTCTAACGTAACAGCCATTGGCTCATGCAGCTTCGGCAACGTATCTAGTCACGCCCTCGGCCAGAACACATTCACCCTCACGGAACCTGTCACCCTTCAGTTACACTTCACCTTCAGATGGACGGTCAGTAATTAAATCTGTCATTTACCACCCCGAATTGTCGGTCTGGAAAATCCCGGCTCGCTCGGAAATAAAAGCCGGCTTTTATGCCGACCGATGTACGACTCGGTACTCCCGCCGACTCATGTCTCGCGCCGAACGGGAAAATTGGATAAGTAGCCTTTAAAAATATCGGCTTTAAGAGCTATCGGGAATCGAAGCCGAGCCTGTACTTATCAGCAGTCGAGGAGCCGAGGATTTAAACTCCTTTTATAAAAAAGAACCTCGTACGCGCGTTTTAAATGCAACGTCGTTGAATAAAGCAAAGGCTATTTATGTAATACTTAAGTCTTAATTTTTCGCAATATACGTGCGCGCTCCTCGGGAGATCGCTCGAGAGATATTTTCCCGATTTAATATTTCAAATATAATTTTATTTTAAATGAAAAATTGCGCAACTATTTACATAACACAAATGATTTAATGTGAGAATAAGTGTACTCGCTTCGTGTCGTACTCGAGCACCGCCACCCCGAGGTAGATCGATAATCGGCAAAAAGTTACGAAGAAACAAGAAAACGGGGAGACGCGCAAATAAATGAAATACGTAAGGACCAAGGATTGATTAAAAAGCAAAAAAGAATTAAAAGAGAGTAGGAGAGAGGGGGTGGGGGTCCTGGGGAGTGAGGAGAGAAATGGAGGATAAGAGTACGATATTGCGTGTAGTTTGACTGAATAATTTATAGAAAGCAATTTAAAGCAATACAATTACATTGAAAATAACTCGAGCCTCCAGAGCTCTGTGGATTCTTTGAATATTTGAGCCCTGTAAATAGTTGCAATTAAAAATGTAACTTATTTATCAGATTTATGAAGCAACTTATAAATTAAGTGGAAGAATGTACACGCAAATAAAGTATGCTAGAGTTATGCCAAATTTTTAAAATCTCACTGTCAACTTATCTCGTAATTCTTACTTTACGTAAGCCAAGTCCTGTGTAAAGGCTCGAATGGTCGACAAGAAGAGTACGAGAGATAGAGACAGAGAGATAGAGAGAGAGAGAGAGAGAGAGAGAGAGAGAGGGAGAGAGAGGAGAGAGAGAGAGAGAGAGAGGAGAGAGAGAGAGAGAGAGAGAAGAGAGTAAAGTAGGATCGTGCTCAGTCGCATAAAAGAACTGTACAGCGAAAAAGGGTCGGGAATAAAACGAAAATAAGCAGGGAGAGAGAGAGAGAGAGAGAGAGAGAGAACGGGAGAAGACGGAAGAATTTTGAGAGTCATCGGTCCGCGCAGCCATGCATCCATGCGCATGCTTACGTAAATGCATTAATCTCGAGGGTGGAGGCTAGAGAGTAAGAGAAGAGGCTTTTGGGCAAAAGCCAGAGTCGCGAAAAGCCTTGGCCTCGGTTCTCGAGCTACGTAAGCTATTCGTGCGAACCTGGACGGTTTTTCCAACGTTCCCCAGCTCCTCACGGGGTGGAGTCTCTTCTCTTCCCCCTCCCTCTCCGCGCCACGTTTCTTCACTCCGTCGACTCCCGGGCCTCCATCTTCGTTGTATGATCACCCGGCGAGCATATAAACACACGGAAACCTTGAAACGGCGGCGGTGACGTCGTTCGGCGATCCTGGCAACGGCGGTGGCAGCGGTGGCAATAGCCGTCGAGAGCTGGAAAAAAAACGTCAGAGGAGAAGGGCGATGGCGTGGGTGAGGGGGGGGGGTGGAGAAACAAGATCACCTGAGCGAGCGAAGCTACTATATCCTCGGTTCACACGAGAGAGGTGCGTAAGCCCGCACGCGTGCGTCCTCCTTGCGTGCGTGTGCAAGCAAGCAAGCGCGTATGAGTACACCGGTCGAGTAGATGTGTGCGCCTAGATAAATTACCACCTCGGAGATTTAGCGCTTTTCCGCATTCTAATTCAATTATTATATGCGTGCGGGCTCGGCGGCGGACTCTGCGGAGCAATAAAAAAATTGTGCCCGCGTACGAGGGAGGGGTGTGCGGAGAATGCGGCTCTCCAGTCGAGGAATCGTAGAGGAAGGGAAAAAATCGGGCGGCAATGAGCGAGGGGGTGGGCTGGGATGAAAGAGGGGCGTTCGGCTTGATAAATGTCCGGATGCGATGTCTCTCGCTATCTTCGCTTCTCTCTGCGCCGCTTGTCGTTCCGGCTCGGCTGGCTTCGCCCTGATTTATCTAGCATAGCAGCAACAGCAGCACAGCAGCAGCAGCAGCAGCAGCAGCAGCAGCAGCAGCAGCAGCAGCAGCAATAGCAGCAGCAGCAGCAGGAACAACAGCAGCACGAACAGCAGCAGAAGCAGCACTCTCCCCTACCCTCCCTCCCTCCCTCCCTCCTACACCATCTCACCCTTAATTTTCTTCGTTACTTTTATTTATCTATCTATTTGTTTACTTTTTATCTTTTTTCTTTTTGTCTTTACTCTGCGTTTATCCGTTTCGTCACGGGCCAGGCCGAGAATTTCAGGTGCCGTGTATGCTCAATAATTTTAAAGCAAAAACGCCGTTTGCTCGCGAAATAACGAAGTGCCAGGGCGGCCTAGAAAGAGGAGCGGCGCTGAGTGGAGCTGAGGAGCGGGGGAACTTTTGCGGATCCTTGTACCCTCGAACGGACCGACTAAGACTAGACTGCGGATTGTACTATCCCATCTATCCTTCCTTTTCACCGCATAAATTAGCCAAATATTTTTCACTACCGAAACTTGGCATTGGCTTCCTCTTCGTCCTCTACACTTTTATCTTTTTCTTTTCTCTTCTCGTTTCCCCACTGACCCCCCCCCCACCTTCTCTTCTTATTGTTCTCGGTTCGCTACGCCGACCGCAGTACAAGGAATAATAGTATAGGTGTGGGTGCTTCCACGCGCAGATAAGCTGTAAGTTTCACGTATTTGAGATATTAAATTTTAGCTAAACCTCGCTATCCCGGTCCGTAAAAAATCACGTAAAAAAAAAATAAGCACGAGTTTAATTTCTGGACATTTATAGTCTGGGAGACCGGGGAGTATCATTAGGATCCATCAGTCCATGTAGAAAAATTGAGGGACAGAGAAAAAAAAATAAAAGAAGGATTGGTCCTATAACGAGGGCCTGATATTGCGTAATAGCGCATCATCACGCTTGGGGAATCCTCTCTTGAATCGAAATAAAATCGTTTCCCTGGGTAGCTTGTCGTCGGAGCCGTTATGCGCATAGATCCTCAGGCTATAGATCCTGGTGGCTCGGCAGAATGGAAACACAGTGAGTTTTATCGGACGCTCCTTCTCACTTTGTAGGCTTCTCCGCCCACAAGAGAAATCGAGCTTCTAAATCCCCACCGATTCCCTCCCTTTCTTTTTCTCTCTTTTCTGTCCTGTCATCTCTTTCTCCTCGGGCACCTCTCCGACTGGTCTGTCAGAAGCTTTATACACCGTAAAATGTATATACGATTAATCTTTCTTAAGACCAGTGGCTGGATTGAGTAATGATCCTGTATGTAAAGGCGAAACGTAGGGAAACGCGTATGCGCGGACTCGCACACTCACTCAACGAGTTTTTAGATGCACGCACCGAGGAGGGGGTGCGCGGATATAATCATCGAGGCCACTTATTAACCCTTGGATGATTAAGTACCCTCGAGGGATTCCGTAATTTTATGTTGTTTAACATAATTTTTCAATATCCTCGTTCCCGAGTGCTTTATCTTTCTGATCAATCTGCTTCTAATGTCGAGCTTAGAACGAAATTAAAACGAAAACGGAGTTATTTTTGTATTTGCTCGGGCGCGGCGATTATAGTAATTGTCAGCGAATAGGTGAGTCGTTGAATAACTCATTTCTAGGCATTCGACAGGCTTTCCTAGGCAATCTACAATGAGTTTTGCAAAATTGCCGAATATACGGGAAGATTATCGATCTCGCTATCATGAACGAGAATCGAAGCGGGGATGATGTGTGAGTGATGGGTAACGGGCCCGCCTATTAAGCAATTTCCTCGTATAGCTCGTTCTTCTATTTTTTATATATAAAAAATAATATTTGGATTGGAGATGTAGGATAATTGTACGAGGGATCATTGTATCCTTTGTTTCTGAGGAGCGCTCGACTTGAAGCTGCTGCACCTACATTCCAAAGATCACGAATATGAGGGGATTCCATTGATGTATACGGTGTCTCTTGACGCGTAGGGAGAGTGAGATAGAACTACATGAGGGCTTCTGATTCGTAATAACAGATAATAAAAGAGAGAATGAATAGAGAGGGAATGCCGGCGGATCTCGGTTCACCTCTCGGTGCACTCTGCCCGTAAAATTAAATTAAAGTCCGCTACCGCGCATCGAGACGAGAGGTTGGGAAGAAAGCGAGGGAGAAATCAGGGTCGCCCGCTCTGTTGTCAAATGAGATTGGCAAAAAGGAGGTCCGAATCCGCTATTGAAAAGGTCAGCAGTCGGTTTGGTTGGCTTTACGTCCGAGAAGTAGCCGAAAGCCTCGAGGGCAATGATTCTCATTAGCGCGTTCGTCGACACCGCGCGCTCCCCGCCAGGATTTACAGCCTGTCGAATCTCCGCGGTTCGCCGAAATATGGCGGCGCGGTCGAGGCGGTATCCTCTAAAGTCACTCGCTCGGTCCTCGGCCCTCTTTTTTTTTGCACCTTCTACCCCACCCCAATAACCCACACACACGCGCGCCCGCGCGCTTTCCTCCACGTTCCCTTTTTGCATTCCCTTCGGTTAGCGCGGCACTCAATACGGCTCGGGGGCTCTAGCCCCTCCCTACCTCCCTACCTCCCTACCCCCTACCCCCTACCCCACAATCCTTACCGCACGATAAATATTAATTCCTTTTTTACGTGCTCCTAAATTAATTTAATTACTTTTTTCGCTTGGACCGTTCGTTCGGGCCTCGCCTACTTTTAAGCCCCGATCCACGGTACTTTTTCGTTACTCTATTATGGGATTTACCTGAAACTTTAATTCCATCGTGACGTCAATAATCACTTAATAACCACCGATTAATCCATCGAGGCTCCCCCCCCTCCCCCCGAGCCCCTTGACACCCGTCTGGGCCCAGCCCGACCAAAGGCAGTGAGCAAACTTATCGAGATTTACTTATCGAGATTCTCGCAGCGTTAATAAAAAAATATTTTTTTTATATTTCCGGGCCTAGTTCAACAAAGTCTAGTCTCCCTATCGAATAATAAAAATGTGTCAATGTTCCGAGGCTCCCCGATGCCGTATTCGATTAATTAAAATACCTAAAGCGTTCCTTCAATAAGCAACTGTTTTTCAAATTCGAAATTAAAAATGCCTCCTTCTGTTTACGGGTCTGCGGCAAAAAAAACCCATGACTTTCGACATGGCGAAGAACTTTATCGCTAATTTCCATTACCTCCTAAATAAAACGCGAAGAAGGAGCAGAAGAAGCTCATTATAAAAATGTAGGAGTTATAGGGCATCGAATCGTCGGACCCCTTTAGCTCGCGTTACACAACTCGATATATATGTCTAATCGCTTCTCGATACCTTGAAAATACTCTCCCGTTTCGTCGCGCCTTTCTACCACTCCGCGCCTCTATTACGAACGAAAAAATCGCCTCTTTACCTCTCGAGTCTGAGCGTCACGGCTCTGCGGCCGTATCTATCCGCCTCACCGAGTATATATAAAAGCAGAGAGAATGTGAAGGAAAGAGAGAGGATGCTGCAGCTTTGCACGATTCCCACAGCGGCTGCTGCAGCCCCCCCCCGCCGGCGCCACTCTTTCTTATTGTGATCCGCCTTCGCCTCTGGGGCTTTCATCTCCATTGTTCCGATACTCTATCTCCCTGTCTCCCCTCCCCTCCGCTACCCTTGCCAAATCCGCTCCTACCCTCCCCCACCCTCTTCGCCCCTCGCGCCGCTATTACTCGATTCGCTTTCCTATATCTCTCGTACACGTATGTATCCTCCTATATCCTCGCTGCCTCTTTTCCCTTTCAAATTAGTTTTCATTTCCTGCTTTTCTCCTATCCTCAATGATTGCGTTTCCTCCAGTCGCCATATTTATATTCTACCTTCCGATATTTAATTTCATCGGGATAATGCAGGGAACGTAATGAATTTTTGTAACCATCTTTAAATTCGTAAAAAAAAAAAAAAAAAAAAAAAAAAAAAAAAAAAAAATTAGTAACAAAATCGATTCATCGCACATTATTTTTTTTTCCTGCAATAGAAAGCTTCAACATCTAGTTTCTGGTAAACGTGTATTGACGTTCTACTTGCACGCGATAATAAGCGTAGAGAGCACTTTAACCTTTAGAAAGTTTTGCCTCCACTGACTTAAGTATTGACACAATCTCGTATTATTAATAAAAAATCCTTGGCTTACTTAACCCAATATGTTACTTATATATTCAAATGAATTGATATTTAAATATTAAAATTCAAAATACTTTATTCCCTTTTGCTAATGAAATTCACAATTAATTATATATTTTATTGGCTAATCAAATTCGTATTGTTAATACTTTTTCTTGGCTGTGCCGCAAGCTAAGAACTTGTGGTTTATTATAAATTATTAAAAATTAATCAAAGATCTAGCAATGAATTTAATTAAATAAATAACTTTTGTTGTACGTTTGGGCACCTCTATCAACGAAAAGAGAACAAAAATCGATGCGTTTTAAGCGGTAAGCACGTGGTAAAACAATTATAATTAATTCTTTTACTGAGAATAATTCGTTTAACGTCCAGTCCCTTATTGCCTTTCAACATTCTCTTCTTTCTGTACGTTTCGAGAATCATAAAGTATTGCGTAAGTCAGAAATGGAAACGCGTTGAGAATTTGTTTCTCTCTTCTTGCCTATCTCTCTCTCTCTCTCTCTCTCTCTCTCTCTCTCTCTCTCTCTGAATCTCTTTATAGTCGACTTTAAAAAAAAGATTGAATTCAAAAATTGAAACAAAAGAAACATGAATCCGTTTGCAATTAGTGTCAGGGAGTGAAGTGCAACAATCGCGAATAAGTTACATTGACGTATGAAAAGAGCGAATAGATACTTGTGATTTTACTGCAAAAGAGTAGGCGAAATAAAAAGTCCCCAAAGCTCACATCCGCTGAGTCATAGTAGTTGAATTTATATCTAAAAAGATTGGAAATTTATTGACCCTGTATTGCTCTCTGCCTCTCTCTCTCTCTCTCACCTACTCGCTTTCATTTTTGTACTGAAATTTAGAATTCTATTTCTTGACGATTCGTGCACTAAATAAATAAGTAAATAAATAAATAAATTAATAAAAAGTTCATGTGTGAACGTGTATTGAATGTATCATAGTGTAATAGTGTTCAAATACGGTGAAGATTTAGAGTCCTTAGAGGAATCGATAAAGAAATTAAGTGAGCCGAAGAAGGATGGAAATGCATAAAAAAAAAAGATGTAGGAGATCGGTGTCAGGAAAGCAGAAGATAGATATATAGATAGATAGATGTAGAGAGATAGGTGAATAGATAAATATATATGGGATAGATGATGGTGACTTGGGGAAGGAAGGTAAGAGGCAAAATGGTGAAATAAATTGGCGAGTGGAGATAATGGGTGGAGGTGACAAGGAGAAATTGACACGGACACCGAAACCATAAAAGCGGGCGGCGGTAAGTATCTCGGTATCGTGTCCAGCACTAGCACAGTCCAGAAAAGAAGGAGGAAGCAAAGAAGAGGTCCACTAAAGAAAAAAATGAAGAAACGGAGTGAGTGAGTGAGAGAGAGAGAGAGAGAGAGAGAGAGTGAGAATAAAAAAGAGGGTTCGAGTCAAGGAGAGACAGGTGTAGAAGAACTCCCCGCGCGATCCCCTCTCACTTTGCATCTCTTTTGCTCTCGGAGCCCGCGAGCAGATTTATTCGTACGGGATTCGCGTGCACGCGCACTCACGGAACCCACACGCCCACACGCGCAGATTTCACGAGATATTCAAGAACGAGAAAGAGAAAGAAAGTGCACGAGCCACTCCTCATTATGGGCGAACATGCGCCAAAGTCGCCGAGGGAACCATTCGACTCTCTTCCCCGGAGCTATTAAACATTTTATATCTCAATCGGATGAAAGGTCCTTAATCAAGGTACTCCCGGCGTTAATTGCTGAAAGCTTTGTGCTTGAAAACTGGGCTAAATAGAGGAGCGAGGACATGGCGCGAATTCAGCTGCCTCTCGCCCCATCCCTCCTCTTTATTACATCTCCCTGATTTCTTTGTAATCGGTAGCACCCTCGTGCACGCGCGAGCGCACGCGCACACACTCTTACGGCAATACGCACCTTCGAGGTATTTCATTCAAATGTAAATGACACGCTCTCGTCATATAAAAAACACTTGTCCGTATATTTTTTTTCATGCACATAATTTTAGATTTTATATCGAGCAAATTGTTACGGGTATTAATCCCTTCGGATTCTAAGCCTTTTCTTTTTCTGCCCTCAAGAATTCTTAACTTATTTATTGTTAGTGATTTATATGAGTACCCATTATAACCGAATGTACACTTATTCGTAAATACCCTCTTTCTGCACTACTCATTAAACAAGCTTGTTTAATAGCAATAAAATTTCTAATTTAGTATGTACATAAATAGCATATCTTCAATATTATACGTGAACCTATATATATATATATATAAGTACTTAGCATTTTGTATGCGTATGTGCATGCGTACTAATAGCCTTGGTAAAAACTAAGTGAAAAATCTAGTAAACAGTAAATGAAATAGTTCGGTATTGTACTGTTACGTCATAATTTCAAATGAACTTTTTGGCCTCGTTATAAAATTGCTAATGTATTTGCATTATAAAATATCCGCAAAAGAAATATCTTCCAACAAAGCATTCGAATCCATAATCAATATAAGTTATTAATATCCGTTTCATAACTGTAAACTGCGATGATGGATTATTGGCATAAATTACTCATAGTAAGGAATTTTTATAAAACAGGGATAAGAAAAACTGCAAGACTAGAAATGTAGACGGAAAAATGGAAGCGAGCGTAGACGCATTCGCTGAATAATTATTTATTAAAATAAATCAAAGTTGAAGAAGATAAAAAAACAAGATATCACTTGTTACAGATGAATCAAATGAGTTTGAAAAAAGTTGGTAAGGAATCGGTAGAAGAAGCAGAAGAAGCAGAAGAAGAAGAAGTCAAAAAAAGGCAAGAGATTGAGAGAGAGAGAGAGAGAGAGAGAGAGTGTGTGTGTGTGTAAGTGAGCGAACGAGTGGTGGAGCAGGAGGAGGAAGAGCAAGAAGCAAAAAGCATTCGTTCAGATTTTATTCATACGTATGTAAGAAAGGAGCGATTGCCCTTGCTATAAGAGCTCGTTGCTGCATGGACTCTTCTCTCTTTCATTCCCTCGTTCTATCCCTCTCTCTCTCTCTCACCGCGTGTGAAACCGTAGGCCCGCTTTGAGGACCGCATACCAAAGTCCTTTCGTTTAGCTTATACCCAAAGACCGCGCACTCTCTCTCTCTCTCTCTCTCTCTCTCTCTCTCTCTCTCTCCCTCCCTCCCTCCCACACTTTTTCTCGCGTCTCTTTTTCTCTCTTCGACTTACGTGCCTCCCAGCTCTTTACAAGCGCTCCTCTGCAGTCTTAAGCTTTGTATGTATGCACATACACTGTAAAAAAGGAAACTGTAAAATTACTAGTTTGAAATTAGGAATTAAAGCGACCAGTACTGTGTATAGCATTTATGCAGTGTAATACACGGAAATTCACTGTTTTCAACTCTCTAAATTTCTCGGAGTAAGAGTACTGCTACTCTTTAGTGGAACAATCTCTTGAATGGCATATATAACGTTTCGCCTTAATCACAGTGAAAGACACTGTACTTGGAGTGGAAATACTGCAAATCTTTTAATTTAAAGAGAAATGAGACTTTACGAGTCACCGAAGCGTGCTCTCTCTCTCTCTCTCTCTCTCTCTCTCGTATATCATCCATCCCCCTCTCGTGCCGCATCGCGCATCGCCTTTTTTCTAATGAATTTCAAAATAGGCTAATTACACAAGCTTACTTTTATTTAAACATTATAAATTCCAAGCTAAGTCATGAAGGAACAGCAATACTTTACACATGACAGGTCAGCCGATGCTTCACTCTTCATCAATTATAATGATAAAATGTTTTGAAGTATTTCCTATTTTAAGCAGCTCTCGAACGAATTATTCTTAGATAAATTCCTACTCTATACATCTACACACTTGTCTGAGTATTTTGGTTTAAGCCCCAAGAATATACTTATCATGCTGAATTCCAAGTGATTGGGAGGGGGAGAAGAAGAGACTGAGAAAGAGAGGTGTAAAGAGAAAAATAAATAGCAATGACTGGGGGGGGGGCGAGTGAGGACAAAAGAGCGACGAGAGCGAGAGGAAGAGAGACGGAGATAAAGAAACATTATTTTATGTATATACCTTTCATAAACGCACAACTTCGCGCATCGACAACGGCTTGTCATAATCACAACTTTACGGTTTTAAAAGGTATTTGTGCATTAATGTACTTGCGAGGTGCGCGCTTGTATACTCGGAAATGCCCGTATGCACATAGATAGATATTCACGTAGCTGACATTCTAATGAGCTTCATGACTAAATTTATCCGACAAGATGACGTCCGGCTTTATCCATTCGTTCCCTGCATTATCGGGGGGAAATTTTTAAGAAGGGATACGTGCCCGTGGGCCTCTGTTCACACACTTTATTCTGAACGTTAATGGCTTATTCAATTATAAGAGAATCGCCGCTCGACTAATTAGTTGCGCTTATGCGACAATAATATGGGGATCGAGTCTTCGCGGCCACTTTTTGGCCGTTTACTTAAAGGAATTACTAGAGGCCAATACAATGACTGGACCTCGAGTTGTTATTTTGATGGTATTCCATTAGACGATCGCAGAATGCGGATGTATAATTATCTTACGCGTATATAGGTTTTGGATCTTGTTTTAGACTCTCCTTTTAGCTACTAATATGCAAATGTCCGTTTTGATCGTAAAATTAAAACGAAGCTCTGCGCGCTCTTCGTCTTTTCCGATTTTTCTCGTTGTCAATGATAAATTACAATGTTATTAAGCTAACTGTAATCGTGGAAAACTGTTCTTTTTGACGTAACTTCAATCATAAATTATCATTTCATTACGTCCCCACCCTCGCTCACTCTTCAGCTCTCTCACTCTCTGCGCTCGACAACGACCGTCCCCCACTACCAAGCCCCCACCCACTCCTTTATTTGGTTCAAAATTAATTGGGTTGCGGTATTGACATTGCACTGCAAAAGTAAAGTTTCAAAGTATATTATAGGATCACTTAAGGGGTACGCAACGTGCGTAAAAGCAAGTGGCGAAAGATAACTAATAGGTGAAAAAAAGAAAAAAGAAAAAAGAAAAAAGAAAAAGAGAGAAGAAAAAAAAAGAAAAGGATGATGTGTTAAAGATATGCTTTTAAAAGTAATTCTTCTCTAAAGCGAGAGAAATAAAAAAAAACCTTCTGCCGTAAAGAGTATTTCTCGAAGCAGTCGTTAAGAAGAATTCCTTTTGTAGGAGAAATACTCGTTTAGCAATTAAAATATTAATTTCGCAGCGAAAGAAATAGTCGCGAGCATAACGACCTGGTGAGTACATTTCCACGTCGATCCGACACTCTCACGACAATCTCAATTAACTTTAACGTGGCCTCGGCCGCTCGGTCGACCCCTCAACCTCCCTTGGACCACGGGCAACCTGCGCATAACCCGGAGGCCCCCGATGTCGAGAGCCGAATTCGTGGGGTGACCCCGTACTAAGAACCTCGAGCGATGCTCCCCCCAGCAGCTCCATTTAGCGATCACCCAGCCAGAGTTTATTGCCCTTATAACTCCTGATCTGCTTAGTAGGTTTTTGTTTTTGTTGTTGTTTTTGTCGACCTAGTCGTACCGATGCTCTATTCATCTCCCGTCCCTATCTTTCTCTCTCACACTCGGCCGACGAAGCTCCAATTAGCGAACGATTGTGACTCGTCGTCGGGCGGGCGGTCAGTGGCGCTTTTTGTCTCGCTGTCGGCCGTCGTCGTCAGCGACGTCGGGAAGGCGACGCCCGGCTCCGGCGGAACCTGCGCCAGCTTACGCGCGTCCTCACGTACGGTCTCTTCCGCGAATGCCCAGAGTCGGTAAGCGCGACGTCGCCGTACCGAGAAGGAGTAGTGAGACCGACGTGGAAGGAACGCGATCGGCCACTCGACGTCGTCCCTCCCCCTCCCTCCCCACCTCCGCCCCCAATCCGGGAAAGGGGTGCCGAGAGAGAGAGAGAGAGCATCGAAGGCAAATGCGATCGGCGACGCTCGGCCGGCAATGCGCGGGGAATGCTGAATTTTGAAAACGGCACCTTCCAGGCTATCCGAAAGCTCCCTCCCCGCCCACCCCAACCGCCACTGGACGAGGAATTTGCTTTGCGCTGCGTTTAAAGTTCCGTTGGTACCGCGCGCGACCTCCGTACTCTTCTTATTTTCCGTATCTTTTACCCCTCCTCGGGCCAAGTCTTCCTCCGTCGTCCCAGAGGTCAGCAATAATTCTCAGCAGAATAAATACTTGCTCTTTATAATATTAATGATTATGATGATGAGGATGATGATGATGATGATGATGATAATAATAACAATAACAATAACAACAACAAAAACAACAATAATAATAATAATAATAATAAGAAGAAGAAGAAGAAGAAGTAGAAGAAGAAGAAGAATTCATCCCCCGCCCCTAACCCTTTTCTACTCCGCTGCACTATTTTGTATTTTAATTATGAGGCTAGTTAGGTTTTTTTTTTGACAGTGTCAAAATGAGTGTCTTTAACCAGTTCGCCTTATCCTTAGAACGATCTAAATCTAACTAAGGAGAAAATGAGTATATATATATATATATATATATATATATATGCATATGTAGAAATAATAAAGATGTGTGGGCGATTCAAGAGATATGGAGGATATTCGAGGTAGTTAGTAAAAAAAAAAAAGGAAGGTATAATTGGCGAGGAGTAGTTTATTTAGTGAAAAGTCGTGGATGAAGAGTCGTAGACAAGAGTATAAATCTGACGAAAGTCGGATGACGAAAGGCGTCGCAAAATTTATACAATTTGTAGGCCGAAATGGACGTCATTACCGGGACGAAAGGCATCGATGACGAGGAACGTTTATGCAACGACTTTGACGGATTGTTTACCCTGTTTCGATTGTGGTGGAAGGACGGTCGACGAGTCCCCCGAGTCCCGAACGCGGCTTCGTCCAATATCTCAACTTAATCGGCCTGACGAATGACGGCGACGAGGAAAGTTAAGATATTTCAAGGTGCAGAATATTTCGGCCGAGGAATGGCCGGTGCGTGTCGCACGGGAGTGATCGACAACTGGGTGCGCGAGCGTACCCAGCCCGCTTAGGGGGAGCCGCGGACCCCACGTGCCCGCACCCACACTTCCACGAGGATGGGAGCTCCAGCGACCGAGGGAGAGAGCTGGCTTTGCGCGTTCCTGGCAAATATTCTGTACTGGCTCTAGTCCGCATTTCGGCCACGCGAGGGCGCGAAAACTCGTGCCCGCGCTACCCGATCTCTCCTCTCGCAATGCTGTCTCTGGCTTACTACCGCACAGCGGCCGGACAAAGGCATTTTACGCATTTTACGCATTTTACGCGTTTTGCGCATTTTTCGCATTTTTCGTGCCTTAAAGTATGAGGCGACGCCCCCGTACATCATAACGCTTATTACCATAACGCTTACAATTGAATAATAGTTTTATCGAATAATAGTTTTATCCAGAAAGAAGACTAGATCGACCCTGATCGAGCATCTTAACCTTGAAAAATTTGAATTAGTAAATAAACGAAGGCTCTTATCCCCTTGTTATTAATTCTAAGAGCTTGTCTGCATATGCGCGGCGGTACCGTGGTCAAGAAACCTCAAGGACTCGATGAGATGCGGATACGGAGTCGTGCGCATTGTCTTTCACGGTATCGAATACCATTAGCCGAGCTTATTATTAACAGATGGATCTGCGACAATTAATGACTTGGAACGGGGCCCTTTGTTTTCCTCGACTGCTCTCGACTGCTCTCCGACGCGCTTCTCCCTCCCCTCGCGGCTCGACCGGTTGCTTCGGCCAGCTTGCCTTGCCTTGCCTTGCCTTGCCAGCTCCTGAATTCCTTCCCTAAAGATCTTCCGTCCGAGCCTTCGCCGACTAAAATACCGTCTTATCCGCGCGGGGAAAAACCATCATCTCCGATTCTCATGATAATAATACCATTTCATAAATAACTCTCATTGCTCATTATCTTTCCTTCTCATTTTTTTCCTTCATTTTTTTCTCATTTTTTTTTTCATCCCCCCCTCCCGTATTTCATTGAAAGCAAAAAAATGCAGGAATAATAATTCCGATTTATTTTAATTCCATTTGATTTTGTTAACTAAAAATATGTATCCTGTCCGTAATTGTTTTTAACGAGCATATCAAATTGTTTTGCTTAGCGTCTCGCGATTCCTCCCGACTTTTTCTCAGCCATTTACTTTTTAAAGATCAATGGTATAATCGAGTACCGTCCATGCGCTGTGCAAATACATTTATCAAAAGCCGCTCGGATGAACTCCTTTCAGGATACTATCTACATCCACGGGAGATAAAAGTTTATTTTTTACCTTCGGCAAAATTGTAATGTAGCGCTCGAACGTCGAAGATTATTTAAAATATGTGCAAAAATGTGAAAAGAAATAGCCATTTGTTTGCTCATTGTGAAAAAAGTAGACCCGAAGAAGCAACTAATTAATGTAATTCACGTTTTAATGTATGTCAGGTTAAATGATTTACATTGTCTTCGAGATCGTACTTGTAATTCCAGATTACATTTCTACGTGCATTTTAGCATCGATTCTCAAACAGCTGCGGCCTTACTGGTTTTCATTAAAAATTCATTTTAAGCGAGCGAGAAAATTGCAATAGTCTTTAATAGAGTTTGAGGAAGGAAAGGGGGGTATTCGGTGTAGAGAGGAGAGGTAGGCAAGAGTGTGAGTAGGACGACGACGATGGACGACGGCGATGACGCCGACGATGACGCCGACGACGATGATGATGATCATGATGATGAGAACAAGGAGGAGAATAAGTGAGCTAGAGGGTGAGAGAGAGAGAGAGAGAGAGAGAGAAAGAGAGAGAAAGAGAGACGTCTGGCTCGGCGCGTTTTTTTCGGCGTGCGTGCGTGTACACAAGTGCTCGCTCGTGACGGAGTTGTACAAGAACTCACGCTTGACTCGTACATCGCTTATGCGCGCGACTAAGCTTGTGGAGGAGTCGCTTAGATGACTCGAGACCTTAAAGCACCGTTTGCTAAAATGTTTTTGCGGGATTCAAAGAGGCGCCGTTAGCGTTTTATGGAAGGTTAATTGTTTTTATGCCTTTTACTCCAGGTTTTTTTCTCTTTATCGTACATTTCTTGAATAAACCACGTGCTATCTCTCTCTCTCTCTCTCTCTCTCTCTCTCTCTCTCTCTCTCTCTCTCTCTCTCTCTTTCCCTTTCAGTCTCACACGCACACGTACACACGCCCGCACGCACGCACGTATGCACGCACGAACGTGTCCCTTCCTCCCTCCACCCTCGTCTCATCGCCCTCGATGCCCAAGCAATTCCCTTGATTTTATAATGCACTTTCACCGTATTCGATATGCTGCCCCTTCAGCTCGTTGTATTTGTATTTTGACCGAGCCGGTAATAATCCATCTGGCGTTTAATTATTTATTATGATTGAAGTTCCTTATGTTACTCGACTCTTTCTCCGGTCGCTTTTTCTTTGTCTCTCATCCCGGGCCGCCACGGAACGAGCGAGATATTTTGCCGCGGCCCCCAGCCAAAGACATACTCGATAACGAAACAATCATTCAAATGACTATTTAAATTCCCTCACGCGGACAATAAACCCGGACGTAAGCTCCGAGTGCCCTTGCGCGCAAGGATCACATAATTGACTTATTATTCCTGCGGATTGTCCAGGCTCCGCATTTATCGGAATCTTGGTTAGCGCGCGACTGCCGAGAGGCTCACTTCCTAAGAGAGGAAACCCGATCTCTATAATTACCGGTCCCCTATGCGTCACGTTCTCGGACAAATGCGCCACGCATGCGTCCCGCAGCAGCAAGAAATTCAAACAATTAATCAGATTGATTGATGGAAAGGAGAGAAAAAAGAGTATAGGGTTAGGATAGCGCGGAGGAAGTCGATAATCGCTTTTATTAGTTCATATAAAAGTGCGCCCCGGCGTCCGTTTCTCGAGTTCCGTTTGCTTATTGGCTTTTAAGCGAGGAGACGCAAGTTTCTCCTCCTCCTCCTCCTCCTCCTCCTCCTCCTCCTCCTCCTCCTCCTATTCAACCAGCTCCTCAACCTGCCGACCGCAAGAGCACTTGATAGGCCCGTACGCAACGAGGCCGCGCCGATGCAAGTGCATACTTTAATTTCTCCGTGGGTTGCGCTTGATCGCGCGTTCCGTTCCTCGAGACTCGGACGCATGGATCGAGACAGCCAATGTTCGAAAGAACAAAGCCGACGAGGGTACCTTGTCCTCGGTAGCTTCCCTCCCCGCCCGACATCGATTGCTTTAATAGTATTCGCTTAAAATTCCAGCAACATAGGGCCTTATATACCCCTTATCGGGGCCCAAGCTATACGATTGCCTCTTTAATTTCTTGCAGCTCCGACCTCTTAACGGCTAAGACGAAACAATGCTGGTTCAAATTTGAGCTCGGCGACTCGGACGACTAAACGCACCAATCTTTCGCAAACGCGGGGGATTAATTGATCACGTGGAGTACTAGGTACAACTGAATTCGATAGCGAGTGCGGGAACGGGCTTTCGATAACCATCGCGTTGCTGGCGACGAGGGGCGAGGGTCGTTGGGTGAACGGGTGGGCTGGTGGCTTGGGGGAAGGGGATAGTGGCGCGTAACACCGTTCTCTCGAATGATGACGCTACCTCCCGGTGCCGCGGCGTATATAGGGCATATCGCTCTTAACAAAGAGAGCGAGATCGGGACATGCGCGCGCTCGAGCTCGTCAACTTTCGAGAAAAAGCTCGCTAGCTCCAGCGGACGATGTTTTTCGCGGCGGACGGGCGCCGGGCGTCCACAGGACTCGATATTCCAGATCGATCGTTTTCTCCGTAGCCTCGATCTATCCGAGCGCTCCGAAGGATTTTCCGACTCGGAATTATATATATATATATCGGACGCGCCGGCACGGCCGTCGTTTTTGCCACGAGCTCGTTAATGCGAAACCAGAATGTGCGCGGCTCATTTTTGTCCCTTCGGTCAATTAGGGACGACAGACCGAGTATTTATTTGTCAAACATTCCGAAGCGTTTTAGAAAACGGCGGCCGAGGAGCGCGAGACAACGAGTCCTAGTGGACACGATGGATGGGGGATTGGGGGCGGTGGGAGGGAGGGAGCTCTGGAAAAGCTTTCCTGCGTCGGCAAGCGGATGTATGACATCGTTCGGAAAATACATGTCGCCGGATTCGAGGAGGTCCCCGGGTATTCCGCATCGCTTGAAACGATAATCTATCATTCATGGGAAGATTTAGCGTTTTAAAGAGTCGGAGGACTCGAGCTCCGGACTCAAGAGACCCACAGGAAGCCACCGCCGCCACCTTGGCGAGCATCGGACACTCGATAATAATTTATGGCTCGCGCAGAGCGGAGTTGAGGAGTCGCTGCTCTGTTCGTGGGTGACCTCCGTGAGCCAAGGACTTTATTTCAGCGCTATATCAATGAGGCCGCGTTTTTAAGGCCTCGATTAATACTCGGAAAAAATATTCCAATAAATGCTACTTGGAAGCCCGTTACTCGAACATTGTCGCACCGGCCTATCATCAAATACACATCTTTAAGTGCAGAAAGTATTTTTTGCCCCACCCCCTTCTTCGGTAGCCAACCTTTTCCCTCTTCTCGTTCATACGTGGCGCATGTTTTATTTACGGCTAACTTCGCCCCGACGTCTGACCACTTTATTTATCCATCGATCGATTCCCCTTTCCATTCCTTTCTTTTCGCAGATAGTTTTCGACCTGGGCGCATAACTTGCGAATCGTCGGAACACGGTCCTCGGACGGAATCCCAGACTCATTTCCTCGACTCTGTACCAGCGGGTCTCCCCCTCCCCCCTCTCTCCCTCCTTCCCTCCCTCCCTCCCTTTCTCTATAGCTCTCGCTCTCACGGTCAGAGCTTTATTACACGGTGAGCAGCGAGGAACGATCGACGCCCCCAGGTACGCGATGATGGATGTCGCCGTTTCTCCCCTGCAAAATTAAGACATCGTTTGGGATACGAGTGCCACTGGCCAATCACCTTCCCGTCAAGCCCCACCCCTCCAACCCCCGCTGAATTAGGTCTCGGCATCCGAGCTTTGCACAGCAATTCTACTGCGTGATTTTATTAATTCTAAGCATCCCGTCTCTTTCTCACATACCGAGCAATCTTTACAAAACTTTATCCGATAAATTCTCAACGTTGCGCATGTGCCCGCCTCCGTAGCTATTGCGTGCAGCAACAACTTTGTCAAGGAATACAATGTACATTCCATCAGCGGGATAAGATACCAAAACTTTCGGAATTGTTCTCCATTATTAAAAGAGAAAGAGAGAGAGCGCGAGAGAGAGAGAGAGAGAGAGAGAGAGAGCAGAAAAAAGAAAAAAAGCAAGAAAATCGCTCGGCCTTCAATAGCACGTCGACCTGAGCTCGGTATTATTATAAAAAAATCTTATAAGAATAAATATTGACTATTCCGTGGACAATAATTCATTGCTGAATTACGTCTAGGATGTGTTTGTTAAATAAGGTGACGGAGCGATTTCTAAGAAAGCTAACGTAATATTTTGTTTAATGAGCGGCACTTGTAAAGATGTCACGATTTCAATTGGGTTTTAAAGTCCCTCGGCTGCCTTTTTCGTGGTCACCGACTAGTTCCTCGCTGATGCTTCAAAAGCAAAGTCTCTGCCGCTTCTCGCACTTCCGCTCCTCTTCAACAATCGCTCTTCCATCCTCCCGCCTTCGCCCTGCCCCGCGAGCGGGGACTTTCTTCATACAGAGGAAAGTACACGAAATGATTTATGAATGCATAGTTGACTCGGTAATATCTCAAGAGGCTTTGCCCGAGCAGGATGTCTTTTCTCCCCCTCCCACACGCCCCCCCGGCCGCCCACCCCAATCGGAGCCCTCGCTCTGCGTGCTCCGTCGTGTAATTCAATTTAAATGCTTAAACATCTAAAGTTAATACAGATGTAGAAGGGCATTTTCGCTTTAGCATTCGCATTTTATAAGACGGTTCTCGGTAGGAGGCTGTTAAGCTCGCGCAAACCTAATTAAGTTCACGGCCAAGTTAAAACTAGGCCTTTCCCTCCACGCTAATGTTCTTGTTTATTGTTTTGTAAAGAGTTGTAAGGCAACCGACGTCGAAGGAAAGCCCTGCTCGGTTATTAAATTATTGGGAATAAATCGGAAAGCAGCGTTCGAAGCACCGGTTTCGATTGAACGTATCGTCAAAAGCAGGCTAATCGAACATAGCGCGCTAAGGTACGCTAAGAACAAGAAGGAGGAGGAGGAGGAGGAGGAGGAGGAGGAGCGAGGTCATAGGGAATGTCGTAGCGAAACGAAGTCATAGAGTTAGGTAGAAGCAGCAGTGATTGCAGTGAGTGTAGAGCGGTACCGAGTGAAAAGAGGTAAAAGGAGGGTAAATAATACGAGAAATATGTCGTCGGAAGAAATGGATGGGAGAGGAGGTGGGAATCGAATGAATGAGAGGCGGCGCGGACGATCGAGCGTTATAAAACGTTGACGGTCGCCGATTTCTCTCGGGCTCTCGATACGCTCGGGCGCGCACACATAGAGCCGTGCGCGTATATGCAAACGAAAGAGCGAGTGGAAGGTGGGCGCGAAAGGTCGGTCGCGCGGGCATCTGTGCGGGATGGGGTGACGGGAGGGAGGACAGAGGCGAGCAGAGTCGAGCAGCGGCATCTCGTATGGAAGAAGAAAGGCGCGTATGGCCTCTACGTCGTCGCCCCCCCCCCGTCATCGACGTTCTAAAGTCGCGGGCGTGAGAAAGCCAGGGGCAGTCGAGAGCCACCAATTAACACCAATTAACGTTCATCTGCCGGCGAAGGTACATGTGTGCGGCCGAGGGACGCTCGCATTACGAGTACAGCCGACTGTCTCCTTGTGTACGTCTCACCCGTGGCCCGATTACGGACGAGCGGGACGGGCGGACACCCGTCGACGACGCCGCGATATCTCGTGAATATTTCGCCGGTTCACGCGACGGCCAATCTCACTAATCGAGTTGATAGGAAGCTAAGGTAGCTAGCCGCCTCCGACGGGCGGTCGATGGGTGGGGGACACAAGGACAGGGATTTCGACCGCGATTCCCGGCGCTGCTTCCTACGACATTGTCTTCTAGGCGACAACGATGGCCTTGTCTTCTTTCTCTCCTCTTCTCGTCGCGGCTTCAATCCGCTCAGGTCTCGCGTTACGTATCCTGACCCTCTCCCCCCCCTTCCAGCCACATTTCATTTAACGTCGCCTAAATTTCTTTTTCCGCGCCTTTTGAAAGTCGGCATTGTTGCTTATGCAACGTGAATGCCCGCCACTGTGCTACTGCACTGGCTCAAGAAGTGCATATGCTAAATTCACTCGCATTTAAAATATTATTTTTATTTCACAAATTCCGTCTAACGTACTTTTTAACTGTCCGTTCTATAAACTTTTCCTCCCGGCCGTTTCCCATGCATTAGCTTAACATTCCTTCCTGTCGGCTTTCATAATAATTTGCAAATTACAAAATTTCCGTTGGCCAACGGGCTCCTTCGGACTTGAAAAAATGAACTGGCCGTGCCACAAATTGACAAGCTTCGTTATATTAAAATTAAATGTCCAACTGAGCGAGAATAAATAAACGCTGCCAATTGCTTAACGATTGCCCAACCTTTCGTGCGTCATTTTTTACCTCGCGAGCTTCGACCGCAAGGCCCCCGATCGAAGGGGTCGGGGAGCCACGCATACTATGTAATAAGATAAATAACCTCGAGTCGATGCCGCTCGTAAAAAAAATCATTCATCCCGCCACCGACAATGGAATAAAAGACTTTCGAGGCAGCGCATTACCGCGCAACTACAGTTACAACAACTAATCGATTAAATATATACAATGCGAGGCCTCGCTCACCGCACCTATTCATAATATTCCGTCCTCCCTCTCCTGCCGCTCTCCTGTCCGGCTAGGCCCCTATCCCTCCCACCACCTCAACTCACCGACTCCGTTCCCTCGGGTCCGGTAATGTGAGGGCGGAAAGGAGAGGGGACGGCGGCGGCGGCGGCGGCGGCGACGGCGGCGTCGACGACGCCGTGGATAGTCGAGCGGAGTGGTGTGGTGGGGAGGGTGGGCGGGGGGGGGGGGTAAGAGTGGAGAGGAGAGGAGAGGAGAGTCCCAGCCTCGGCCAACGACGACGAGTCACTGCGCGATCTATCCGCGACCCCCAGACAAAGACAGCTTTTGCAATTACCGGGGGGCTGGCTGCTTGGCCGGCGGCTGTACGACGGAGCCGTCGTCGATAAGAGCCCGAGCGGTCGAGCGGTCGAGCGGTCGAGCGGATGCCGGTCGTCGGGCGCACGAATCTATCGGACCCTGCCAACGACGAAGAGGGATCGAGGAGGACGTTATCGGAGGATCGCTCGGGAAAGCCGATCGCGGTACTCGCCGCCTAAATAATCTGGCCGTCCATTAGGTAGGACGAGGGACTGGGCACCCGAGTGAGCAGCGCCCGCCCTCGGCATCTCTACCTCGTCGAGAGCCGAGGTTAATGACTGAACTGGGCGAGCAGTCGTCGGTGCTCCCGGGTCCCCGCGACTTTAATTGAATTCTCCTGTTAGAAAAGAAATTCTCCCGCAGAGCGGCGAGCGGAGTGGCGGCATCGGTGTCGATGCCGGGACCAAAGCCGGTGTCGATGCTGATCCTGCTGGTGGTGGTGGTGGTGGTGCCGGCGACCGGCGATAGGGGCAGATGGAGGGCGGGAGGTGGCGAGGAGGAGGCGAGGAGGATGCGAGGAGGAGTAGGAGGAGGAGGAGAAACGGCAAGCTTTCCTTCCTATATCGTTTCTTCGCTTCTTAACAGCCAGACGAGTCACAGTTACGTCTGGCCGCTCCGGAAAAATATCGACGACGCTCGGTTCTCCGATTTATTATTATTCCGCTCGGCTTTATTTTTATTCCCTTTGAGAAAATCAGTTTTTCAAAGCGCGCTCTTCCTTTATGCTTGGCTGCGGTCATTAGGGACGGGATCCACAAGCGAAATTGTTGGCTTGCATTTAATAGAGACCTTTTTTATTCCTCGTCCTTTTATAATTTTCACAAGGGGGTTTACGATGGCTGGCACGGTCGGGAGGGGAGGGTGGGATGGACGAGAAGACAGGAAGGGAGGAAGGAGCAGTTACGTATCGATAAATAAATTGAATATTCATTGGCGAGCGTAGAGCGACCTACATTTGTATAGAAAGCATTACTCGTACTACTCACGAAGGAATTATCATTTTTTATCCGCGATCTCCGATTCACTACCGATTCATCAAATAGAGGAGACGTAAGGAGAAACGGAATGTTTTCTCACGATACATAATAACTCAGAATATCTCGATCTGTACCCGCTCGCTAGTGCTGAGACAAGCATTAATAACACTCTAAAGATTATATTAATGCGCAAGTCGTAAAAAGAAAGAAGGTGGAGGAGGAAAAAATGATATTGTCTGTACATCTGATGACCGAGGTAAGAAGAGACCGTCAGTCGGACAAGTGTTCGAGCCCCCTCCCCTCTCTCCTTTCAACCTATCACCGCTCGCTCAGTCATTAGGGACTAATCGAAAATGGATAATCTCTATAATAAAATGTTTGGCGGGGTGCGGCGGGGGTGCTTGAGGGGTAATCAAAGATACTCGAAAGCCAAGTCGGACATTGACGGTGGCGGGGAAGAAAAGGGGGCGCCACCACGATTCCATCCGCTAATAGACCGAGTAATCTCGAGCAGAGAGAGAGAGAGAGAGAGAGAGAGAGATCGCACTGTTTAACGGTAATCTCGGTAATAAAATAGTCCGGCGCTTTATTTACGAGCTGTATAGTAGTCTAATCAGTTATGCTCTGATAAGATCATAAGCCGCCCGCTGTGCTCCCATGTAATAATGCTTTCAGCGGCCTCGGAGTGCGCGCGACATTCCTCGTTAACGATTTAGTAGCAGAGAGTCGTGTTAATCGGCGGATTCCCGCGGTTATTCCGGGCATCGGATACTCATTCCTTTTCCTCTTCCTCGACATTGATGCCGCGAGTACGTTCGCCCCCTTGGGCTATTAAATAAACATTAGACTCACAGCGCTTAATTGTTTACTCCTTATGCTCCGCCCATCCCTCACTTACCTCCGCGCTCCTTAACGAAGCCACGAAATGAGCCATTACGCCCTTTAAGGAATCACGTATTTGGCATTAATATGGCCGATAAAGGATAAGAATCATCTGCGCACTTTTCCAGATTCTACGAAACCCCTACCGTTAGTTTACGTATCCTAGATTTTTCTCTCTCATATGGATAATATACGACCCCATCATTTTATTATTACCGCTCCTCCCCCTACCGGCTTCAACTCGCCGCACCTCACCACAGCTCCCCCCGTTCTCGCTCGGCAATGCTCGCCTTTTTATCATTGCGGGCCAGGCGCAGTAAAAGATCGCACACGTCATATGTTTGAATTATCTTAGCGATCTTGATGAAAATATCAGGCGCTCTTAAAGTCGGAAGATGAATGTTGCGCTGAGAATAAAAACGAATAGGATGAATTTCAACATCATCAACATCGTCATCGTCATCGTCGTGGTCGTCATCATCGTCGTCGTCGTCATCATAATCATCATCATCATCGTCATCATCGTCATTATATTATTAATTTTTATATATCGTTATCATTATCATCAAATAAAAAAAAACAAACAACAAAAAATAACGACAACATACCAATAACAACATTAAAGTAATAACAAAATTGACAACAACACAAAATAATAGTTATAACAGTGATGATAATTGTTATTATTATTATTATAATTATTATTAAACTATAAAGTAGCGTTTTTTAAATATGCCGAGATCGGATCATCGTGTAAATAAAATCAAGATGTAGAGAATGAATGATTTATGAAACTAAAAGCAAGTCTGAATGGGATGAGAAAATACTTGCCGTCGGGAGGATTTTAGATTGATCGATTGATCGCCCGATAAATCGATTTGATCGACATGAATCGCCACGGATTACTTTTTGTTTGTAATACACATTGGAATCCAAGCGGCTTGTCGAGGTTAGCAACCTAATATGAATAAGCTATGACGTTTCCGGCGTTGTCCCTTTCTCATTCGTGAGTTACACCCATTAAAATGGCTCCTTTGACACGAATTAAGAAAGGCTCATTAATCATCGTAGACAAAGCTCGGTGTAATATCATTGGCTCTTGCCAAAACGGTGCCAAGCGACTTGTAACGCAGTTGTATAAGACATGTAATAATGTAATATCACGTTAGCTGGCTTGGCTCTAACCTCCTTATCGACTTTAGTGACCTGGCGAATCCGGAATAGCCTGTCCGGCTCCTGGCGGAGCCTATCAATTTTAATTAAAAATCAATCCTCCGTGAGTGTCCGTAACGGCCACCGGTACCGGCAAACCCTACCGCTTGGCCTCAAGCCAAGCTGAACTTAAGGATGAACGGCTCTTCGGTCTTTCTGAAATTCTCTTAAAAATCTGAAAATACCTTGTATTTTACAGAGGCAATTCACGCTGATCCTGCAAGCACGGGACGAAGGGAGCGCCGGGGTCATCGAGGAGGCGAGTTACAGCGGAATCGTCCTGCCCGGGCCGACGTGGCACACCCTCAACCATCAGGGCAGGAACGCCCATCTGGCCTACCGGGTGCGGGTCCAGTGCGCGGACCACTACTACAACGCGACCTGCACCAAGTTCTGCAGGCCGAGGAACGACATATTCGGGCACTACACGTGTGACGAGAACGGGGACAAAGTTTGTATTCAAGGATGGAAGGGCGCCGACTGTGAAACCGGTAAGACTCTCCTCTCCCTCCGTCCAATCCTACCCTGCCCTACTCTGCCCTACCCTGCCCTACCCTGCCCTACCCTGCCCTACCCTACCCTCCCACATTACGTGGAAGCACTTGGAGAATCGGAGCAGCCATTTCAAACGCTCCTTTCATTATCCCAAGTGTTCTCCATTACTTTCCTTTACTTAACTCCGTTTTTACCATTTCGAGTACTTAGGCTTCTGCGGCAATATTCTTGCTTTGAATATTCAATGCCGAATGCCCGAGAACCTTATTCCGCTACTTCGCTTTACCTCTTCCCAGCAAAGGATGTTCGTCTTCTGCTCTGTTTATGCTGAAAATATTACGAGAAGCTCGTCGATACCAGAGATAAACCTCATATAATCATTATCTTAACAATAACGCCCGACATCTGCCATTAATGCCATTAATACAGATTATAAAAGCCACAGCGGCGCAAAATAGCACAAGTTCTTACACAATTCTTAAATGCGAAGGCATTTCCAGCTCGGCAATGATAAATAATGCTCATACGTCAAGAAAACTGTTCTAAACAAAATTAATTGCTTTGTCCCCGTCAACAAAAGCAATAAGGCTAAAACGAATTGGCGGCACGCTGATTGACGGTACGGACGAGCTGACGTTAGATAGAAAGAGAGATACAGACCGAGAGAGATAGAGAGAGAGAGAGAGAGAGAGAGAGAGAGAGAGAGACAAAAACAAAAAAAAACGATATAATGATAACGGTACGTAATGGTCGTGAGCCGCACGCTCGCCCTCCTAGTGCAGAATAAAAAATTCCCACGATAGGAAATGTAAGAAAAAAAGAAAAACAATTATAGCCGGGATTTGAAGGTAGGAGGGACGACTCTGTATAGACTCTGTATAGAAGTGGAGGGATTTTCGAGCGTTCATGTGCCCTCGAATTATTATCGAGACACACACGCGTGCGCTTAATCGTCCTGTCCAGCCAAATTACTCACTCTACATGAGGGTGCATCTCGCTAGTGCATGCAAGCCCAACTCCTCTTCTGCCCCCTTCCCTCCCCCTCCCCTTTGCTTCATCGTGCTTCGGAGGTAGAGTGATGTCGGAGGTAGGGTGCCCCCCGGATAAGGAGGGAAAAACAAAAGAGCCGCGATCCCGTTTCGAAATGGGATTCAATTTCGCGACTCGGACGCAATCGCATTCGATGATTAATTTTCGATACCCTACCGCGCATAATAAGTTACGCCGCGTGAGTCCTGGTGCATTTGAGTGAGTACAAGAGCCGCATCGAGGGTAGCCATCGCTCGCTTCGCTGAGTTGCGAATATTTCGTTACGAGTCGCGGCTCCTTCTCATTGCTTATCGCCTCCGCTCCTTCGCCTCCTCCACCTCCTCCACCTCCTCCCAACGCCACATGCACTTGGCCCTCCACTCTCCCCCCTCTACCGGCTACTTTATCAAATAGGCTCTCTACGTATCCTGGCCTCCCGTAATTAATAAGCTACGAATATTATTTGGGACTCGCGCCTGCTCGCTCTTTTTCTCCCTCTTATCTCACTCTCCTCCCTTCCCAGAGCTCCATTTACATAAATACTCCCCAACACTCCTACATACATCCATGAGCTAATTGACCTGGCGCCTTTCATAATTTCAATTATCCTCTTTATTATTCGATGCTAATATATCGCGCTCAAGTGTACCTTATGATATATACTAAAGAATTACTCGATAAAGTGCTCCCTTTATAATTTTCCTCTCTTAATTCTCATAAATCACTCAAAACTCAATCCGGCTTATGATTTCATTTACAATTTCTCTCATTGGTACGGTCAAGAGTAATCCGGCGAAAGTAATTAAATCACAATCACGATACTAAATTACGAAATTTTTATCTATCCTTAATGCGGCCCTCATAAACAGTTTAATGGAAAATTTCATATATTATATTTTAATAGAGCTTCTCCCTGTTCTAGTGTCTCTGTACATAAATCATTATTTCCTTTCCTTATCTTTTTGTTTGCATCTACGTCGGCGAATGTATTTATTACTCTCCCTTAGAATACATACTCACATGCTTCTTTTATTTTTTGTTACTATCATTATAGTGCCGTCGAGAGTTCGCTGTCATTCATTGCTCGATCAGCTATCAAATGATAAATTAAGTTAAATTTTGTTCCTTTTTTTTTTTATCTTTTTTCGAGACGGAAATTATTTTTTTTTTCTACTTATTATCATTATTTTATTACCATTATTTTATTATTATTATCATTATTTTATTATTATTATTATTATTATTATTATTATTATTAATAATAATAGAATTAAAATAGAAGCTGAAAATATTCACCGAATTTATGAATTAGTGGAAATGACATTAAAAGGTTCAAAGGTTTGTAGTTGGCAAATGTTTTAAGCGCAGAGATATTCTCTCGGTTCGATCGATCATTTCTAATGAAACTCGTGGCGAGCATCGTCCGTGCGCACAGCAACTATTATGTAAATGTATTTTTTTGCACAAAGTTGATTCTGCGTAATGCGCGAATGGTATATACGCAAAGAGGCAGCGTGTCCTGTAATAAGAGCGCGATTATAAATTCCGATAGTTGCGAAAGCGATTGCGCAAAGAGTTCATTCTTCGAGTGAATTTAATTTATGCGTCCACGGGTGTCCCGGACCACTAGCCTCCCCGTCCTATAACAAGCAGCGCTGATAAAAAGGATGGGCGCAATGGGTGTGGTGAATGTGATGGAATGCGTCCTCCCTTACCCCGAGCCCGCGCGTCATTGATTAAAGCGTTAGCGAGTCGTAATGAGCCCTTGACCGCTCGCGATTAATTTGACAGGAACGCGAGTACCCATCGGCGGCGTCCAGTCGGAGGATAAAAACGAAAAGAAAAAAGAAGAGGAGGAGGAAGAAAAGAAAGCGGCGAGGGGAGGAAGACAGAGAGCGACGATGCTGGGACGCGGCGATAAGAGAGGGTCGCGCGAGGCCGATTAACGAGGCCGCTCGAAATAGCCGGGGCTGCGTGAATTTATTGCAATTGATGACCGTCTGCCTCGGCCAATCCACCGCCAACGATCCGACCCTTCCGTTGCTAACGATGCAGCAGAGGTTGGCGCCCCTCCCCCCTACCTCCCTACTGCTTGGCTTCAATACCCTCTAGCTGGCGATTTTTTCTTTCGAGGCCGTGCCCCCGAACTTTCTTTATTCCCGCGATGACAATCGGCTTTCAGTTTTAATGCGAGCCTTATCGGGAGCAGGGCATGCCTCCGACACCTTACGTTCCATTCGGCCGCGAAGTTTACACGCGAGTCCCCTCCTATCCGTAGGCACAAGTCCGTCCTGTATAAATATCCAACGTCGCATCGATACCGTTTCTATCTATGCGCCCGCTGACGGGTGAACAAAAATGAACAAAAATTCTTGAATTATCATAGATAATAGTAATGCTTAGGACCCTAAAGCTCTTTGGGCTTATTTTTGTTTGTTTCTGTATCCTCGGAGGAAGTGGATCTAAGTGGATAGCTGGATTACGTGGTTGGGCCAAGAGTTCTGCTACGTATCGACACCGATACGATCCAAGAGCCGCTCGAGGATCGACGAGGCTGTGACAAGAGCTCTTTCATTGGAGGCTGATCGCACTTCCGGCCCCTCTATCGCCGAGCGAAACCGCGCCGAGTTTTCCCACAACCTCAGGGCCTCGTACTTTCTTTCGCATCGCGATCCGCCCTTTCTCGCGCTCTTCGATCGAGTTACGTATTTGAAAGAACGTAAGAGCTTCTTACGGGTACGACCCATCCACCCTTCCCCTGTCCCTGCCCCTGCCCCCTCCCCGACACCCTCGGATACCCTTTTTCCCCTTCGACCCTTGAGCCCGTGCCAATCGTTGCTCTTGCAATCGTCAGCGACGGAATTTCACGTCGATGCACGAAATTACTCCTTCTCGACCTTCAGGCTCCTCCCCCCCCTCTCCGGCAGTAATGAATGATCGAGCGGCTGGCTAATGAGATGCAATCTCTTAGCCATGTATTGATTGCGCCTCGTCTCTGAGCTCGGACCTCGAACGCTCCCTCGAGTAACCGGCGCGCTTGCCGGTTTTTGCGAAATTTTTTAATGACTCCGAAACGAAAATCTTTGACAAATTATTGACTCGCTCCGGCATGCCGGTCCACATCTCCATCATAAAATCCAATGACTTACCGTTCGTCCTCTGAGATTATGAAAGAATATAAAAGTCGGGCAAAGCATTAAGCGTCAATTGCGCTGGCTAAATCCCTTTGAGCTTTTCTCAAAACCAAATGCTCCATTACGCGTATCGACATATTAAGTCTTATATAAAATCGGCTCGATCGGCAGAAATCGCTTGCGGACTTCATTAAATTCCTTGTAATATGATTCTTAGGAAGCGGAAAGGTAAGCGTAATCTTTCCTTGCTGTCAGCATCACTCCTTAAATCGTCTTTGAGAGGGAGCCCTTTAGGGACATTAAATGCCGTGGTGTAAGAATGAATTTCACATTAACTGGCGGTACACTTTTTGCGAGCCCTGAATTTCTCCACGGCTTTAGCCTTATCACTGCCTGGTCTCAGTGAAATTTTTAATAAGCAAGAGGTTCATAGAAAATGGTAACATTAACGTCATGATTTGACTATAATCCGGCTGAGATACGAGTGAATGATGCAAGTGGGGTAGCGCTCGTATTCGCTCCCTCTCCCTCTCCCTCTCCCTCTCCCTCTCCATCTCCCTCTTCAACTCCCTCTCCCTCTTCCACTCTCTCTCCCTCTCCCTCTCCCTCTCCATCTCCATCTCCTTCTTATTCTCCCTCACCCTCTCCCGCAGCCGAAATTAAGAGAGGCGAGAGAAGAGGATACAAGAAGCGCAGAGACGATCGCACGACCTATGGCGATGACGAAGCCACACAAGATGAAATATATAGGGTGATTCACGGCAAATGAAATCACAAATTTCTCCCATGACTTTCATGCGTATGGACGTACATACGCTGATAGCTTTGTAAACGTTTTAATGATGAATTGCATAATTCTGTTTTTATGACAACAAAATACTCATCATTTGTTTAACAAATAGCGATTGGAAAATAACTATAATTATAAAATCACAAGCTCCGTGTCGGCTGGCAGTATTACTTTTTATTTTACAGCCTCTGAGGTGAAAAAATATTAGATTTTAGAATAAATTTAATGATTATTTTAAAGGCCTCATCCATTTCTTTCTCATATCTTGTAAGACATTCGATTAAGTATTCTCGAAGGAATACATTAAACATGCTGCTCCATATAATCAATATTCATATTTCATTAATTTAACGTCAATATATTTTTTGTGCTTATTTGAAAACTTGTCAAGTGATGTGCATTATTTAAAAGACCGTTTCTCCGATACATTCTCACGCTCAGCTAGATTATTCATAATTCTATAAATGAGAACATTGCATTAGACATCGAGTTCTAATTCAATTATTCAAAAGTTCATCTGTCGAATTAATTTCTCCCTTCTTCTTTTCAATATTAAATTAAAAAGAAGATACAGGTGGGAAAAATGCACTTGGGAATTACTTTTGGTGTTAAAAGAAAGAGGACGAGCGAAAGGATACAGGAAGAAGAACGAATATAAGAGTGCGAAGGAGAATAGGAAAGAAAGAAGGAAGCAATAAAGTGGGAGAGAGCGAGAGAGCGAGAGAGAGAGAGAGAGAGAGAGAGAGAGAGGCTCGTATTTAAAGATCCCGAGTGTTGGTCGCGTTAGGTAGGGTAGGGACGCTTCTATTTATACACTTCGTATGCACGGCAAAGAGAACGGAGCGGCGCGCATTACGGGAGAACTGGCTTTACCGATTTTTATGGAGCCCGTCGAAAGGTCAATCGGTAGATTTCACTCGTACTTGCGCGCGAAACTCTTCACACGATTCCGAGAGGCTCTCGTCGCTGCGCAGTGCCATGCGCGAAATTCACCATCACCTACAGTCTCTCCCTCATACGTCCCCTGTACACCGCGCTCCGCTCCCTCCTACATTCGAGCGCACGATATTTGCATAACGCTCCAATGAATTTGAAAAACCATTTCCCGAAACTTCTCTTATCGTCTTAATATTTTACTCTCGCTATTAATTGAATTAATTTTCCGAGACTAGAACCTTAACAATCAGCCCGAGACGCCAATATCGATGCACTCACTTCTTATTTCACCCTCGGCTCTTAATCAATTATAGACGTGTATTCACGCATACACGCGCGCACACACATACACACACACGCACGCACAAAACTTAACTTTCCAAGCGAATTTCCAAACTGTTGCAGAAATTACAAAATATTTAACGGCCATTTATAGTTGCAGTAAATAAATACTTAAGGTATTACATATGGCTAATAAAGAGATATTTAATAAAGCGTATTTAAGAATCTTGAATATTGTTGAGTTTGTAAATTTAATGCTATCCCATTATAAATTACAGTAAGAGGCCGAAGAAAAATTAAAGCGAAATTGTGCTCGCAATTAAGTTTGTGGGGCATGCATGTTTATTAAGGCCTCGTAAGTAGGGGCATTAAACAAATGAAACTTGGTTGGTGGGGAAGGGGGGCGGAGGTGGGAGGAGAGGGGGGAGGCAGTAGTGGGATTCGGATAGTGATCGAAACGTATATCGTGCCTCATCGAATAGCGAAATTATGCTCGACTTATCATCCGAATAAGAGTTATGTCGGTTATCAATTTCCGAAAAAAGCGGGAAACGGATGCTCTTACCCTAATACGCCTTCTACGTACGTATATATGCACATGCGTATAAGATGCTTCATCAAAGAGCCCGCGCCCGCGGAACAACCGCTGCTCGCCCGGGGATTTACAGTATCCTCAAAGTATAAAATCTGTGATTATGGAAGCAACGATGACCCCGTGCACAATGGAATTTTAACGAGCGATATTTGCGAAGCGAATATATGGAAAGGCGCGAAAGGAACTTAACGAACCGCGGCGCATCGGGAATATCGCAGCTTCATTGCGGCCTTTAAAGTGATTCGAGTCCGTAATCAAATGAGCTGTGGGAAAAAATTGGAAAAATGTTATCCCCCCCCCACCATTCCACTGGAATTATATTAAAAGCTTATTAATCCTTCGACCTCTTTCCACATGGGAGTGCATTCATCCAGCGGTTCAGCTGTAAATTCCTGCTCGAGCCCGCCACCGTCGACGCATCCGCATCCGCGAAATCGCTCCTTCGATGGACTATTAATCCTCTCCATTGTTATCGCCTCGACGCGGCCGGATAAACTATGCATCAAAGTTGCGCGGATCGATGGCAAAAGAGGGCCAGCCACTTCGGCTCTATAATTATACGATCTAGGAATTCAAAGTCGTGCGTTTATATCCTTACGGCGTTGGGCGGGTAGGGGCGGGGGACGGGGGACGGGGTGGTGGTGGTGGCAATTAATTGGTGTTAAGAGCACATCGTGAGAAACTACGGCCATTATGCAATTACGATAGGCAAATTACGTAAAGGAACATATTAGAAATTAAGGGTACGCGCGAGGAGGGACGTTTAATGGAAATCTCGCTGATAGGAGCGCGAATTCTCAGGCTTCTAGCGGGGAAGGAAAATTGGCACAGCCGGCGGAGTGAACGGCTCGAGGAATTTTATTCGTAATATCGCCTGGCCGGCCTCGAGGAAGAACTCGAAATAGTTAAAAGTACGACCGAAGCCGAAAAACTCGAATCGACCGATCGAACGCGAAACCGGGCGGGCCCATTTCCTTAAGTACAGCGGTCGGCAATTAAGGGAAGCCGAATGAACGCCACGCGCGCCAAACCCTTCTAGGGCAGAATTTTTCAGGAGCTTATCGTCCCCGCTCATCGTCCATTAAATCCGCGCATTATCTCGAGGCAAAAAGCCCAGGTTGTGCGCAGAGTCACGTACGCACGCAGAGGAGCACGGAAATCCAGCGATCGCAGACCGAGCAAATAAAAGCTTCTGGCGATCGGTGCCACGGCGACGGGGACGACTACGACGACGGTGACGGAGACGGCGGCACATCACGGCCCCCAGCCTCAAGGGAGCAAGTGGAAGAGAGAGAGAGAGAGAGAGAGAGAGAGAGAGAGCAGCAGCAGCAGCAGGCAATCGCGCTCTCCCGTCACTGCATCTCCCTGTGCAATGTGTACGTGTGCACGTGTGCGTGAGCATGTGCCCTCGACGGAGGCGACCTATAGCTCTTAGCGAGCGAATGCGCCAGCCTCGGGATATCTCCGTGGCATCCAGTTTCTCGTGAGCGAAGAAAGTCAAGCGAAAGAGGCTGCATCGGCTCTCCGTTCCTCTCTCGCGATCCTCTCGAGCGAGGAGCGACGCGACGCCAGAAGCACCCGTCACGGCCCCCTCTCTTTTTCCAGCACCGCCTCCTCGTCCTCCTCGTCCTCTCGCGGTTACACGTCGTCGTATCTACCTGAACGAGCGAGCACCGAGAGTCTGCCTGCCTGACTGTCTGTTTCTCTCTCTCTCTCTCTCTTTCTCTCTCTCTGTCTCTGTCTCTGTCTCTGTCTCTATCTCTGTCTCTGTCTCTGTCTCTCACCGTTCCACCCCGCCCGACCCCGTCACTCTTCGTGAGTCTGTACGTGCCTCTGGAGCCGGAGAGATCCTTTCTTCCTTCTGATGCGCACGTGATTCGAAATTAACTTGTATCGAGGAAACCCTTTGTTAAAACTTATATACACTGGCTCTCTATCTCTCTCCCTCCCTCTCTCAAGAGTGCGCGCGCGCTTGAATTTGCTTAGCGCGATGATCGCCTTCGAAAACCCCTCATTATCGAGGCCCAGTTTTTTCTCCTTTTCTGTTCCTCTTGCCAGTCCGATCAATGCACACCGCGATAAGGCCTGTGAAAGTCTTTGTTTTGCAATTTCGTATACACTTGTGAAAGCGAAATGATATTTTTTTTTCTCTCTTTATAGTAATTACTTTTATTAATGCGTCGAGCGATACTCGCTTCTCCAGTACCGCTTCTTCTGCTCCCGGCCGTAAATATTAAAAATTATCAAATTTCAAATTTCAATTGAAATGAAAATTCACAATCTAATAAGTTCTTCCTGGTACTTAAATAAGAATTGATAAAGCGGTCGGAACTAAAATTATGTGGACGAAAGGAAAAAAAATTGATTACACACTCTTTCCCAAGATGTATCTCGAAGACTTCATCAGCCTTTAATACATGAGAGAAATACCTCTTAAAAGTATAAATTTACTTTCCATCCTATTGTCCTGAAGTTTAATCACTTTCCTTTTAACCTCCTTCGGATTTGCAATTATAAGATTTAATGCAAGCGGGGATTGGTGCCGTTTAGCGAGAGTAGAAGGGTATGCGCTTGCTTATTAGGCATGTAGTAGTAAGAGGGGCCGATCTCGAAAACCCTCCCCCCCCTCACCGCACCGCTCTCTTTCTTCCACCATTGATTGATATAAGCGTGTGCGTAAGCACCGCAGCGCAACGAGCGCATAAATGATTCAAGTCCCAATGAAACTTTAGCCTCCATAAATCTTCATTTTGCGTAGGACACGATTAAATAAATATCATTCCACGGGTGAGGGCTCACGGTCGGGAGCTCGAGCTCCGCTTCGAATCTATCATACTCATTGAGCGGCGCTATCGCGTTATCATCTCCTATTCTCGATAAGGCGAAATGGAATGGTGGAATGGGGAAATGGAGGGGGGGAGTCAACAATATTTCCTTTCTGATCCTTGGAATCTAGCGCGGAATCAGTGGGGGCTTTCTCATGATCGAGGATCCGTGGCCAACGCATCCAACATATCATGAGCTGTCGAGGAAGAGACATTGGGCGGCGGTAGTCTGGCGCTGATTGGCTCGATTCCCTCGAGTTAGCCAAGTCCGCGACAAGACGCGTCATAAATATCCGTGGATCTCTACGCACGGCGCGTTCTCTCGAATAAAAAGAGAGAACGGGAAGAAAGGATAATGGGGGAAGGGGGGCGGGAGAAAGAGCATGACTATTAATCAAAAGACGCTGGAGGGACTTTACATAGATACCTACGTACTTACACACGTAGGACGATGTAACGGTACAAGGTGCGCGAGCCCACGGACTCTCGACAAGGCTCGAATGCGCCTCTTCTGTCCCTTTAAAATCCTACGTACATAAGTACTGACAAACACACATTCGCACAAACATGCCTCTTACAGCGTGTACCAGTAGAATCGCGCCCGAGGATTTCGTTTCATGTTCCGAAGGATAATTTCTCCCTTCGCGCTCACGGGCCCGTTATACACGATCTTACCGCAAGGATAAGTCCGTGTGGCGTGGGTGCGCACATCTGCGCTCCATTACCTAAGAAAAGGAGGAGAAAGGAGAAATGGGGATCAACGGGCTAGATAGATGGAGCGAGAGAGAGAGAGAGAGAGAGAGAGAGAGAGAGACGAGGGGAGAGGGAGAGAGCTCGAAGGAAAGACAAGTAGACAGACTTGTGCTACTCGCTCCGATTTCCTCGAGACGTTAATTAGCCATCTACGGATTAGAGTCTGTGTAAACTCCGTTACCGCTCCTTTCGTTCCTCTCGTTCGGGTTTCATCATAGATTTAGTGCAAAGTAAGCGAGAACCGAACGCGAGAACCGAACGCGAGAATCGAACGCGAGAACCGAACGCGAGAATCGAACGCGAGAATCGAACGCGAGAATCGAACGCGAGAATAGAACGCGAGACCGGCAGACGTTAATCAGATCCTTATGAGAGACGGACAAACGTTAGTTGACGGATTAAACATTTAATCTGGAAAATTATGTTTCGCGCTCGGCCGAACTGGAAAATATTATTCCTCCACTTATAATGATGATTTTAGATTCATAAATAATGAACTAGCTATGCGTCTTGCTAAATTATGGAAATTCCCTGGTACGTAATCTTTCGATAAATTTTGGATTTCGTAGTATCACGCAAGATAAGTAATTACTTAACTCTTAATGCCCATTAGGAGCCTAAGTAAATACATAAATCGTTTGATAAATTCCATTGACTGATCAGCGTATGCACGTTACGTGGTTTTTATGAAGCTTAACCACAAGTGTTGCTTTGAAATATTATACAAAAACGTATCTCTACCTTTCGCTTCTTATCCCCCCCCCCTAATCCTCTGCTCCACATCCATCCGTCTTATTTTTTATTTCATTATATATATATATATATATATATATAGATGCATGTAAAAATGTTGCATCGACGTCGCGGATTAGAATTTTAAAGCCAATCAATGGCAAATGATAGGCAAATCATAAAATAAGCTTATTTAGTATAATTGTCGGGAAATTAAAAGTATTTTCACTGCTAATTGGTCTTTGGCCGTAAATTATAATTAAACAGAGCGGTGTAATTATGTCACTCAGTTATATGCTCGTAGACTGATACAAGGAGATAGGGAAGAGGAAGAATATAGCTCGCGATGGAAATCAGATACAATGCGACTTTGTGCGTTCACGTAGTCGCGGACACATGCAACTATGCACGCACATGTATGTACATAGAGGCATAAATGTTGCGAGTTACAGATTATATTATGTAACTCCACAAGTCCAAGCTATTAAGTTACTCGGCAACATATTTTTTGTTCTTTACATTTTATTAGTAATGTACATGCGAAAGCGCTAAGCGTCTACATGAATTCCGTCAGCGACATCAGTTACGAGCATAATGCATTATTAATTTCATACACTGTTTTACTCAGCGATCTTGTTCCCGATATAATTATGAAATTACGTTGGTTGGAGTTACGGGGGAGGGGCTGAGGTGAGGGAGGGAGAGCATTCTGCCGAGGAGAGGAGACGCGACGTTTATCGGTATAGAGTAGAGAGGGGATGATCCCGTTGAGAACCGACGCTAACGCTTATATATAAATAAGCCATTTGAGATGCCGCGAGCGCCGTAAAAATGGATCATCCCGGTGGCTGCGGAAGAGGTGAAAAAACTGCGGTACACCAAACGCGTATCCCATGAAATGGAAATTATTTTCCGAGAATGCGTCGTTGGGCTGCCTTTTCTTAGAAAATAGTGCATTTTTGAATCGAAAAGTGATTCGGCTTTCAGAAAATAGGCCATAAAGTCTCAATCATATAAGCAGCATGAGGAAAGAATGTTGCTGGCGTAAGAAAAACTTGCATTACTTTATACGCTCTGCCGTTATGGCTTACGACTATAGGATATATTTGACATCGTTTCGAAAAGGCAAATAGTCTGGAAGCATTTAAATTATCGAACATTGTTCTGCATTATTTTTTACAAATGCCGTTCGGAACAAATTCCTCTCTCAAATAAAACAGCGCTTTTGTAATATGAGCAAATATTTCACTGGCTTGGATTTTTCTTTTTTTTTTAATTTTAATTATTCCACATAAATCATATATAGAGGATACATAGAGGAGCTGAAAAGCTCGAACGGGCGATTTATAAAAATTAACCTTTGATTTAATTTCAAATGACAGGAAGATCGTTTGATTTACTATTTGTTAATTAAAAACATCTACCCGAGGGGGCATGAATTCGTCCCAGCCCATTAATCCTTGGCAAAGTATTAATAATTAACAGCTGTATTGATTTGTCGCTCCTAATACTTTATGGACTTATGCGGCAGCGAAAATTAAACTATAAAAGCCATCGGCTTCTAATATACATGCATGTATATATACATATATTGAGGAGGCAATATTCTAAAAAGATTTGTCTTTACAGCGGTATGCAAGGAGGGCTGCCACCCGGTGCACGGCCACTGCAACGTCTCCGGCGAGTGCAAGTGCCGCCACGGATGGCGGGGCGAGCTCTGCGACCAGTGTACACCCTATCCGGGCTGCAAGCACGGTTACTGCAACGGCTCGAGCTGGCAGTGCATCTGCGATACGAACTGGGGTGGTATCCTCTGCGACCAGGACCTCAACTACTGCGGGACCCACGAGCCCTGCCAGAACGGCGGTACCTGCGAGAACACGGCGCCGGATCAGTACCGGTGCACCTGTCCGGAGGGCTTCTCCGGGCCGACCTGCGAGAAGGTCGACAATCCCTGCGCGGCTAATCCCTGTCTGAACGGGGCGAGCTGCGCCGAGGTCGGCGAGTCCGCCATATGCAACTGCACCGAGGGCTTCACCGGCCCTTACTGCGCCACGGACATCGACGAGTGTGCGTCCCAGCCCTGCCTCAACGGCGGCCTCTGCGTCGACGGCAGGAACGAGTTTAGCTGTAACTGTCCTCCCGCCTGGCAGGGCACCACCTGCCAATTCGACGTTGACGAGTGCGCCCTCAAGGAGTCGCCCTGCAAGAACTCCATCACGTGCTACAACCACGCTGGGGATTACACGTAAGCTCCTCATACTCTCTTATTTCGCCTCGGCTAATGACTCGCTGTTAGCTGAATCGATAATCCCTCAAACGTCCCCATCACACAAACGAGTACTTATCTCTTACGGTTAAACATGTTTTTAATGATTCCATTACTACGAAGTTAAAGAGATTCTCAAATGCAATTTTCACTGCTCGCCGCGATTAATGCAATCTTAAATCATCCGAAATGCATTTTAATTAATGAACGGCCTTTTCGGCTTAGAATTTTAATAAATAGTAGAATTAAAGTCATCCTTTTCACACAAGAAATCCCATTTCATATTTATGTATACGTTTCGAATGTGCGTTTTATGATAACATTAAATATTACCTCATTAAAAAGGAAACTTTTAATTCTCAAATAATATTTCTGCAAGTAACATTAAGCATAAATAATAATTATGCATTCGCATGAAGGTTATGGAAAAAAGTGGATGGCATTCTCGGCAATGGGTCTGAAAAAAGAGGAGAGAGCAAAGGAACGCGAATGGGTCTCTTTGTATTTCAGAGAATTTTAATGAAGCCGGGCATGCTCATCGGTAATCGTCATGTGAATTTCAAAGCGCAAAGCTTGACGAATATGTTTTTCGAGATAAACAAAGCTAAACGAAATGAAAAAATAGTCCGCCCGTATTAATAACAACAACAACAACAACAACAATAATAATAATAATAATAGTAATAAGAATAAGAATAAAAAGAAGAAAAATATAATAATAATAATAATAATAACAACAATAAGGGTAATTTTCAATTTTGAAAAATAAAATTGAAGGGAAGGAGGAAATAAGGAGACTAATTAATGTTAATTAGGCTCGAGTAAAGTTCATTAGACGGTATGAACGATCCCGTCATACGTAGAATAGATAAAAGAAAGGTAAAAATAACTGCCTCCGGTGCTCGGTTAAGGGCATAATTAATTGCAACAATTTAATTAGGGAAGGGTTATTCGCCACTCTCTCGTCCGTTCGCCATAAATTCAGCGGCTAAATAATAAAGGAGGTTGTGGGGTGGGGGAAGGGGCACGGTATTGTAGAGAGAGAGAGAGAGAGCGAGAGCGAGAGAGAGAGAGAGAGAGAGCGAGAGAGAGAGCGAGAGAGAGAGAGAGAGCGGCCTAAAATCCGGCTCACCGCTCGAGGGAAAAGCGTCAATTACCTGGGTAGGTTCTATCTATCGTAGTCGGTCCGGGCGCAGCTTCTTCTCTGCGCGATCGTCGGCATTGTCGTCTTCTCGCGAGGGCAGCGAGGGATCGCCGTCTCAGCACCGGTTCTCATTAAAAGCGCTGAAGGCAGGCGCCCCGTTGAGGCACGCGCGCGCGATAACAAGAAGTCGTCGCTGAGATGCCCCGAGTCCCTCACCGGTGTCTGCCTGTGTCTGCCTGTGGCTGCGCCTGCGTATTCACGTCCGTGTTGAGGGGGAGTGAAGGGGCTCGATGGCTGGAGGGAGGGAGCGGAGGAGCGAAAACCCATAGCGCCTGTCTTTGATCGGGAGGAGTAAAAAACTGGCGAGGCCACTCGCCAGCACGAGTCGCGCGATTTTCCATAGGCGCCTTTTTCCACGAGCAGCTCCCTCCCCCTGTCACGCGCACCTCCGATCCGCTTCAGCGCGATTCTTCGGCCGTGCGGAAAGAGCAAAAGTTAAGAGCCACGGCGCTCGGGATTATATCGTTGTAATTGGTCGCGATGGGGGGTTGGGAAGCGGCTACGTGAAGGGGGAAAACCTGGACCGCTAAGGCATTGTTGGAGGGGTCGGGGAGAGGATAACGAAGGAGCTGCGGTTAATAACGGCTCGAAGGCTGATGTCTCGGTGCCGCCGTCCTCGTCCCCGTCCCCGTCCCCGTTGCCTCCTCGTTGACGCTTGACTGCGCCTCACCGGAAATGCTGTCCACGAGCTCTGCGCCTTTTTAAGCGAACGCCCTGAATCTTGCCGACTCTCTGGCACATGCACCCCGCGTCGTACCCCAACAGAGCGGTGCACCCCCCCCCCTCGACCGATCGAACGCCCGTTATCGAATTAGGATATCTATCGTCCATCTGACTATCCACATCGACCGACTCCAGCTATACCTTGAGCCACTCGACCTGTTAAGCAGTGTCGAGTGTTAGTGACGCGGGAATACGATTAGTAAAGGCATCGGAAACTCGATTAATTATGCTCTTGACAATGCCCGCAGGTGCAAGTGCCGAAGTGGCTTCACCGGGAAGAACTGCACCCGCAACATCGACGACTGCGTCGGCCAGTGCCAACATGACGCCCTTTGCATTGACCTGGTGAATGACTACCACTGCTCATGTACGCCTGGATACTCCGGCAAGGACTGCGAGATCGACATCGACGAGTGCGCCTCGAAACCGTGCCAGAATGGCGGCGAGTGCCGCGACCTCGTCGACGCCTACGAGTGCGTCTGCCCCGTCGGCTACACGGGCTACCAGTGCGAGATCGACCGGGATCACTGCAGTCCCAATCCCTGCAGGAACCTCGCCCAATGCTTCAACACCCAGACGGACTACTACTGTCACTGCACCTCCCAGTGGCAGGGCAAGAACTGCTCGGAGCCGGCGGCCCACAATCCACAGCTGAGTGTTCTCGACGAGAGTCTTGGCTGCGGGAGCGAGGGCACGCCTTGCGCCGGCAGGGGGAGGTGCAGCGCAGGCCAGTGCATATGCGACCCCGGATACACGGGAGTGCACTGTCACGAGAACATCAACGACTGCCGAGCCAATCCCTGCCTGAATGGGGGCACCTGCGTCGACCTCGTCAACTCCTTCCAGTGCATCTGCAGGGAAGGCTGGACCGGCGATCTCTGCGATCAAGGTGAGACTCCTCAGCCCTTATCCTCTTCCGGAGCCCCTTGCGCTCGCATCGATCCACCCGCACATCCGCTGTCCCGATCTCCAAACCCCGACGTCCCGACAGGCTCCGTTACTCTCTAATCTTCCGTACCTCTGCAGACGTGGATGAGTGCGCCAATTGCCCGTGTCGCAACAACGGCACCTGTGTCGACGGTCTCGCAGACTTTAGCTGCATATGTCGCAACGGCTGGAAGGGCAAGACCTGCGCCCTGCGTGGCGGCCACTGCGAACCCGGTACCTGCCGACACGGCGGTACCTGCCAGGATCGAGGGGACGGCTTCGCCTGCCACTGTCCACCCGGATGGGAAGGAGCCGCCTGCCACATAGCCTCGCCAGCCTGCGCCTCCGGACCCTGCGAGAACGGCGCGACCTGCGTAAACAGCGCCGACGGTGGCTACCGCTGTATCTGCCGCGAGGGCTTCGAGGGACCGAACTGCCGGCGCGACGTCGACGACTGCCAACCCCTGCCTTGCCTTAACGGGGGCCGCTGCGTCGACGGGGTCAACTGGTTCCGGTGCGAGTGCGCCCCGGGCTTCACCGGCCCCGACTGCCGCATCAACGTCAACGAGTGCGCGAGCGACCCCTGCGCCCACGGGGCCACCTGCGTCGACGGCATAGCCGGCTTCTCGTGCCTATGCCCGCCCGGCCGCACCGGGCCTCGCTGCGAGCTTCGCGCCCCCGGGGGGCCGGGCTGCCCCGCCCCCGGCTGGGACGACGACTGCAACGCCTGTGAGTGCCGGGCCGGCCAGAGCCACTGCAGCAGCGTCTGGTGCGGGCCCGGCAACTGCCTCAACGGCACCGGCTGCCTCGCCCACGAGGTCTGCGTGCCCGCGCCCGGCGAGAGCTGCCTCGTCGCCCCCTGCGCACCCTGGGCCGAGTGCCGGCCCGTCGAGACCGGTCGACGTGTCGGCCCGCCCGCCCTGCCGGCCCCGCCGTCCTGCTGGCCCGGTCAAGCGACGCCCGGGCCCACGTGCGCCCGTCTCACGATACTCCTGCGGCGCGACGCCCTCGCCCCGGGCACCTCGGTCGAGCTCCTCTGCAGGCGATTACGTCGGCTGCTGGCGGACCCGCGACGCTCCCAGGCCGTGGTACTGCTCTGCGATCTCAAGCCCGGCGACAACGACACGATCGAGGTCACGGTTTTCTCGGAGGCCGCGGCCGCAGCGGCCCGAGATCTCGGCGAGGCCCTCAGCCGGCCCCTCGCCCTGGCCTCGGTCCTCGAGGTCAAGGTTGAGACGGCCCTGCTCAGTAGCGGGGCCGTGCCCGGACCCGGTGCCGGGGGCGGTTACCTCGCCGCCCTCGGCGGAGCCGCAGGGGCGGCCCTACTGCTGGCCGTCCTCCTCGGGCTCTGGTGTTTGCGCTCGGCGCGACGCAGCTCCGGACTCACGGCGACGACGAGCAGCGAGACCTCGCTGCACAGGCACCGCTCGGACCTGGACGAGAAGTCGAACAATCTCCAGAACGAGGAGAACCTCCGGCGGTACGCGAACCCCTTGAAGGAGCCGGACGGCGAACCGCGGGTCTCGGTGGTTCGCCCTCTCTCGGGACCTTCCCTCGCGGGCCTCGGCGCCGGGGAGGAAGGCTTGGAGATGGTGAGCGAGGAGGGCCGACACAGGCTGCCGCCCCTCTACAAGCCCCCCTGTGCCGAGATGCGCAACAACACCGCGAGCTTTAGCTACGAGGAGGGGCCGCACAAGCCATACAGCAAGCCGCGGCTGCAGGAGCCGCCGTACGCGGGCTCGCACCACCAGCCGGGAACGAGTCAGACGGCAGGCCCACACCAGATGCTCACCGTCCACGTATGAAACCCACCCTCCCCCCGTGGCCGCCCAATAACATTCGAGGTCGACGAAGGCTGCAGATGCGTTAGGAACTAGGGGGTGACCGAGCGAGCTGCGATAACCAGCAGCAGCCCACCCATCGAGCGAATGCTTTCGATCCACCATCCTTATCCTCTTCTAGCCCTACATTTATTTAGTTTTTATTGGGCTCGCGGCAACATTTTCTCGCGTACCCTCACCTACCCGCGCTCAGCCGCTTGGCGAAAGGACCTATTCTCATCTTACCAAACTTCCTTACCTCCCGACTTCCCCGATCCGGTGGATGACGGCGCATTATATCATTATCAATTTTTCTCGAGCCACATTTGTAATTATTTTTATTTCAGAATTTTTATTTACTGTTATGAGTTTTAGCGGCTCTGCTGATCGATACTATCGTCGCACTGATTATCTGAGCGGGTGCTTCCTCATCCACCCTATTAGGTCCATAATATTCAATGAAACGGCATTATTATTATTGTCCGAAAGTGCCGCTCTCCCCGCAATTTCAAAAATTATATGCATTACGCGAGCGATTATCGTTAACTAAGAAGGACGGAGTCTCTCGAGAAGAATGTCACGCGACAATAAATCCGTTACGATAAAGAAAGCAATGAATAATAATAATAATAATAAAAAAACAAATGAAAAAGTAATCACCACGACAATGACTGTTTAATGCTAAAATGATAATTACGTGGAGTTGTTATCGTTGTACATATGTACATAGCCTGTACTTATTAATTTTACTAAGCCTGTATAATCGCGATACAACAATTGTGGCGATGGATTAGAGAAATCGAACGAAGCTGAAAGACAATGCGAGTCGATTCGAGATACTCAAATGTGCGCTGCTGAGATAAGAGCTAAACTATATGTAACAATGATTTCAATTACGTCGTCCTCGTGTTATCTCACTTTACTTTATCCATAGTTCGTAGAACTTTATATGCGATTTGTGCAGAGGCGCTATAAAAATAAAATAATACCGGCTTCCTGGTTGTGATACTGCGAGACGGATATTTCTTTTTCACAACTTTTTATACAAAATCGATGGCAAGAATTTTTTTAAACAAGTAAAAATTCTAGTAGAAGCATTCGCAATCATATGAGATTATTAGTGTTACGTAATTAAAGGGATTACCAACATATGCACGTATACGTGTATGTGTTCGTACATGCGTATGATACACGCACGTGTACATATGTGTTGTGTGTCGTGTGCGTACGAAAAGGTGTATACCGACTAATGAGCATGAGAATCTTGAAAATCGAATAATTCGTAGCTTACGTGTTTTGTTGTTTTTTCTTTCCATATGCATATAATATTTATATGGTTTGCGTGTTTCTAAAAGAATTTTTCTGCGTAAAAATCTCGTATGAAAAAACGAATGAACGAGCGAATGAAATAAATAGAAAACGAGAATCTTTAAAAAAAAAAAAAAAAATTAAGCAAACAAATTAAAAATACAAAAAAAATAAAAAAAAAACAAAAAAAAAAACACGCACACTCGTCTTGATGTATACAGCAGGCTTTTGTACGTTCCTTCAAACGAGACATTGTGATACTGATGGAAGCGCGTGGCGCTATAACGCCAATAATTTCTTATAATTTTTTCGTCTCATACCTTTTTTCTGTCTTTTTTTTTTCTTCTTCTAAATATAACAATCACTCGTAATTGCGCAACTTCTGTTTTTGTAATACGTGCGAGAATTTTAAAAACGCATTTGTGAACAATGGGCGCATGTACATCGCGTTGGAAATCGTCTCCAACTCGCTTTTAAGCCCAGGAGAATATATAAAAATAAGCGACCCGCTCGCCAAGCGAAATATAAAAGAAATAATGCAAAAAATAATGGAGATTGTGTAATGCAATGGAATGATAAGGCTTTATGGAAGATTAACGCAATCGCAAACGTCCGTATATTGTAAATAATTTTCATTTTTCTTTTTTTTCTTTCTTCTTTTAAGCTTTTCTATTAGTTTTTTATACAATATATATATACGCGCACGCACACGCACGCACACGCGCCTGCACGCACTCGCGAATGTAGGCAATTCGATTAGAGTTCACGCGCGTGCTTTCAATTGCGTGTTATAATGTATGTATGTGTGTATGCCTTGTATGCATATGTATTAATACGTGCAAATTTGTATGCACGTGTTTACCGATCCTTCCCAATCTATATATATTTCTGCGCGTGTGTGCGTGCGTGCGTGCGTACACGCATATGTATATGTAAAGCGATCACACGAAATAGCGAGGAGTATTTTCCACGTACGTCGAACGACGCGGACAAATTCTCCCAACTCTCGCTGTACTTGGAACGTGCAATACGTTCGTGTAAGGCGCAGATTCACAGCCAACCCCCTCTAGCTTGTATACGTCGTTATAAGTGCTTCTTTAAATGGAAGCCAAGCGCAAAGGATAAAGAAAAGGAAACAAACTTTTTATATAATAGAATTTTTATTTTATAAAGAGGAAGAAAAAAACTATATTATATATTGTATTGAGTATAGATAGATCGATTATTACCTTATAAAATTGTATTATTATTATTATTATTATTATTATTATTATTATTATTATTATTATTAATATTATATTAATTATTAATAATTATTATTATTATTATTTTGACATATAAACTTTTGACTGGTCTTGAATTTATTTATCCCTGGATCGTTTACATTCCCGACTCCGATCCCTTATCCACGCGTTATCCCGTCCCTCTAGTAATAAGATGAAGTCGGTAGTATTCACGAGCGACTGCTCATCTCCGGGGGTTCAGCTGGTTATCCAAAGGACGGTGGTAGGAGCCGGAAACTCGGCCACGGATTCTTACACGAGACCCAGCCCCCGCCCCTCTCCCCCGCCCAGCCCCGTCCACCCGCCAGCTAGCCACGTAACACATCTCCGCGACTTCTTCTCGACGAGGGCACAACGGAGATTTCTCGCGAGCTGATAATCGTCGAGAGGGGGGAAGCTCGCCGTCCCAGGTACGCTTGTTCTGCATTCCGCTCGGTTAAGGCCCGTCGGTATCACAAGGACACCGGGAGCATTTCAATAAAGAGCGCACGCATCTCGTCTCCGGCCGTTATCCGTTCTCACAGTTGGGCCCTGGCCGTTGGTAGAGCTGCTGGTTGTGTGGTCGCGAGCGTGGGGTGGGGTGTGCGAGACGTCTCGACACTCGGCGCATTCGAATGGCCGCGGAATCGGACCGCCGAGGAAACGTGCCTTCCGGGACCACGCAACCCTGGACTCCGGCTGGAGTTAGATAAGCAAAATGGAGTCCCGACGGTGGTCTCCGGCTGCTAATCGCTCGCTAATTGGCACGACCGCCTCGAAATACATCGAAGGGCATCGGGACACTTGTCCAATGTATCATTATTAATGTTGCGGTTGCCGTTGCTCTTGCTGCTGCTGCTGCTGCTGCTGCTGTTGTTGTTGTTGCTGTTGCTGTTGCTGTTGTTGTTGTTGTTGTTGTTTTTGTTGTTGTTGTTGTTGTTGTTGATCTGCGGAGGCCGATCGGTTTCCTGCACTGGTCGGCACTTTCCGAGAGCGATCGGCCCAAAACGTGTTTCTTAATGTTCACGTTAACTGTCGTTCGAGAAAATTGCCTTCTCAGAACTTTCATAAATAAAAAAAAAAATAAAAAAAAAAATAAAAAAAAAGAGAAAAAAGGCGTACCTGGCATCATTATTCCATTTGTAAAGTTACGCGCCAATTTACAAGTTTATGAAGCTTTCATCACTCGACTAGTTTATTTCACCCGACGGCCAATGACGATTATCAATATACAAGAAAACCTGATACGTATCGGCTCGTCGAGTAACAACGACTTGTTAATGATTTTTCAAACAAATTCTATTCTCCAGCTATACCCAATAGTTATTAACCAGTTTAAAATTTCAAAACTTGTTAATTCGTCTCCTAATTATAAAAGGCATTCTTACTTTTAATGTCAACCTTTATTTATTAATGCTGAGACATTTTAATTGTATAATATTACTTATATAACACATTCCTTTAATTAAATCACGTCTTCTTAAGTTATTGTTAATTTACAAAAAATTATAATTGTTGTTATAGTAACTTATTTACGGTTGAGAAGAAAATCACTACTGCATATTCTTCTTTTTTGAAATATTTTCTATTTGAAATATTTTGAAATAATTCAAAATCGACATTAGTTCTAAATATTTTTAACTTTCGAATGTTATTGTCATTTCCCTTGACTTTTAATTAATTGTTTTTATCCATTTTTAAATTCGAACTCGAGAACTTTATCGATGATTCGAGAAGTATTGTTTCGTCTTTAACGGAAATTTAAATATTATTAATTATTATTCGTGATATCTCATCTATTATATAAAACTATTGATTATTAAAAATATTAAATATTTTATTAAAATCTTTAAAAGCACAAATTTTTTTTTTTTTTTTTTTGCAATGTACAAAATTTAATAAAAATTGCGTCCGTTGAATTAAAAAATTAAATAGAATTTTTTCGTACTAACGCACTTGTTATTATTTCAGACGAAATTTCGATCTTTAATACTGTACATAAATCACATTATGATAAAAATAAATAAAAAAACCAACTTTTTTTTAAATATCCATTGAAAATTTTACCTCAATTCGTATGCTGACCTAATGTTACTATTAAAAAGAATAATCTATTTTACAGTAAATAAAATGCGGAAGCTTTCTCAATACTGTATTTATTATTATAATTGTGTGAAAATTGAAATGAAATGTAAGAGTAATATATTTTAATTATCGTCATTGGGGATATTCTATTAATGTGAAAAAATTATTTATTGTGAATAATGTCCACACGTGTATGATATACGGACATTTCATATCATGAAATCTGACCTCTTAAAATAGCTATGATTTTGTATAAAACATCATTGTATTTACGTTGAGAGAAAAATGTTTTAAATTTCAATTCTTGAGGATTCCGTAATACCAATTACCGAGTAAAGTTATTAACGAATTATGACAATTTAATTCTTTGTATATGCGTTTTCCCCAAATATTAATCGTTGATCTTGAGCTGCAGCTTAACATTCGCGAACAATGATGCACCATTGCCGCTATCACTGCTATCGACTGCTCTATTTCTCCGCTCGCCCTCCCTCCCTCCCCCCGCCTAACAACTCCGTCATTTCACTCGACGGCCGCGTAAACTAGCCATACATCGCCACAAGCACGACTGACAAATGAGCGAGCGCGCGAGCGAGCGAGTGAGAGAGAGAGAGACGCGGTTCAAAATTTGTCTGATTAATGAAGCCTAATTCTAATTCCGATTCCCTCGGTCAGGGTTCGTCATCGGTCTCTGCCTCGAGAACGAGGATACGTTGTATAAAAAGTACCGAGCAGACAATAAAGCTCACGACAAGTGGCACTTGCTTCAACAACCGAGCCCGACTCGCATGATTCACCCAAAGGCATTTGTATTTTTTAAGTCCGCGACGGGGAAATCGGGGGTGGGATCGACTGAGAATTTTAGCCCCGACTTCCATCTTTTCATTATCTTCCAGAAACTTTTTTTTTATCTTTATTTTTATTTCAATTTATTCATTTGCAATAATGAGATCACCAACGACGTTCGGGACTCCATTAAGGAGTATAATTTCATCTTTTCATGATTCCAATTTAGTGACAAAATTAATACGATTACAAATGTTTCTCATTATAGATAAGCTTTCTTTTTCTTTTTCAAAGCAGCGTCATTTTATACCATTTCACTTTTGTATTAAACATTTGAAAAATATCACTCTGCATAATATCAATATTTTTAAATTAAAATAAATATGAATTTTATTATCATTAATTTAAAATCACTTTTTTTCTTTATTCTAATTTATTTTCCATACATACTAAATTCAATGTATTCATTAATTTATGCAGCTCAAAATATAAGTTAAATAATTATAATTATTCTACGGAATATATTTTTTTAAACAAATTTATTAAATTTTAAAATTGATTGTATAAAATTAAGACAAAACTTTTTTAATTTGGAAGGATAAAAATTTTTTATACACAGCTTATTTGTGGAGATTTAGAGTCAAAATAGTTTATATTTACATGTTTTTAGGAATATGTTCTGAAAACTATAATGTAAAAAAAAAATGTTTACAGATATGCAGATAACTTCATAATATTTAGTAAAAAATGTTGCTATTTTTAAGTTATAAATGAAAATTATTGAAATGTTAAATTTTACAAGATGTACATATTTATTTTGATATACATAGAAATATATTGATATGTACATTTATATCGATTTCAAACTATTTGAAACATAATGCAATTAAGATTTTTATAAGTTTTACAAAAACAGAGAAATTAAAAATATTTAGAAATCATGGATGAAATGGATGTAAGTAACAATGTTATGAATTTAGAATACATAAGAATGCATATAAATGAAGAAAAAAAAATATATATATATATATATAAAAGAAAAATAAAGTGTTGTTCCTGTTGTTGCTGTTATTATTATTATTATTATTATTATTATTATTATATTACGTAGTTAAAGAATAATATATATATAATCTTATGTAATTACAAATATTGTATACTAGGATTCAGAAATTCTTTATCAGTATAATGCATTTGATTTGGAAGAAGAGGAGAAGGATGAATGGTATGACCATGATATTAAAAGTTTCATTTCTTTAGATCTTTCAAGAAAATCAGATGTAAGTATATCAATAAATAAAAGTTCTCTTTTTAACAAAATCTCTTAATTAATATTTTGTTTTTCAATTATAAAGGCAGATGATATTAAAACAATAATATCTACTGCATCATATGCAACTAAGGATACTTCAGCTATTAAAGGGCAACAGTTAAAAAGTATAGATAATGTTCTAAGTGATGAAATAAAAAAAAGTATTTTAACAAATGCAGAATTAAAATTTTCAAATTTGTACAAATTTTATCCTATTCCAAAAAAATCAGGACTAGATCCTGCTTTTTGGATATTGTATTCAAACCCACCTATTTATAAGTCCGACGGAATTCAGAAATTTTATGATTTAGTGCAAAGATTTAATCTTGCACCAATAAATTCTTTAAGACAACAATTAAAAACTAATACAGTAAATTTGAGATATTTTTGCATAGATTCAAAAATCATTTATCCTCTAGTTGAAGCTTTGCTTCAGAATCCAACGGTAAATACATTGGATTTACAGGTAATTTGATAATGCGCATATATTTAAAATCTTACCTTATTAAAGTCAATTTGTATATTATAAATTTTTTAATAACTTATACAATTTGCACTTGTAAATAGGAGAATAATTTAACGACCGATGCATGCTATCATATAAATAGACTATTGTTAGAAAATAGTCTTATAAGTACATTAAACTTAGGATATTGTAAAATTGGGGTGGCAGGTGCAATAAAGCTTTATGAAGGTTTAAGCAATTCATCAGGATTGAAAGATCTTAATTTAAGTGGCTGTGAGCTCGGAAACGAAGGTTTTTCCCGTATTGTTAATGCACTTGTAAAAAATTCTTTCGTTGAGACTCTTAATGTTTCTAATAACAACCTTGGCGAAGGTTCGGCACCTTTTTTACAAAAACTATTAATACAAACGACATCTATAATAAATATAGATCTCAGTTGGAATAGTTATAATACTAAAGTAACTTCTGAAGCCTTATTGAAAGGTTTATCCGAAAATACGACAATCCAAAACATTAATTTATCATGGAATTCAATGGGAAAAAATTGTTTTCCTTTCATTAGTCATTTAATAATGACTTCTAAACGAATCCAAAAACTAGATTTTACAGGTACTCAATATGATATAAATTAAAATTCAATAATTTAAGAATAAAAACATTGAAATATTATTTTATCTTTATTGATTTGTATTTTAAAACGATAATATTTAACATATCAGTGTAAATATATTGAATAATATTATATTTATATATTTATTTAATTTTTTCAGCTAACCGTTTCACTAAAGATGAGGGAGTGAAAATAGCAAGTGCACTAATATACAATAAAAGTTTACTTGAATTTAAATTAGATAAAAATCCTTTAGGGTCAGAGGGAGTTTCAGATTTTATAAAAATACTAATATCACGGGAATTTATTGTCCATTCTCCTTTATTGTTACTTAATTTTGATAGTTTTTGGGTAACAAAAGATACAGTACCCATATTAGAAAAGTTAAAGGAAGTAAAACCACAACTTAATATAAAAATTAGTGGTAGTTTGGAAAGTTTTAATCTTTTAGGGCCAGATTTAAGACTACTATATTTCAAAATGGCAAACTATGAATCGATGAACTGTAAACCAGCAAAGGAACGTAAAAATTTTGGACATTTTATATTAGCACTTGATGATGATATAATATCTAAAGGTTGTGTAGAATTATTTTGATAAATACGTACAGTTTTAATGTCTTAAAATTTTATGATAATTTTCAGAAAAATTTGAATTTTTGACTAAAAAAGAAAAAATAAAAATATCGGAGCCATTGTTATTTGCACTTATGAATCAGTTTCTAGTAACAAAAAAAACTATAGACCCACTAGAAATGAAATTATCATATAAATCATACTTCCCTGATGCACAATTACCAAAAAAATTATCAACACAAGACAATGATGATGAAACTAATAAAAAATCGAAAAAAAAGAAACGTAAGAAAAAAGGAAAAGGGAGAAAAAAGAAATCGAAAAGGAAGAAGAAATCAAAAAAAAAATCAAAAAAAAAAAGGTATATTCTCCTTAATTAAAACTTATTTTTTTCGTGTAATAAAAAAAAATTTTTTTCAGGGTAAAAAGAAGAAAACTTAAATAAACAACATAAATCAAAGCAAGATACAAAATTTTAATATAAATAAAGTATATTTATTATTGGAATTATTAACTTCTTTGAGTGTTTTAACATTACTTAGTTTTAATAATAAATAATGGATGGATCAATTTTGATAAAAAACTCGCTTCGATATATCATTTACTAGCCAATCAATACCTTCGAAGAGATTTTCAGCAGTAATGGCTGAGGTATTATAAAGCTTCCAATTATTTGTCTTAATACATTCTAAATCTAAAATTGTAGCAATATCTTTTGTTGAGAGTGCACCTGGCAAATCTTGCTTATTTGCAAATATGAGTAAACTAGCTCCTAGTAAACGATCTTCATCTAACAATTTGTGCATTTCCTCTTTACAGTCTTCTAAACGTCTTCGATCAGCACTGTCCACTACCCATATTAATCCATCTGTGCTTTCATAATAATTTCGCCAATAGGTACGCAAAGATTTTTGTCCTCCAACATCCCATAGATTCATTTTATATTCATTGTAATTTAATGTTTTTATGTTAAATCCTAAAGTTGGAGATATAGAATCAATCGGGTCACCAATCAATCTCTTTACTATTGTTGTTTTTCCAGCATTATCTAAACCTCTAAAAATAATAATTATAATTATAAAGTCATAATTATAAAGTTAAGTTCATAATTATAAAGTCTAATAGAATAGTTGTTCAAAATATTATAAAAATACTTAATAATATTAACAATTATTTTTTGAAATAATAAAAATATATACATACAACATCAGAATTCTTATTTCTTTGTCTTTCTGTTTACGCTTCTTTAATATTGTTAAGAGACCCATTTATTATAATTTTTCTAAACTCAGTTCAATTGCAAAATCTTTCCAGTCTCCATTAATAGTCTTGAATAGTTAAAAATTTATATTAAATATATATTTTTAAAATCTTCTATTCGATATTCGCGGAGTTCTATTAAGGGTTAATAAAAAATCAAAACTTTAATAATTTTGTTTCCTATATGATATACTGGTCATAATTACATATATATTATTATAAAACATAATATTTGTGACACTACGTTCAATTGCTCTATGAAAACATTTTCATTATTTTTCACTGTCATGGAAGCATGACATGTACGCATGCGCTCTTCACGTTTAACTGTCCATGTTTTATTATTTTAAAGTACAATTTCAAACATCATAATTTGAATTCTAATAGTTTAAGAAACTAATACGAATTTATGAACAAATTATATAATTATAAATACAATTAATAAATACCAATTTAAATTTTCAAAAATGAGTAATGATATTTATGCTCGCGTATATGTCTTTCACGGATAAAAATTCATGGTTATAGTATACAGATACCGATTTTAGTTAAGCTATATTTTAAAATAAATTTATAAACTTATTAATTAATTATTTATTAATTTACGAAAATATTTTTAATAAAAAATTCAACTATTTTATTGATATTATTTTAAGTATAAAAAGCAATTAATACACCTTTTCTCTTATAATACAAATTATTAGGTATTGTTATATGAAAATATATAATATTTTGATACGTTTCCCTAATATAAAATGAAAGTAATAAATACAATAAGATTATTAAGGCTTTTTATATTCTATAAATTACAATTGAAATATTATTCCTATCATTTTACTAATCATTTTATTCTAGAAATAGTAATATCAATTTTCGCTCACACTTCGCTAAATATCAATCTTATTATTTCGCTATTTTTATTCAAATAAAACTATATTATTGGATGTACTATTAAAATTGTATAACTTTTTCTAATGTAAAATACTTTATGTAGGGCATAAAAAATATATTTGCAATTTAAAACTTATCAATAGTTGTTTTTTAAAATATTACACTACATTATATTTTATTTGCTATTATTTGTTTGAAGTTAAATGTGAAATCTTTATCAAAAGTTCAAACGTTGCGAATGATTTGCTAGAATTTATCTTTGAAAGGATTCGATAATATGAATTCAATGGAAATTATTTTCAGAAAAGTTCGTAGATCGCCATTTTTCCAATTCAGAAATAATTGTAAAAATATAAAAAGCATTTTTATTTTCTTATATATCTTTAATTTCATTTTGTATAAAAGCTTATGTATTCTTTATTTCATAAGAATCGCAAGCATCAAACATTCGTTAATAATTATTTTATGCATTGTTCCTCAAATTTGTATTAATTACATCCAATGCAGAATATCATTTAAATATTTTCACATTCTATAGTATATTCATTATAAATTCGTTAAAAATACAAAAACGTATTACATTTTGGTATTTCATTCTTTCATATTTATCTAGTATTTAATGAAATATTTAATTTTTAATTTTTAATAACGCATAGCTGTGTAGGTCATTTTGTATGCACGTTAAATTCAATTTTTTTTAAAATACTTTTCAATTTCATTAATAATATATATTAAATATAATAAGGAACGCTAATATCGATGGAATGGATTATTATAAAAAATATATTACTTATGTTCACATATATTCTCTAATTTTTTTTAGTACTTATAGAAATTATGCGAATGAATATAGAAAAGTATTAATTATTACTATATATTTTATTATCATTAAATATTTTATTTAGAAAATTTTTCAAAATCATTATTATGTAAATATATATAAACTGCAATAAATTATATGCATATACATATTGTATATACGCATATATATATAATTAATTTATAATTTTCCCAACTTTAACATTACATTTACAAAAATATAAGTTATATATAAAAAATATACATTAATAAGCTTTCAATTGATAATTATAAATTCATTGTGTACAAATTAATATTATTTGAATTAAAAATTTAGTCCACTGGTTTTGATATAAATTTTTCTATTAAAATTTGAGATACTTTTAAAATAACTGAAGGATGGCAAAAAGCATCTATGACTGCTTCAGAAGTTGAATTTGAAGAATTATCTATTTTGTTGATATTTTTTCGTATGCTAGTATCATCAATCTTTAGTATATTATTTTTTGTAATAAAATCATTTATATTTTCGAAATTTAAATTAACAAGTGTTTTAATATGATTAGGATTTTTTGTTTTTAAACATTCTAAAGTATCTGTACTTCTGAAATTTAATTTTTGTCGTTTTTGTAGTGGTTCTACACTATTTTCTAATTCTTGACATTCGTAAAGAGATGTTTCTACCTAAAAATAAAATGTTATTGTGTGATACATACAAGAAAATAAAAGTTGATAATACCATCGAACAACAATTATAATATTTAATAATTTTATATACGTACAAATTTCATACATTCTAATAAATTGGATTCCAATTGATTAATTGTTTTTGGAATATTATGGCCTATTGTATTCATAACTACATGTACAAGAGTTTCTTGCAATCGAGAAGTGCAATCATTTTTTAAAGGTAACCAAATATTAATACTTAAGCTTATATCTAAAGATTCTACATAATGCCACCACCCTTTTGGAACAAATAATAGATCTTTTGGTTCCAATATTACCATTTTTACCTTGCCAGATAAATTTTTGATTGCTTCAATTTCAACATCACTTGGAGTAAAAAAATTATGTTTACTGTAAATTGTTGATTCTTCATATGGAATACGAGTAGCCTGCATCGAATCACTACACTCGGGAGAAAATAGTAACCACAATTTTCTGGAAATAAAGAATATTCTGTAATATTTTATTAATAATTATAAAAAGAAAATAATATATTTATACAATTATTATTATCTTGTATATATTACAAATATACCTATAACAGCTAAGTCTGTAAAAAATGAACTAATATAAAATATACCTTCCATGGGTCTGAGCAACTAAATTACAGCCATAAGTATCTTGATGACAATTGGTATGTGCTCCTTTACTACCAATCCATATTGTTGAATCTGTTCCATCTAATTCTATGTTAAGCTGTTGCCAGTTAAAGGATTTTAAAATTTCTGGTTTTTCATTAAACCATTGGTTCATATGTTTATAGTCAAAATAATACCATTTAGGTAAATCATTTTCTTGATTCACATCATCTAAGAATTCTTTTACAGTTTTATGCTCAATTGGTGTTTCTACTTCCCATTGTGGATTCTAATAAAATTAAGCACAAGTAAAAATAATGTTTTAAAATGGCTTTAGTAATTTTTATTTACAATCGTTCTGATATTTTTTCCAACTCTAAAAGGTAATTTTAGATTTCCACATTTATCAGCAAAATCTTCTAAGCTCCAATCAATTAATTTCCACTTATTAAATCCTTGGGTATCATATAATATATTTTTAAAAACAATAGGTTCCCGTAATTCAAACAATTCATTTAATTTAAACATTACTATATGCAAATTGAGTAAATAAGCTGTAATTTTTATTTATAATATATTATAAAATATAAAAATATAATTTTTTAAAAAAATTCTAATTACATTTTATAGTTTATATACTTTGTAGCCTTTATTATCAAATATTTATTGGAAACGACTGAAATAGGTTATGTACATTGTTTATTTACTTATAATTTAAATATTTTGCAATAATTTATTTAAAAAGAACTAGTTTTGAATTTTTTAATGTTAATTATTCATTTATAACAAAGTTTTAAAATATAACCGGACATATTTGTCTGCAAGTGCATTTATGCATAATGTGCCCGTACATATAACAAGCATAAAATTATTGTTTAAGAATTAAATATATTTATTTTTGATATTGGAACATTGAAGTTTAATTCATGAGCAATAAATATATTTTTTAGTTTATTACAAACAATTTTGGAATAATCCTTGTTATCACGATACTATAGTTAAATTAAATAAATCTGAATAATCGCGCCAAAATCAATATTATTCAATCTACCATTTAGAATCAATCTATTTTAATGTTGGAGTTTTATATGAAATATATAGATATAATTTATTTGCAAATATGTGCAATCACATATTTAAATACAAAAACATTATAATTTATAAGTATAAAATTAACAGGTTATTAATTTAATTTATAAAATGTTTATAATTTATGTATTTTAATTTTATGTTTATAATTTATATTTTGTTTATTTGAAATATGAAAAAAATTATATTTAAAATTATAAATCTTATATCCACTCTATTAAACTCATATTTTTCATTGCCAATTAAAAATGTATGTATGTAAAAATAAATATAATAATAATTATAGATGCGGGTTTTCACTTTTTTTTTTTTTTTATTGTTAATCTACTCACGGTTTCACACTTTGATACTTTTCTAAGTCTTCTTGCATTCTTAAGAATGTTTAAATAAATTTGGATGAAGGCTTCCATTCATGATTTTTATTCATACTTTTACAAAAGTTTTGCTATTCGTAGAATGTACAGCAAAGGGGATAAGACATACGACATTCGACGAAAACAAAATTTCAAAGAATATCCAAAATATAAGTATTTCTCATTTACTGATGTGAAACGGGGTATGCATAAGCGGCGTAAGTTTTTCTACACATAAAGGATTATCGTATGTACATTTACTCTTTTCACTCAAAATAATTCTAATTCTTGAAATTAAAATCATCTTGCAAATATGTATCATGATTGCCAAATATCTAATACAAAAGGTTTTGAAACCCCTTTGCTTATGTTTAAAGAAATCCTAAGAATTACTTTACTGCATAATGCAGTTTGTTGTGTCTCTTAAGTACGCATAAAACAATAAATATATATATACATAATTAACGTTATTTTGGTATTAGGCAAAATAGGAACTCCATGCATTTAAAGATTTGTAAGGTTGTTTTAGTCTTTTAGAACTAATTTGTAACTCTGAAGTGTTTTTATTATTTATTAATTATGATTATTGTTCTTAAAACATGCTCAATTTTGATTGATTTTTTTCCTAACCAGTTACTATTCTGAGGCTATAAGACTCATTAAATATTATTCACAAATATAATTTATCTGACTATTATTATTACAACCTCTGTAAAATATATTAACTGTGCATCAATTTTTTAATAAATTTGTTTTAATCAATTATATAAATTGTGTTTATAAAGAATTTATAATGAATATGAATTTTCAATATCTTGCATAAATTAGTATGCTTTTAAGAAACACATGGTTACACAATGGGTATTGATTTTTTAGTAAATATTCAACAGGTATTTAATAAATAGTCAAGATTGTAAGGACATTTCATTCCAGAATATTCAAATGACATTGCTCTACTTAAAAAAATTAACAATTTTTTGTAAATATTTATCACATAATGCACATTTTGTTTTTTAAGTTCAAATAATTATCTGTACATAAAATAATTTGTTCATTCTTAATTAACCAATAAGAACTGAATTTTTTTTTTTGTTACTGTAAATTAATTAATCTGATATAATTCAGAATAAGATAATTTAATTTTTTATAATTTTAAATTAAATTTTTATACTAAAAATAATACTACACTTTATTTACAAATTTATTTACAATTAGTTTTCTGTTGGCTTCAATCAAGCCCATAACATGAAATTCTTGTCAGATTGTAGATGATTATGTATTCGTTTCATTAAATATGGAACCTTCTCATTTTCTTGTTGGTGCCTCCACTCATTAAAATTGATTGGTATTACTTCTAATGATAAAAATTTTAGGCTATCAATGTATAAATTATGATAACCCATTAATTCATCAGAATTATTAAAATACCAATAATTTGGTGCTTCAAAAATGACAACTCTGAAATAATGTTTATAAAATATTATTATCAATAAAAAATAAAATGTAATTATTGGATGCAATATAACATACATTTTAGCATTTTGAGGGATTTGTAAATCCTCAATATATTCTATATTGTCCTCAGAATTATTTATTGCAATAGGATATCCTCCATTTCTAAATATAGTGACATATTCTACAGAATATTAATTTTATTATTGGTATATTAAATTTTAAATTATCATTAAAAATAATATATTTCTTAAGCATTGGGTTAATTTTTGTTAATTGTTAATAATTTCTTACCAATTTGATGATGCAATTTTGTTTTAAGATTCGTCTTTATGTATATAGAACTACCTAATCCTTTTTCAAGATAAGGCAATAATGTAAACTTAGTTTTTGTATGACAAATTGTAAAATTTTTTATGCATTTTTCTGATGGTTTAGGTCCATTATAGTTTGGTATTGTTTTTAATTTCTGCCATAAACTAATAAATTTACGGCCAGCTACATTAAAATAAAATTCTTCATTATTAAATATTTCATTTAATAATATCATATTTTTGTGATCAAAGACTGCAAAATTTAAAGCGTAATCTAACATAATTTTAGATTTATATGGCTTTATTATTTTATCTAAATCAATCATTAATTGCCCTATGAATTCATTATTATATCTACATTGTGCAAATCCATTCATTAAAGCTGTTAGAACAAATTTTTCATTGAAACTTATACTATTATTATTCTTATCTATAAAATATTTTTCACAAGTGTAGTCTAGTAAACTTTCTTTCTTATGTTTCAAAGATATTAAAGAATTTAAACAAGTGGCTGCAGTAACAGAATCTTCACCACGTGATATTATTACTTTAGTACAATTATCCAAAAGAGGTTTGTTATAAAATTCGAAATTTCTAAAAATATATAAATAATTATTGAAATATATTTAATAATTATCTTCTAAATAAGTGAATACTTACTTATTACTTTTGACTGCATAAACAAGATTATGTAATACAAATAAAATATCAGTTGTCTTCATTTTATGAATATTTTTAGTTAAATATAATTGTAAATTACTTAGAACTGTATAACATTTAGTTGGTAAATGTGATATATAGCTGATAGCACTTACTAAATTCATAATACTAATTGATGAAACATTCTCAAAATTATAGTGAGAAACAGCTTCTAAAGCCAAATTAATCTTTTGAAGATCATTTTTATGATTCATAAAAGCACTTATTAAGAAATCAAAATTATTTCTATCTAAATCCATTGATATTTTTAAATTTAATTTCATTAATAAATCGTTATATATATACAGTCTAAGTGTATTTGGTTGTACTTTTGAATGTATTTGAAGTAATTCTTGATAATCCTTTGTGGTTAAATAAATTAACTTTTTTTTTATAAATTTCAAATTGATTTTCAAAAGTTCTTGTATATTTGGTAATTTATTATCAATTAAAATATGCATAATATTTATAATTACTGATATATCTAATTTATGTTCATGAATTTTTAATAAATTAAAAATTATATTAACAATTTCATTTTTGTTGTCATCTTTGTCCATTTTTATTTTTTGATATAAATTTGATAATACTATAACTGTATTGAAAATATCTGAAGAACTTACTTCTTTATATGCAACATTAGATGACAAGGGCTGAATAACATTATTATTCAGATCTTTATCATTAATCAAATTTTTACTTTCAAATAAATTTGACGAGAAGTGTTTTATTTTACCTAAAAATTTCATAAATATTTTAAAAATCATGTTTAATTTATATTAATAAAATTATAATGATATATGAACCATTTATGACCTGAAAAAAGTGAAACTTGTGGTAAAAGATCAAAAATAGATGATCGATATAAATATTTTAAACGACTTGAATACTTTGATAAACTAAAAAAAGATTTCGTTAACATTTTAAAATTTTGAAAATTATATTATTTAAATAGCTATGAGGTTATGTTTTCGATAAATACACTGAATATCACATCTAAATTTATAATTTCAGTAATATCAGATATATAAATTTATTTAAAATATATTTTTGACATTTAAAATAATTTAAAATAAACGATAATAACATATGTACAATAATAAATCATATTTAACAACGAACTATATATACGTACGCATGTACGGCTATATATTCTGCTCATGCGCACCTTTGAATATATTTTTCGACCTATTAAAAAGTAAATTTATTTTTATGCTAAAAGTTATTGCTTAATCATTACTATGTAATCATTCAAGGCAATTTACGATCAATATTTTACACCCAAGTATTAATTATTTTTTAGTAAATAATTTCATATGATATATTTATCAGTTAATAAAATGGAATAATATTACTTTTAGAAATAAATATTATATAATTTTGTTACTAGTAATTAGTAACTTTCAATCTTGTATAAAGTAAATTTTAATTTATAGATTTACAACACTTTATTAAATAAATGATATGAGCAAATGCAGTTAAAGAGTAATTATTAAGTGTGACATGTATTCATTAACAATTTTCTATTTAATATTTTTAAAGGAGATTCAAAATTCCGAAAAAGACAAGAATCCATTAAAGACATTAGATTTGTAAAAAAGTAAATTGAAAAAGATGATCGATATTATCATTGATTCTGAAGGTCATTGTAGAAAATTTATATCTAAAAATCAACAAAGTTCTGAAAAGCACTATCTAATAATAGCGAATGGAATATTTATGAATAGAGGAGGTTTAAGGGATCCGGGCTGAATTCATCAGGTACTAAGTTCGTAAAATCTTGTATCAATCCAAATTATTTGCTTTCGGAATCATTTTATCCTTTAATGAATCCCTGCACTCGAAAATTCTCTATATTATTCTAAATTATCTTTTACGATTTTCAGTTCTTTACAAAACCAAAATTCTTTTTCATATATTATCATTTAAATTCAATTTTCGAGTCTTAAAATGAAAAAAAAAATATGGAAACGATTATTGATAATAATTCTCTAATAACTGATTATCAATTTTGTTTCAAGCATTTAGATAACTTCTTAAAATTGTAACAAAATAGTCAAAAACTTTGCAATTTGTGCGTATTATATATATATTTACAGATATTATACAACAGTACTTCCAAAATATTAAATTAACAATAAATTTTTGGTTCAAAATTAGTTTAAGAGATTACTATAATTTCTATGCCTAATTGTTTTGTTTGTAATTAGGGATAACAAAATATTTAAGAAATCATTAAGATATTTCGATATTTCTAATAAAAAATAAAAAAATAAATAAAAAAATGGAAATAAAATTGCATTATTTGTATGTGTTAATAAATTCGAATTCGATAATAGTTCTACCTTAGGAAGCAACGTAAATTGTAATATTCATAAAACTTATTCCTATGTGTTACTTACCCAACTTTTTGCTTTTCGACAAAGAAATTTAAATAAAAGGTTGAAAATTCCTATGAACGTTCATTTCTTACATAAATATAAATATGTATAAATAAATATATGAATTAAGGTATAGTAGAAATAAATATACGTTTATTAGGAGAAAAAAATATATAATTTATAAAAATTTTTAAATGATTTTGATATATTGAATATGAACTTTAAGCACACATTTTAAGTAACATAGTCTTGTTAGTTTTCAGTCCCAGTTTTGTCAAATCTTCATCCATTGCTTCGATATTTCCTTTAGTAAGAAACTTAAGTGGAGCTCGCGGAGGACCCATGCATAAATTGGTCGTCAAGCTCATAGCGATTTTCATTGTTTCGACCCATGTACCTATTACAAATGGAATAGCCACAAATGATACACGTAAGCTCGAAGAGACAGAGAACAGCAATGTGAAACGCACACGCGCACGCACGCGCGAAAATGCATGCACGCACGTGTAAGAACGAGAGGCCATGCATAGATCAACACGAACATAACTATAAATTTACTAGATAATAAGAATTGTATAGATGAATAGATTTACCGTAACGAGTTATGGCACCATTAATATCGTTAATGAAATTCTGATTTTGTCGGGCACTGTTTAAGTCATTAGCGCCTTCAGCAAAGGCCAATAAATTGAAAGCAGCTTCAGGCATAAAATTCAAACTTGTCATAATGTATGATTCGAATTCAGCAGCGCAACCACCAATCATCAGCTGAAATGTAAATTTTATAAATTTCTAAAACTCAGCTCAAATGCCGAGAAATATTAATTTTAAGATTTACCATGTCACCAGCAAGAAAAATTTTTAAGTTTTTATTGGCTCGCTTTGCCAGTAAACCGCGCGCTAAGTCAGTTTTAATACCAGAAAACGTAGGTATCTTCTTGCTACCCAATATAAAAAGCTGCTCCACGTCAACTGTATTGATAAAATATTTTTTTTTTTTTTTTTAACATTTTAACATTAGATGTATATTTCGATTGATTTTTTTTTTATTTACCGTTGACCATCGAAGCCTTTGGGAAATCGTAGTATAGCAATGGCGTTTTCGGAGCAGATTCTCCAATAAGTCGTAAATACTCGACAAGATCATTTGCATTACTCGGTTTGAAATATAATTCAGGCAAACATAAAATAGAATCTACACCTAAATCCTCAGAATGTTTAGCCTGCAATCGTATAAATTATATTCTTTAAACCTTTATTTTAACATTATTCTCTTACGTTCATTGGTTTTAATTAAAAAAAAAAAAAGAAAAAAAAGAAAAAGAAAGAAAGAAAGAAAAATAGCAAGAAGTAGGCTTCATAACTTAAAGTTATAATTAATTATAAATAAGAGTCAATAACATAAGTTGCTGTTATTTTAACATTTTTAAAATAATAGTCTTACAAGTTCTTGAACATTTCTTATAGAAGTTCCGCCTACTTGGACCATTAGATATTGATTGGTTTCTTTAACAGCGGCAGCCCAAGCTTCAGTTACTTTTTTTCTTTCATCAATTGTTAATGACGTTCCTTCTCCAGTAGTGCCATTAACTAATAAAATTAAGAGTTAGAATATAAACTGCACCGAACAAGTTCATTTTAATTGTGAGAAAAATGTGTATTATTCACATCGAATAATTGATAGTATTGATAATTATAATTTTTCAACAGCGGTAAACATAAAATTAAAACACGATATACAGACTTTTATATTATAGGTCATATACAATTTATTACTTGTATTAACTTAGCGAGCCCGAAAAATATTGTGCTTAAATTATATAAACGATATCTTTATTTATAATATCCGTAATTATGAAATCATTTAGTAATAACATTTCAGAATTGTTATTATGTTTGTAAAGTAGATTACTGTGAACTTAATAGGCTTTAAAAATTGTATTTAGCAGTATATAATTTAAGTATAATGTAATCATAATAAACTGTTGCAATATCTTTATAAATTTTACGAAGCATGGCAATGGCTCATAACTAATATAAGTAATAAAACAAAAAGCGCATAAGGAAATCATTTAGAGCTTGTATTAAATATTGTTTCTTGATTTTGTCGTCCATTCGGCCAATAAGGTTATTATAGCAAAAGCATTATTTAAGGACATCATGTGTTTACGGAAATTCTGCCCTTAAGGATTAACCTGCATTGTCCTTTGTCGCCGATAGAAAGTGTTTACACCACAAAGTGTAATTAACAGTGCATTGTTAGCAAATTATTCCCTTTCGGTCGAATACATTGTCTTGCTTCCGATTACACATTCAATTTCGCATATACAATGTAACGTGCATTTACACGTATGCTTTGTTTCATTCTTGCTTCGTTTAAACTTAGTAATAAAAACTCCGCTCTGTCGGGACATCATTGAAAGTCAGATTTTTTTTTACATACTGCATAAAATTTCTTTTGCCAAAACTATTTGCTTATATTCTAATGTTCGAAAATATATTAATAACTTTGAATTGATCGATTACAGTGTAAAGTACAATAATATATTTCCTAAATATTATTAATTTCCAATGGGATTTGGTAAGCTACGTTAATCAGAATGATTTTCATAACGATCGCCGAGATTCAATGTAAATATTATTTACAAGTAAGGCATACACGTATCTTTTCTTAGGATTTCGAAACACTGAAATAGTACACTGTGAATTTTATGAAAATGCAAGGAGATTCTAGTATTTGCGGTTCCATTCGAGGAAGTAGCTGGCGGTTCAGAAGTAAATTATTGGGTTGAGGAAAGAGCGAACTGCTGGTAGAGTATGAAAGGGGACAGGGAGAAAAGCTACGAGACGACCCTGAGGATGTATGATTAAATTATGTGTGAGTGGAAATATGAAGCGCATACCCCGGCTTATGTAAAGCCTCGACCTCATCGCTATCTCTGCTTACTCTGAGAGTGTTATCGAGGAGCCAAGGAAAATCCAGACTCCTCGAGTATTTGTTAAGCCTGGAAGGTGATGTTAGCGACGCTATGTGGTGTATCGAAATTCTCGCGAATCCAGATTCTGCCTCGATTACGCTTTATCGCGGGCCGAGTTCGTGTTCGCAACCCGTTTTACCGGCCATGATCTCGATTACGTGCGCTCACATGGCCAGTAACGACGCGAGATTCCGTTCGAGTATGTATATCTACTGCGTTATATGGCTCGTTTGCGCCTGTAATGCCGGCCGCAATTTACGCCCAGCAAGCACATTAAACCTTATTTACACTTTTTATTTAAATTTCTAGAAATAATGGAAATATCCTTTTCTCATTATTCAAGAGCTCTGAATTTTATTCATTTTTTATTTATACTCCCCAGCTCCTAATATTCACGTTATTTTACATATTTCATTTATTCGCATTTAATAAGTATTTAGTAAATACTATTAATTATGCAGTGTATTGTTACTTAGGCTCTTTTAACTTAGAATAAATTGTTTACTTGGTTTATTCTATAAAGAAAAATAGTATTAGAGGCAATTTTATATAATTTATTATTAAATATATTTTATTATTATCATTATAATACCTTATAATGGACGAAGCTTTTTAAAAATTTTTTTCAATATTAATATTTTAATTACTTATTAAAAATAATATCCAATAAGAGCCCACTTTTCAGTATTCAACGGTGCACTTAATAAATATTTATGTTTTAAAATAAAATATTGGTAAATTTGCAAGAGAAATGCTAACTTAATGAATCGATTCAAATCGTAAGTAATATTTACGAAGTTTAATCTGTAATTAATTTTACCCCCTGCTCCCTGCAATGTCATTATGCATTGAAAATTTACCGATTACCCCATAGCTTTGTTGAAATAATCAATGATCTAAAAGAAGATAAATAAGGATGTTAAATACAATTCTTAAAATTCTTAAAATTATAGAAAATTTTAAGAATTGATTTATGATAGCTAAGAAATTATGATATAAATATTAAGTTAATTACATACATGACTATAATAATTCGTTTAATAATAAATTATTTTAATTTTTTATTATAAATAATTAGAAAATTCGTAGAAAGAATTAACAATATTATAAATAAATACATGTAATGAATAGTGATTTATATTATGAATGCAAATATATACACAATTCATGATATGCACATTTATGAATTTTCTTGAATATTTCAATTTAAGAAATTTAAGATATTTCAGAATTCAATAAGTCTGAAATATTAGTTAGACTTAAAAAGTATGTCGAATAAAAGGATGGGTTAATTATCAGTTGGTGATCAGTTCATTATGCTAATATTATAAATCTTTCTCACAAAAATTCTGGAATATAGAGTAGATTCAGTAAATGATTAATAGGTAGAGCAGATTTATATGAGAATTCGTTGAAAATGTTAAGTATACTAATTGACTATGATAAAATCATGCCAGCTATTAGCAATGATTGTCACAGTTAAAATTTAAACGCAGGTTTAAGACCTAATTTCCTAATAAATTGTTAAGCACTTTAATGGTCTGCATGTCTCAATTTTTCCAAATCGAGTAGAGTTAGACACGTCGTGGGGCTACTAAAGGCAATAAATCTCTTTCAGGCAGGGATATCTGCTCGGCAAATAGAATGAAATCAGGGAATGAATATTGATCAAGCAAGAACTGTCGGGTCTCTGATCTAGTACCCGAACGAAATCGGAAAAATTTATAGTAAATCCTGTCTTCTCGCGCCCAATTTTTCGACTTTTACGTATGCGCTTGGGATTCATTCTCGCTTGCGATTCAGAGCTAATTATTTGGCTTACCAATAACTAATTACATAAAGTGAAGCGCGTTGGTGAATATTACGTAACTTGTTATTATTTCATTACATATTATGCACTTTATTTAAGATTTATAAATTTATTTGATTTATTTATTTAATATTGTGTAGAATATTTTTACAAAATTATTTAAATCATAATATATAAAGTATTTTTTTCTAACATTACTTTTATAGAATTAATGAATGAATTATTATAATAATAATCTTATAGTTCACTAGATACTTTTAAATGAACTACCTAATACATTATTTTTACTCATAAATTTTTTAATAAAAGACAAAATTTTATATTGGAAGAGTAATGCAAGAACTATTTTATAATGTATTAATACTAACTTACTAAATTCTCTTTTTAGTAATTAGTTAAATTGCAATAATGCGTAAAAGTATATATAGATATTGAAATTCAAGTATATGATAATCTGTTGTAACGAAAACTTAAAAAATCAATTACTTCAAACTTCACCTTTATTATAATTAAGATAAATCTAATTTTTCTTCTTAATATTTTATTTTTGCATTTCACTTTATTTATCATAAATCACAAAAAATTGTCTATTATCTGTGTAAAATAAGTATTTAAAATGTGCAAACTTTATAATTATTGTGATATTAAAATTTAGTTTATATTAAAATAAATATTAAACTTACCTAAAATACCATTAATATTTTTAGACTTCAAAAATTTGGCATATTTAGGTATTATAGATAAATTTAGACTTTGATTTCTAAAATGAAAACAATAAAAATTATTGAAAGATTTTTACTAGAATATTTTATGCAAATTAGAAAAAGAAATAATCATACTTATCATTATTTAATGGAGTAAAAACAGGTGCAAGAAGTCCTTCGAAATTACAATATATTTTCTATGATATAAAATAATATAAAATAGAATTGAATAAAAAATCATTTTGATCGTTTATTTTTAAATATTAGATATTTTAAGTTAGTTAATTACCGTCATTATAGAATAAATTTCTTTTATGATACTATAAATAATCAAGTAATAATTCTAATCAAGATCACTACACTTTGCTTAAGTTACAAAATTTGACGACTTCCACTCAATAATACTTAACTTTGAGTAAAACAGTAAATATTTAAGAAGTTATTTTTGCATGTAATGCGTTACATACGAAAGTATTGCATAGAATAACAAAACCGCACTACTGTTTACTATGTACTCGTATTTCTTTACAGATTTTCTTACTAATCTTATATTACTGATGTATCTATATGATTGAATAATACATTCATGAAAATGAAAGGATATATCAAATATCATTTTTTTAAATCTTATTTTTAATTAAATATAATTTAAGTTACAACTATAAATTAATAAATACTTAAAGCATTGCTATAATAGTTTAGCCTTAACAAACTTAAGTATAAGCTTTTATAATATTAATTAATTATAAATAGATATAAAATAACATAAAACACTGTGCAATAAACACAAGCAAAATAAATAAAATTAAAATTGGGATATTTGAATAGATAAATTATAAAAAATTCACCTAGTACATGTTGTGTACATACGTTAAGTATTTAAATAATATTTAAACAAGTAATGTATGATTGTAATAATGATAAAATTACTTTATAGATCGTTAAAAGAAAGTAATAAAAAACGTAGACTCTATATATAAAATTGAATAAAATATTTTTCTTTTACACGTATTGAAAGGAATATTATTTTGTTTATTATTACATATTGTAATTATTTGTTAAAGTTATTGAAATAATTCTTTATATAATACATAAAAAATTTCTAGAAATATTAAATTGCGTAAGTTAATAACTTCTTTAGATAAATTATGAATTAATTAATACGTTTCGTGACGGTAAATTTACTTATATAATAAAGTAAGTCGTTATTATTGAGAAATTATGCTTTAGTATGGTATTTGAGCTTTGAAATTTGAATTAAATAATAATTTTGAATTCAAGAATGAAATCTACAGAAATTGTAATAATTTTAATGTAATAATTGTAATAATTTTTACAAAACCAAAAATCTATGCATACAGATGATACATCTATGTAAAAAAATTATTTATTTCATTGTAAAAATTATATGTAGAAATAAATATAAAATATTTTAGTTTATAAAAATTTTATATAATCTGTAACTTGTTTATTATTTTAAATTTACGTTAATAGTCATTTCCATAAAAACATTATAGAAGTATAAACAAATATTGTTACGCAACTACGTGTGCCTTGTATTAGATAGAAATAAAATGGAGAGGAAGGAGAGAAATGAAAAAAAGAAAGAGAGAGAGAGAGAGAGAGAGTCTTGTGAGAATATTGTTTTGTTTTTTAGCAAAACTACATATTTTATTAATGACATTACAAGTAGTATAATATATAATGAAATTTATATTTCATAAATTTAATAAATATTATATAAATAATAACGTAATATAAGGTCGAATTAATTTTTAGTAATGTAAAATATATGTTTTAATTTATAATTTGCTCATAACCATGAGCCGGTAAGGTAGACAATAACCGATATTATAAAACTTGATTGTCCTATTAATCGATAATGTAGATAGTTGTCGTATTATGTTTTTAATTACTATTTTCATTATTAATTATATTTTAAATACTTGGAAATGCTAGGTTTTGGCGTATGGTACAAATTTATGTAAAAAACGCAGGCATATGTTTTTACTCACATTATAAAAATTATTTATAAAATAATATAATACATTTTAAACAATGATTTTCGAATTGAATGCATTGTAAATATAAAACGTAAAAGATTTAATCTATCTTTAACACGGCATTTTTATTTACGGAGAGACCGAGATTGGTTAAGTCTTTGGCCATTGATTCCACATTTTCTGGATTGAGAAGTTTAAGTGGTGCTCTCGGTGGTCCCACAAACAAATCTGTTGTCAAATTCATAGCCATTTTCATTGTTTCAACCCAAGTGCCTATTAAGTAAAATTTTTTTAAATAATTAAATTTCTTTTCAATACAATTATAATTTATTTATACATATTTATTTACCATGTTTTGTTACTGTTTTAATTATTTTTGTTATGTATTCCTGTTTTTCTTGTGCGTCTTTTAAGCTTCTATTGCCTTTTCTAAATTCTAATAATTCTAGAGCAGGTTCTGGTATAAAATTTAAACTAGTCATTATAAATGAATCCATTCCAAGAGCACAGCCAGCTGACATTAGCTAAAAACCAATGAATAATTAATTACCCAACATTACATTACGGAATATTAGAATACAATACTGAATATTATTTTTTACCGTGTCACTACCGAGAAAAATTGTTAGGTTACTATCAGTTTTCATCGCTTGAAATCCTTCGTCTAAATCATTGCTTGTAAATTTTATACCACAGAATGTTGGAATTTTGTTACCAATTGATTCCAAGAACTTTCCCATGTGAACTACATAAATATTTGTGTAATTAAATAATCCTTTTTTGCATGAAGATGCATATATTTATTTATAATTCTTATTATAACTCACTATCGACCATCGAAGCATTGGGATAATGATAGTAAAGAAGTGGAGTTGACGTAGCAGACATACTAACAATTTTTAAGTATTCGGTAAGATCTTCTACTGTTTTAGGTTTAAAATAGAGCTCAGGTAAACACAAAAGAGAATTTGCACCCAACTGCTCAGCATGCTTTGCCTAATATTTATTCAATGTAAGTGAAAAACTACTATTGAAACTAATATTCTATTACTAACAAATTCAATTTTTCTTAAGATATTAATATAAAATATTAGCTTCGTATTTTTTAATAAGAATTAAAATTAGAATACGCCTGGAAAGACAAAATAACATCATTTACATTTAGAACTTACGAGTTCTTTTACGTCTTTTAGAGATGTACCTCCAATTTGTACCATTAAATGCTGTTTAGTTTCCTTAACTGCAGCTCCCCAAGCTTCTGCAACTGCTTTTCTCTCATGGACGGATAAGGATGTTCCTTCTCCGGTTGTTCCACTGACTGAATATTTATTGATTATTAAAAAGAAATTATTTAAAAAATGAGATATTACATAGGAATAATTGGATGATTGTTTAAATTAATGTAAGTTCAGCTATTTATTATTATTGACTGTTTTATGTAAACCGTATTTATATCTATAATTTTTCTTATTGCCATTACTTTTTCATTTTATTTGTGTAATTAATTATTATATACATGATAATATTGTATTAAGTTATAAACATTATCAAGATGTTTAAGATTTTTTAATAAGGCTTTATATTATTATTATTATAAAAATTAACTTATTATCATTTCCAACTAATTTCAATTAACCAACGTACTTCAATTAATTAATGATTTATTTAAATAAAACTAATTTCCTTGTTACGAATGTACATATATATGTATTGACAATTTATGTATATAAAGCATACCAAGAATGCCATTGATGTGCCTTTTGGCAAGATATTTAGCGTATGCCGGAATTATTGATAAATTCAAACTTCTTTCGCTAGAATAACAATAATAATCAGTAACACTACACGTAAGTCTTTCGAAAAATTTTTGCTATATTATATAACGTATAAATTACTTATCAATGTTGAATGGTGTAAAAACTGGGGCTATAACTCCTTTATATGTGAAGCTAATTTTTTTCTATTTTTAAAATAAAATAAATTTTACTATATATTTATATGAATATTAGATTTATATAATTTACATAAAATTCTTTTAAGATTTATGTTGCACTAATACAATTCAACAGATTATTAATTATTTTTAGGTAAAAACATTTATTTAAGAATTTCATAATTATATACCAATTTAATCAGTTTCACACATTATTATTTATTATTGCCTTTAAACTTACTGACATGTTAAAAATAAATTTTTTGATGATCAAAAACGGGTAAAACGATCGGAATTAAAAGTGAAAGCAAACTAAATTATTCTATCTCAGCATACGTATTATATTATCAGCGTTGTTATTGAATCACGTGATAAGATAAGTTACCATAAACTCTTGGATTTTTAAAAATAAAGTAAATTTCAAGTTTATCTGTAATATTGTATTATTTTTTGTTGTTAATAATTATATTTTTGCATTCTGAAAAAATTATTTTTTATTAAATTTATTCTAGAATATATTGAAAAAATTATTTTAAAAATTAATAAAATATTGATTCAATATACAGATTATTTAATTTTTATTTTTCATTTATCATTTGTTATATATATTTGTTATATATTTAAACTTAAAAAATTTTCAATTTGTCATACATTTTCTATTTTTTTAATACATTTACTCTAAAGATTTTCATATTTTGTAAGTTTATTATTATATTATATTTCCTAATATTACATAAATCATAGCAATACTAATATATTTATATTTATTTCTATGATAAATTTATTAACATAAAAGAATGTACACATTAGAATGTAAATAATATATGTAAAATTTTCTATAGCACAATTAATTTTATTAAATATTGTCAAAGAAAAATTCGTATACATAATTTAAATGTAGAATAAGCATTAAATTTTTAAAAAATTTTAAAAATTTGTTTATAATTATGGAATCCTGAATGACATTATAGTTAAAAAAAATAAAAAATTTGTATTAAATGTTTTAAAAATTTAACATATTTTCAAAGTAGTATTCACAATATAAGAATGCTAGTAATATATACATATTTATAAAAAAGCATTAGTTGGCTTGTTAATTAATTATTTTTCTATTTTGTTATTGATTTTATTACTTGATTTCCATGAATAAAAATTTAACATAAATTATTTTCTACATCGACAATAAGGTAAAATAATAAATAGTCTCTTAAAGTTATATAGCAAAAATTCGACAAAGGTTTTGTAAAAATGCTCTTTATTTTTTATGTACATGTAGATTCATCAACAATGTTAATAATAATGTAATAATTATTCTAATAATTATAAGTAATTGTAATTTTTGTAATCTAAGTGGCCGAATGCTGTGAGTTACACAATTGTTACTTTAATATTTATTAGTATTAATACACATTTCTTTCTTAGAAATGAATGTAGAGAGACTATTTACGCCAAAATGGTTTCCCGGAAAATACAGTATGGCGACAGTTTCATAATGTTGTACAGTGTATTACGGTTAATATTTTTATACTGTATATGCGAGGAATACAGATGTGTTAATCATTAATAGCATTATTATTATTATTATTATTATTATTATTATTATTATTATTATTATTATTATTATTATTATTATTATTATTATTATTATTAATATTATTAATATTATTATTATTATTATTCTTATTATTATTACTATTATTATTTTTTTTTTAAATGTCTGTGCTTATGTTTCTGCTATGAACAAGTACAACCAATTTAAATTTTTATTATAATTCGAAATTATCTGCGCATCAGGTTAAGATATTATTTTGGCTCTTATATTGCTTATTAATGTTATTTTTAATCCATTTTTCTCTACTTCCGGTTATTTTTATTTTTTTGCATCGTTTTTTGCGCTTTCTATGTCAAATACCACTTTAAATACGATAAGTCATATTTGTCTACTTATTTATGAAAGCGTATGTGTTCCCGAGTGAAGAATTTGTTTGCGTAAAAAATGAGCAAAATAAAGGGAAAGGTCAGCTATGGACAATCAGAGGAAGTATTTGTCCTGAAGAACCATAAATTGATCCTAATATAATCATATTATGTACAGATGATGGAGGATAAAATATGTGGGTACATGTCGATGTCGATATTCCAACTATAAATACATTTAAACGTAAGACGAGTACAATTTGACACAGACGCGCACGCACACACTCACGCACGCAAGCCCCCCCCCCGCCACACACATTTCTGTTATATAAGAAAAATGATTTGAGTTATAGGCATTTCTTGAATTTATATAATTGTTTGTTCTTTATTATATATTTGTAAGACATAAATATTATAAATTTTACTGCGACAGGTCAATCTCATTGCGTCAAATTTGTACCTCTTCCTAAATCAAATATTAAATATGAAAAATAATATTTAATGTTTAAGATTTACTTAAGAAGTTTTATTTTTATTAATAAATAATCCATTAGAGCACATTTTCATTTCGTTTATTTGAAAAATAACATTTTTTATATTTTTTAATTTATAATTATATGTATACATGGGCTTTTATTACGCATTGTAATTATAAATAAAGTTTAGTAATTTTAAAATAACGGATCGGTTTTTATTTAATTATAATTTCAAAAATAATAATATAAAATAAATTATTACAACATTTGTACGTATTAGATTACATTAGGCTTACAAGATAATTGCAGTGTATTATCTTCGTATAAAATACATTCCGTGATTACTTTTATACAAATTCTTTAATTATATAATGTTTATTATTCATAACAATTATTTATTATCAAGAAAGTAGCATTTATTTTCTGCGTTATAGATTTTATCATTTTTTATGCACAAAATATAAAAAATGTATAATTCAAATTAACGAAGACTTTCGAAATGTTCTCATTTGCGGTTGACAATTATACATTTGTTAAAATATAATACATTAAACATTAGTTGAATCTAATTTTTTTTTTTTTTTTTTGACAATAAACTCCATAAAAATTTTTAATAAACTGCTGTAATAAATATACCACTATGGATCCTTTTATTATTTGCCCGACCAGCGAGCTGTAACATATTTGAAAAGTTCTTAAAAAATTGCAACAAACAAATTTAATGATTATAATTTTATTTTTCGTTTTAAAATCTGTGATTTCAGTTTTATTTTTCATTTATTCATCACATCTGAGGTATAAAACTCTCGTTGAATCAATTTTTTTTAATTTTAGTGATATACGTGAGGAATGAAATGTCTATCGGTTGAATATAATTTGAATACATTTTATGGTATCTTCTAAATTTGTATCAATATTATTACTCAAGATAATCTATTCAATTAATTATATTATTTTAACAGTTAATACAACTTCTTAAGTTTCTATTATCTACTTACTTTACTAATTAAAGAATTCTATTTCTTATAGATAGATTGAAATTTTTTTAAAAAACAATTCTTATAAATTATCTGAAGATAATTTAACAAACTAATTTTTTAATTAATAAAGTACTTTGTATAAAAGTAAATATTGATAAAAACTTAAACTATAATAAAACTATTTTTACACATTTCTTTTGTACTGTACACTAAAAATAAATACAATAAATAGTAATTATTTTTAATTTTAATTACATAACACAAGTTTTCTAAATTTAATATTATATCAATCCATATATTTGCTTTAATTTTTAATTTTTGACTAGATATAATCTTATATTAAATAGTATGAAAGTAATTTTGTTAGTCAACTGACATAAATAATTTCCATTTTTTATTAGTAACTGATTTTTTTTTCGTGAAATATTATTAGTTGATTAAAATTGTTTTTATTGTAAGGTATTGACTACAGTTTATGTAATTTTCGACATAGAAGAGTATTCAATATATTTGTATAACTTCAAATGTCACGTTTGAGTATTCTTGAATTAACAATTCTATATTCATGAATACCATTAAAGAATCTATATTTTTTACAAGAGTAATGTAAAAGATGTAAAAAATATTATTATTTTAATTTATTGTAATTTTTTACTTATTTAAATATTATTTATTTAATAGTCATTTTAATGTTAAAGTGAATTTTTAAAATTATGAATTAGTTATTATCTAAATATACACAGATTACTAAAATATTTATTAAAAAATATTTTTATAAACTTGGCAATTGCCGTGAATTTCCCAAAATAAAAATCCAAATTGATTTTTTCGATAATTAATGAAGCTTTACAAAGTTGAAGCTTAAGTTTCAAGTTTTAATTGCAAAGCCATCAGTATTACCAAGCTTCACAATATTTATTTTGTATGTACTATCTTTATATATTCTCGTGTTTATATCCCCTTTTTATATGCCCGTGTGACTGTGCATATAAAAAGTGTGCGTGTGTGCGTGTATCACGTAAGAATTTGTAATTTATTTTAATTATTTATGTAATGTATATAGTTATATTAAAATTTTTTATATCTCATATCCATTTTTAAAATAGAGATTATAGATTTCTTATTGATATTAATTTAGTAGATACCATAAAGAATAAATTATATAAATAAAACGTGGATTATATTTATAATATACGCTGTACTGTATATGTGGTAGGTTTATTTTTTATTAGCTTGATTTTCTGGCTACTAATACATGTAAGTTTATCGTACAGATAATATGATACAGTTAGAGTAAATCAACTATGTTTATTTACACAATGTTTATGGCTACATTTATTCAATAATTTTTATGTGATAAGAAAAGAATAAGATCTGATTAATAATAATTTAATACTGCTCACGGTTCCTCAAAATAACAATTACTTGTATTATTTTTTTCTTCAGATTTTCGATTTTGCTTATTTCTTCCATTAATCATCTTATGAATATGGTCCCGAATCTTTAAAAGTAGTCACAAGTTAAGTACGTCGTTATAAGACCTTATGATCGTAGAAGCAGTGTTGCCTGTTAAATAATTTTTCTCGATATGCATACGCTTTTATTTGAGGAAGATAATAGGATATTTATATTTTTCAATCTCGAACACGACATTTTTTTCTACAATTTTTATTTTATTCCAATAAAATGAACAATTAATATTTTATTATATAAAACTGAACTTACATTATAATATTTTTTTAATTCGAGAAACTTTTTAAATACTAATTCACATAATTTTGATGTTTTTTAATTAACGTATTTTTATAAAACAAAATTTTTACACGTAATTATTTTTGTTTTGTTTTGTTTTGTTTTTTTTGTTCTTTAAATACTAGATATAAAAAAGATCCAATACGTATATACGTAACGTTTAAAAGATCTGTTTAGATAATAAACGTTATTAATTATATTTAAATTGGAGTTTTATAAATCTAAAATCGTGTTCGAAATTTTATTTGTATACAATATAGAGAAAATTTTTTCTAAAATTTTAATGTCATATTTATTATTAAAAGTTTCCTACTTTAATATATTTTTTTTTTTATTATTTCTCGAAGAATTCATTGCTCTATGCATAATCGATGTTGTTCTCATATGGAGATCGTAAAGAATTATATATGTAATTGCGCGTCGATCCATCGATCGTAACAGGTACATAATGTAGATAAAATTAGACATTTAAATACATTATTTTCTGAAGAAGAATTAACAAAATTTGTAAATATTTATTTCTCTATGTTTATCCTCATGAATCCTCGTGAAATAATTTTATAAAATTTTATTCAAATTAAAATTACTGCATAGAAACGAATGGATATGCAAGTTCTATGATATTATTTGATTAGTGCATCAACACTTAAATGGTCCGTTTTTCTTGGAATTGTACAAGTAATCATATACGAGGATTTATGATGACAATTAATTTTTCATGAAAAAAATCCATCTATCTACAAATATTTGAATTATTTTTTTTTTTTTTTTTACTAATAATTTATACTTTATTTGTTTTTGAAGCTTTTTATTATATGTTTTAATAATTAAAAGGTTTGGTTTTTTTTCAGTAAAACGAATAAAATTTTATCTAAAAGGTTCTAAGTACTGAAGTAGCGAATAACATTTTTAAATTTTCGATTAGAAACCATATTAATAATTTTTTATAAGTTCATGTCTGTCATAAAATTAGAAAAATTTAATTAGCATGTATTTAAAATTGAGTCATAACAACTTACGTATTAATTACTTATTCGTTGTAGAAAAATAAAAGCCCTTCGATGCGAGACATAAAAATGGGGATTATTGCTTTACTTAATAATTTCTTGTCTCGCCTAGTTTTTATGTACTTTATCATAAATGATAAAATTTTAGTGAGAAAGTTTTAAATGTAGTTTTTAGCGACCTTCGAATGTGAGATCGACGAATCGATGGCGCTGACATTGACTTGGAAGTGTACGCAATTGGCACTCGTCGAGTTTTCTTCTCTTAAAATTTTTTTATATATATTTATATATATGTAAATATATTAATATTTATATATATTGTATATATTTATATATATGCACTATGTAACGAATGAAAATTTTTATGTCTAGTACACCGTTCACGTTTGCATTTTATAATTCAAGTTTATAGATAAATATTTTAAACGATTATTTATTTAATTAATTTAGTTAATTCTATCGTGCATTATTATTTTTATTAACGCGCTAAGGTTCAAGAGCAGAGTCTTGGTAATTTTTGCAGCTTAAGGGATTATATAAGTACATAATAAATTGTCTCTTTCGTTTGCCATTCAACCAATTTTTATGCCACAAAGCGAATGCTACATAATTCAAGTTTTTATTACATCAAACATTAACTTAAAGAATTTTTATATTTTAAATATTTCAATGCTTTCTAGTATACAGTCTACTTTATTAAATAAATTATTACTAATACTGCTACTACTACCACTACTACTACTACTACTACTACCACTACGACTACTACTATTATTACCACTACCAACACTACTACCACCACCAACACTACTACCACTACCAACTACTACTACTACTACTACTACTACTACTAGTATTACTGCTGCTACTACTACTACTACTACTACTACTACTACTACTACTACTACTGCTACTACTACTACTACTACTACTACTACTACTACTACTACTACTACTACTACTACTACTACTACTACTACTACTACTACTACTACTACTACTACTACTACTACTACTACTACTACTACTACTACTACTACTACTACTACTACTACTACTACTACTACTACTACTACTACTACTACTACTACTACTACTACTACTACTACTACTACTACTACTACTACTACTACTACTACTACTACTACTACTACTACTACTACTACTACTACTACTACTACTACTACTACTACTACTACTACTACTACTACTACTACTACTACTACTACTACTACTACTACTACTACTACTACTACTACTACTACTACTACTACTACTACTACTACTACCACTACCACTACTACTACTACTACTACTACTGCTGCTGCTGCTGCTGCTGCTGCTGCGTCCGCTACTACTACTATTACTGCTACGACTGCTGCTACTGCTATTATTATTATTATTATATTTTATTATTATCATTAATAATTAATTTCTTATTATGCTTAAATCCTATGTCTCTTGACGATAAATTAAAATTTTTAAACAAGTGACTTTTTTCTGTAAAATTACTTTGTAAAGTAATATTCTGTTTATATTTACTTTATAGACTAGTAAATGGATTCATAACATACAATTAGCAATTTCAGTATATAAAAATTAAATTAGATTTCAAATTAGAAATTAAATTTAAACGGCTGATGATATTATGAAAAATTTTTATTAGTTTAAGAAGCATTCGCCCTGGGTCGATCTCATTGTATATCATTACCATTGCATTCCTTGCTATATTTCCGTCAGGTAACTAACTATTGTGTATCTTTAATATTGAATCTGATGAAAGATATTTGAAGCGATTTGAATAAAAGCTTACGATCTTACTGTTGTCGTATTTTACACTTTAAGTGGCCTCGAAGAGGCCGTAAGAAAACTAATACATTATGTACATTCGCAGTACACCATTGTCCATATTTGTCTAATACTTGAATAGAAATAATTTAATATGATGTAGGCATTTTACGATTACTAATTTTATTTCATAAGGTATCAAGTATGGAGATGTTTTATACCTTAACTGTGTTTATTCTGTTTTTCTATGCATTATAAGCCTTTATTTTTGTAAGTATCCTATTTACATACACGAATAATTTTATTACTATATGTATTCATAATTTATACACAAATATGATTTTAGCGATGTAAAAGTTTGAAATTAAATAACATCTAGAGGTTCTTTAATCGCTCTTGTTTATAAACAAATAAAGGAGATAATGTTTTTTATGAAAATGATTATAAGAATTTTTTTTTTAAACTTTCTTAGAAAGTTTGTTGTCAAATATATTTATACTTGTAAATAATGTACTTGTAAATTGAATTTAAATTTTATCTTTTTGAAATACGTTTTCCGTAAGAACGAAAAATGAGAATAAAATAAATTGCTATTAAATAATAGAAATAAAATAAAATATAGTTTAATAAAGTATATGATACTGTGAACATGTATGGTGAACTCATTATTGTCAGAAGGAACAAGATAACAATAGATAAAAATAGATAAAATATTTAATCTATTTAAATGGATGTATACGTTCTATTAAATTTGTTTAAAGTACTTTAATTAATGGGCCAGAAACTGTCATCGATTAGATTTACGACAGTATAATCGTTATTCGTTTATTTATTTATTTATTTATTTATTTATTTATTTGTTAGAAGTATAAAAAAGAAAATCACAATTTGTTCCTTTTCAAAAAAGAAAGAATCAATGTACATGTACGATTGAATTTGAAATTAGGGCGACGCGCAAGTGCTTGGTTATATTATAACGTTTTTCGAATGTCGTTAATTCCTCTTAGAAGAAAATATTGAGGAAAGCGACGTCGCCCTCGACTGCCACTATGACTTCCAAGCGCAAAATTTCCTCAACGACATCTTCTTCAGCTGCATGGCGGCGTTCATGAGATCGGACTCCCGCGCGTCTTCGCCGTCGGAATGAACCTCCCGTCTCCTTCCTGTCAATAAAAATCGATGCCTGACGCTACGGGAAGTCGGATCGGACAGTGCTTCCGCGACCGGGACCTTCTCCTTACTGGAGCCAGGTAACGAGACCGATCTACCTACGGAAAAGCCTTTACTTATTTTGTCGAGCGTCGCGGGAAGCAGATGTCGTCTAGGTATGGCTTGCTCGCGCTCCCTCAGGATGAACCTGCCCAGCGTCTTCCAAAATGCCTGGGTACTGTAAACGTTCTCGTTATCGCCGAGTATTCGAAATTGGCATTTCCCGCTGCCCACCGCCCCCGTTCCCCCCCATTCGAGTTCCTCCACAAGCGCGAACTTGGTCGGATCTTCCATGCGACGGGCTTTCACCAATGCTTGAGCCAGGACGTCTTGGGCGGAGCTTGTAACTGGGACACGGAGAATCGCGTACGGGATTTCCGGCGAGACGTTATAGATGCAGACAAGGAAGGTGTCAGCCTCCTCCCAGATGTGCGTCGCTTGATCCCGGCTGCTTCCGTTTCCGCCGAGTTTCGAGTGCCCGGCGGTACTTCTGATAGAGGCCAGCCAAGCCCGACTGCTCGGATCGTCCCCGACGCGCTTCAATAGGAAACGACCTTGACCCTTCCATTCCGCTTGGGCCTCGAGTGGCCGTTCCGTCGGATCGAGAACCCTTTGAGTCGGGAGCTCTTCGCGATCCCGTTTCTCCCAACCCCTGGACACCTCCTCCACGAGAATGTACTCGTCCACGTGGTCCGGGGATGTATTGGCCTTCTGGAGGGCTTGGAGCATTACTTCTTGAGTTGTGCTCTCCTGAGTGACCTTGAGAATGGTATAGGGCTCGTCGGCGACGACGTGGTAAACCTTGAGGAAGAACATGCGGCGCTTGAGGGTGATGCCCCCGAGTCCGGCATCCACGGTCGTAAGCTTTTCCGGCTCCTTGTTCGAGGACAATCGCTTCGACGATTCCTTGTGATCGCGGCAACAGGTGTTGTAATCGAGGCTCTCCTCCTCTATGCGTGAGTAGATAAAGAGAGTCGACAGGGCGAGGGCTTTGTTTTTCATCGAGCGTAAGCGGACGTGTCGATATCCGGGCCGGAGGCATTTCAGGGGCAGGACTCGCTGGGCTATCGGGTGATGCGAGTTTGCGTCGATTATGCCAAAGCGCAGGAAAGCGAGATCTTTGAACATGACTTGGAAGCAGAATTTCTCGTTCCAAATAGGATTCAAGGCGTTACCTTGAATTATTTTGGTTTTGTGCTTGGCACAGTCTATAGGTATGCCGACTAGCTCGATCTCCACGTAAGTGCTAGTCAGCAGGTTAGACGGCGACACGTATTGCCCGGATACTATGGAAAGAGTGAGATGGGCCGAATGGAGACCGTCGAACTCCTTGTCCCATGGATTGAAACGCCTGCAATGAAACATATTCCTTCCTTACTATACTTTTCTAGAATTTTGTACTTACTGCTTTTTTTTCTTTTTCTTTTTCCTTTTAGCTCATTTGTTTTTATCTCCAACGATACTTAATACAAATTTAATAGAAATATTTTATAAAAAATAAACGTAATAGATTAGATTTTACGCTGGGAAAAGCGAGGGGTGGGGGGGGGTGGAGAGTTCAATAAATATTTTCAACGATTTGTCGCTATTTATTTATTGGGGCAAGAAATGAAGCGCTAAGTAATGAAGTAAATTTTGTATGCGGATTGTCTCACCTGTACATCATGTGCTTTTTGTCCCACATGACGGAGGGCTTACGCACGTATCCGCATTGTCCATTTTGCTCGAACATGGCAGCATTGAGATGCAAGGCCGCGTCGTCGGTCTGATAATTAAGCGCGACCATTTGAATGCCGAAGGCCCAAAATATAACTGGATTAAAGTTCGAGGAGTCTATCCTCATGCCCGCTGGATACGTCCTGATTAATTGCGTCTCCGCGTGGGTCAGGACGCCCAACGGCTGCTTCCTGCATATCTTCTTAGCCGCGCTCTCGTTTAACGATGACGTTTGGAAGCAAGCCGGCATACCTCTCTGCGATCTGAAAGACAAATAATCCGTAATAATACTACAAAGTAATAATATCTCCCACCCGTTCGGCAGGGTTACTTAAGAATTTAAGCTCAAAGCACGCTCCTGCTTTCCTCCCGTTCACCTTTCGCATCGCCATTGTTATCCATCAGGTTATCTACATAAGCGCATCATACTATCTCGTTAGGGAATAAATAACGATTTTTTTTTTTAAAGAAAAAATAGAAAAAATCATCTGTATTTCTAAATTAAGGCTTATTGTATTCTACGTATTACGTGTTTAGGAATATTGTACCGTTGTAACCGTTGTTGTAAGGGAAAAATACGAAATGCTCCGGAGCCCCGGAGTGGGCTGGCTAGGTTCCGCAATTACCTGAAAGGGTTCTCAATGTTGTTGCCGCCACTGGCAATAGATGTCGAGGTCGATAAACTCTGAGGTGAACCAGAGGACGAGCCCGCCATACCACCGGTTCCTATGCCTGCGATGCTGTGACGCTGGACTTGGCTCGTGTGAGGCTGATGCCGTGATTTGCTCGCACCTGTTGGTCCGGGCGTCGTGTTCAGACCTCGAAATTTTATTGCCTGAAGGTAAATGACGAGGTCCGAGAGTTCCTTGGCTATTTGGCTACTTTGCTTTTGCGCCTTATCGTCCACCGTCGGGTCGCTTTTCAACCGGTTGTGTGACACCTGGCTATTACCCAGATAACGCTCGTAACTTGAGATCGAGTTATCTGTAATATTTCCTCAACATCCTTTAATTAATTTTCATTCGTGCATCGCATGCTCAATTCTACATTACCACTCTCATATTATGGACTTTACTAATACTTTGCTAATACCTCCACGCCCAATATTACAATTATTTCTACTTATTCTACTTATTTCTTCGCCACATTGACTTTTTATGTTTTAACAAAGTTTAATATTAATTAAGTTCAACTAATTTGCATCCTAGATTTTTAAGATTCATAAAGGTCCATTATTATATTGGAATTAAATTATGATTTTTATTTTTATGAAATAAGCCGTATGAGCTTTAAATAAGTACGAAATAAATATAATACTTTTATTTCATAATACGGTGAGATATATATCTTCATTCATCGATACTTATTACCAATTAAGTAAATTTTCGCTTTTGTAGATTAATAATAGCCACATATTAAATGCAAATTTTTGTAAAACCTCGTAATATTATATAGATACTGCAATTTTTCATTTGATTTCATTTGTTCAATAATACAAATATAAATTTTTTTTTTATTCAAACTAAATTCCCTCTTTTCCTTTCCAAATAACATTAAACCTTGCAATGAATTAATAAGGGATAAAAAGGGAATTTTTTAAAATAAAATAGTTAACATAGTTTCGATGTAATAAAATAATTTCACTATTTATGAATAATCAATGTTATTAATTAAGCTAGTGTATTCCGGTATTTATAGGATAGTTTTTTCTTAATTCTGATTAAGAAAAGCTTAGGATTGAAATTACGTTAGAAATGACAGAAACAAAATCGATTCTTTTATCAATACCAGAAATTGCATCAGATGAAATATTATCTCAGCATAATTATATTGGAATTATATTACCATTTTTTATGAAATAAGACAATTTAATTAAATTTTCAATGTATTTGTAATTCAACGAGTAGAGAAAAATGAATTCGTATTTAGAAGGTCTCTCGATAATTTAATTTGATAACAATATCATAATTAATACTAGTGATAATAATAATAATATGACGAATAATAAGTATAATAATAGTATATTCGAATTTCTTTTAGGTAAAGAAAAAAAAAATAATAAAATAATAAAAATAAATAATGTAAAGGAAAGATCTAAATAATAAGATCAGTATAATGATATTACATTGCTTATACGTTATACGGTATAAGGTAAGTAAGAATCTAATATTCATCATTGTCAAAATAGTTTTAAAGTTTATTAGGTGGATACTTGGGTTAAGTGTTAGTTGAAGAGTTATTTTAAGAATAATTAAAGTATAGCTACTTGTCAGGATACAGAAGAAAAATTAGTAGCTTTATTAAATGAAAGATAAGCGAGCAGGAGAATTTTGGCATTAATTATACAAGGTAGTGATAAATCTCTACGGACTCACCGTCGACATTGTAGTCCTCGTCATCGTCCTCGTCATCGTCCTCGTCCTCGCTGTAATATTCGACGACGGAGGTGTTGCTAATATCGGTTCGCATCTGCTTCATCGAAGAGGCGCGTTCGGATATAAGCATTTTGCCGCGGTGGGAGGGCATCGGCAGAGGCACTAGAGGCCCCGTAGGATCCACAACCAACTTTTTGTTCTTAACGAGAATCCGATAGCGCAACTGGGACGGCGAAGGCAGCTGCGGATCGTCAAAATCCGATTCGAACAAAAAATTCGTTACCAGCTTCTCCCCGAAAACCGTCTGAAACATTCATATTCTTAACTTTTTTTTTTGTATACCATGATTCACGTGTTCCTTATAATGCTCGATCCTCCTGCATTCGCTCAATTGAGCATTTCCATTTTTAATTGGAAAACTGCAAAATGGACGTACACAAAGAATCCATAATAAAATCTCTCTAAGATGCTCTTAGATTAATTTTTCGTCGCTTAAGGCTTTGTTTCATACTTTTACGTATGAAACTAAGAGACGGCGGCAAGAAAATAAATAGATAAATAAATATATTATTAAATAAATTTGAGCGAAATTTATTTTTAATCTGTAAGAAGTGATAAAGATTTTATAGAATTCATAAAGAATTTGATGATTCCGTAACTTTTAATTAGAGAATTTCATAATAATTTATAGTTTATATAAGGCTCAGTTGTATATCGATTCAGAGCTTTTTAGTTACGTATAAAATATCATACGGTAAGCATTATTATATAATGTGAAAAGATAGTACGAAGCGTCCGTAAAATATTAAAAATGATTTATATGCTATAGTCGTTCCTAAATACTTTATGTCACAATGAGTAATTATAAATGTACGTTATAATTGAGTTTTATACAGTACGTATGACGGTCATACATAAGAAGATGGTGGGAGTGGTCGTAAAGGCGGTGAGCTTGGAGTGGGTCCTCGAGGTGGTCGGGGCGAAAGACGGGGAGGAGATTCGGTAAGAGCACATTACCTGAAAGATCTGAGCCATTCGTGCCTGTTGACTCTGAGAGCAGTGATTTTCTATCGATAGTATTACTGGATATGGCGAATTTATGAAAGCGCTTCTGTCAATCGCCTCGACAACTGATCGGAAAGGTATTTTCGTCGTGAAAGTGTGCCCATGATAAATTAAAGGAGATCCATCATCGCCGTCCCAACAATCCAATTCTACGCATCGACAGCCAGTCAGTAATACCTGTCGCATACGATATAACGATTAATTAATGCATTCTACTTTTAATTAAAAAGCGTATCTTTCTCCTCTGCATCGCTATGAACAATTTAAATTATATTATTCAAGCAATGAATTTATTCTCAATCGTACGATTCTTATTTTTTCGTTAATAAACAATTATTTCAGTGCCAATAAAATGAAATGCATACAAAATACCTACAAAATAAAATTGTTATTTCCAACATCGCTGTATGGAATTCATTATCTTTTATTTATGTATTAAATATTTTTTAAATCGTGAGCTTATAATGTTGGATATATTTTACAATTTCTGCTTAGTCATGTGTTTCGTGTTTTCTTTTTCTTTTTTCTTTTTTTAGTACATATTTAGCATTTCGCCTTATATGTTTCGAGTACTCTTCCATTTTTCACATTTAAACAGACGTTGATTCATATATCTACGTAAATTGGAAAAAATAAAGTATTTACTATATTATCGTTCTGTAGGATTAAAGCTAATAAAGAATAGCCAAAAGTTTTTAAAATTCAAACAATATGGCAGCTTTTGACTTTGGTTAGATTCGCAATTATCCGAGTATTTTCTCACTTTCACAATATTATAATAGTCAGTATATAAAATTTGAGAATATGAACGAGTCAATATCGACGAGTTTATCGATGACCGAGAAGGTTTCTCAACAGTTTCTGGACATAGTAATACAATAAATAATATAGTTTAGAGGATGAATATGAACTGTATTAAAGCTGATTATTCACCAAGTCCTGGACGGAAAGCTAAAGTTAATCAAGCGTCGGCGTCGGAATGCCGCAACAAAGGCCGCATAAGATGTTATGTAAGAGAATAGGTAGAGAAATAGTCGCGGTATAACACGTCCAGGCGTATCCGGAAGAGGTCGGATGGGGAGGTCGGGTGGGAGTGGGGATTGAACGGTCGGGATGGTAATAAAGTTACCTGGGAATAAAGCTGCACAGAGGATTCGCCTTTCAGTTGGTGACCGGTCAGGTACGTGTTGTGTGAGCTCGCTATGTAATATTGCGACATTGGCTGCTTCATTTCGCACTCGTCCGGTAAAGCGTATTCGTTGGGAAAGGCATAATTGTCCTTGTCCATCATGTAGCGAGCAAAGCCCTCAAAAGATAAACACCACTGTATGCGCAGCACTGGATCTGGTTCGTGTCTCTGTAAAACGACATCAAACATCCCTCAATTTCTAATTACTAGCACTATACATCAACATAGACATTCATCTCCTATGGCCAGATGCTTGGAGATCTATTGATCATTAGACGGTTTCATAGCTACGCCAATATATATATATATATGTGTATGTGTGTGTGTGTGTGTATGCATGTATGCATGTACGTATGTATGTATGCATGCATGTATGTATATAATATGTGCACGTGTACATGTGTAGAGATAGATAAATAAATAGGAAGAAAGATGCTCGAAATATAAGACGCCTTCTGCTACATATAAATTTTACCGCTTGAATAATGATTAGCAAGATGTCAATATCGCAATAGAAAAAATATGAAATGTTGGCGCTGTTTATATAGCCACGAGTCTGTATACCCTTGTCTTTATTAGTTTAGTACACTCAGCACTTCCATGTTAGAGGTTTATCAAAATTTGTTCTATTTATTTAAGGGACTAAATCCTGCGCAATGTCATCTTTATAGTAGCTTTATGAATTGACTTTATGTGGACTATGAATAATGTATCATAACGGGAAAGAAATATAGAGAGAAAGTGAGGAGGATAGAAGAAGAAAATGTAGAGATTGAAAAACAGAACGAATAACACGAATCGGAAAAAGTAAAATGAAAGAATGAAAAAATTAAAATATATTATGTCATATATTACAGGTGAGAAAAATTATTATGAAGCATTTTAATATATCACAAATACATTGTAAAGGCAAATATAAAATTTAATTTTACATTTATCATTAGCCTATGTACACATACATATTTTATATTTCAACATATTACTACTTACAAAAAAATTGCTAAAAATATTATTAAAATTAATTTTCCTTCAAATAATTGAATATTCTATCATGACGAAACTTTAATTACTTTATTTAAATCATTACTTTATTAATTTGAGATAAAACGAACAAAATTAACAAATAAATATATGTGAATTGAAATAATTAAATTTGATATTTGAATTTCCTGTATTTAACGTGTCTTTTTATATAATATAAATACATAAAGAATTTGCGCTTATAAATTTTGTTTGTTGGTCAAGAATTTATCACAAGTAATTGGATTTTAATAATGAATTTGGTTTTATAACGTATAAATTATAGTAAGCAAATGTTTCGCTTATTAAATGCATCCCTTCGAAATATAAATAAAACTTTTTTTTTCTATTCGATTTTCATATAAATGCGTTCGTATTTTCTTTTGATCTAGTAGTGTACATATTAATATCCGTTTGACGTGGTTCAGACAACTCATAAATTTACATTAACCACAAATTTCTAGAAGTGAAAAATGTCTTTTGCTGCTTTAGCAAAGAAAGAGTTGAGAAAAGAAAAACTTTTGGTAAATAAATGAAGATAAACGTGTAGTTAAAATAATATAAGAAAGATAAGAAATAAATAGAGAAGGGACAAAGATGGCAGCGATAAATTCTTCGTTCGGGGAGGTGGTGATATTGCTCCTCGAATGTGTACTTGAGATAAATAATAAAATTTATCCGATTTTCAGTAAATTTTCGTTTTTGTCTTCTCCATGTACAACAAGCCTCACATCCATTACCATTTTAAATCGCTCTTCTTCCATATGAGCTTATTATCATAAATCGGCTTAATTGAAGGAGAATAAAAAGTAAAACGGGGATTATACTACAATTCCAATGAAAAAAGTAATAGAAATATTCTTTCCAAGCCTTGAAATTATAGAATATGAAATTTTATTTTTTTGAAACGTTACACTGATTTTAAAAACTATTTTTTTATTTTGATTCCTTTCAATGCCGAAACGCAGTTTTCTAATCATAACAGCTCATAAGGTATTTTAAATTACGAATACTTTACTGTGATTTTATGTATTTACTCCGTGCATCAATCAATATGAACATGTAGAAGGAAATCGAAACTAATTAGCATAATTAGCACGAAATATTGAAAATTAAATTTATAGTCATTAGAGCATTTAGCAAAATAATTTTAAAAGTTCACTCAACACCTCTTTAAAAAAACTTCATAGATCTAGTAGAAATCTATGATTATAATAATACTAAACGGTACTTTACTTTTTATTAGGCTAAAGTATGCTGTTCGCATGCCTTGAAATATGTTATAATGATATTACAAACGTTCATATCACATGTAGTACTTAATTTACGTAATTAAATTTAACGGTACGTATAATAAAAATTGCTGCCTTATAATTGCGGAGAAAATTATTATGCAAATTGGATCTTCGATTTTAATTAATCATAACAGTACACGAAATTATAAAAATGCATCATCTTTGTCAGAATAAATTATTTATATTGAACAGTATTATCGAATATATGGATACGAGATATACCGACAGAAGGTCATTTATAATTATTTATTGTTTATTCGATTATTATTGCTTGTTTTACATTTTACGAAGCCTCTGGTATGGATTAATCTAAGTTTTAAGAATTTTCAATCGGCTTTGCTTACCTTTATTAGGTTCTTGATCTCGTCCTCGGGGAGCTTTTCTTGCTGCCGGGACTCGAGAAATTTCGTGAAGGTGGCAAGGGTTATGACCTGTGATTTTGACGTGTCCACGCCCGAGCAATTATTTACAATGCTGGCTGAAGCTATGGCGTCGAAGACTTGCTTCTTATGTAGGTTGCTGCTCGTTTTGTACTCGTGACAGTCGATCGAGTTATTACGTGTTAATAGACCTAGTGAAAAACGATTCTCTTTTCAATAAAAACGCTCATGAGCAATTAGAGCGCAAAAAATTTTTTCACGATATTCATTCACCGCCTTTTTCGTCACTTCATCCAAATCAGACTTCACTAATCATTCTTTTTTTTAATTCGTCATTTTTTCCTGCCAAATCCGTAGATTAATTATACTTATATCTTATTAAGCAAACTGCTTTTATTATCGGTTGTTATTCTCTTTATTTTTACATCGAGCTTTTTCTACTCGATCGGTGTCTAAATTGCTTATATTAATAATTTTAATTTTAAAAATATAATTTTTAATAACAAGTGCGAGAAAAGGTATGAATAAAAAATATCTGTAAGCAATCCTGTACTGCATTTATTCAAAGTAGAAATATTTTTCATAGAATTCACGGGCGCACAACATTTATCCACTTAAAAAATGAGTTATATTATACACGTATCATATTTTATATACAAATTCAGGGAATATAAATTTATCTGTAAATAATTTTTTATTCATCCTTCTCATCACATTCTGAAATTATATTATTAAATACAGTATAATTTACATAAAATAACTGTAAGGAATTTTTTGAACGGAATTTATTAATTATAGAAATTAAATAGAAAACATTAAATAAAATCAAATAAATTCAATAAAAGAAATAGTAAATAAAGGTTTATGCAGTAATGTGATTATAAAACTGTCTTAATTAATAATACTGTGCAAGCTTACAAATAATTTAATTAAATCTTAAGACGATTAATTTTAATGATGTTTCAATTTAGCTATCTCCATTGCCTTTATCCGCGGTCATTAAGGATATACGTATAATACGCGTTAAAATAAAAAAAAAGTTTCAAATACAATACGTAAAATACCCTGATATCTTAATGTGAATATGATAGATAGTAGTACGCTTTCATCGTGGCTCACTGTAGCGAAAGATTTCTTTTCTCCTAGAACTATTTCATCATTTTTAAATTACGGCATTGCATTGATTCAACAAGTTCAGAAAAGGGCTTTTAAAAATTTGAAATTGCAAATTTTAATTTAACGACTGAGAAGTGTAACGGAAATGAAGAATTATTATCTGAGGGAGTATTACAAAAAAATTATTAAACATCTCAACAAATTCTTAGGTAAATTGATGTAACACTCGCTAAAGAATCTCTATTCAATAAACTTTTAGCTCAAAAAAAGTTTATAATTCATATATTCCGGATGAAAAATGTATTTATGAGCCTTACATCAACTTGTATAATTAAAGAAAGTTTTAAAATGGTATAATTTCATCCAGTGGTATTAAATCTGAAACATTAGCGGTTTATTAGAATGTTTAATTAAAAAAATTGTCGCTTACAAAACGAATAAAGGCTGTTTGGTAATTTTTTTTTCTACTTGTCAGTATATTTTTCAACTAAAATAAACTTTTGACTGTCGGAGATGATTAATCTGAGAGAATCGCAAATTGATAAAAAAAGATCATTTCTTGTCAGTAGGAGTAGAAGCAGATTATGTTCATGATAATGCGAAACCATACATCGCCAAAGAAATCCTGAATATTATCCTTTCTCTATGTTAGATTTTTTTCTTCGCCCCCCGCCCCCCCCGCATCCCAGCCAAGATCACGAAAGTCTATCATTCAGAGAACTTTTGGTCGATTATAATAAGGATTTGTTAATTCTGGTAGATTTGATATCTGAGGTAAAGAAGCGTTAGTTTCATAAAATTAAAATTAATAGCCGTCGATGAAAGCGGCATTTGCCGATAACGCCAAGGTACAAAAGATCCATGGAAAATTATAGAAACTGATTCGCTGGATATTATATTATTATATTATATTATATTATATTATATTTTTGATCAATTATATTGAGAATTATTTTAAGAAGCCAGTGGATTTTCCAGTAGATTCGATACTCGAAAGACCTTGAAGAATCCGCGGGATCGGATCGATACATACACGAGACGCTAAATTATTTTAAGACTTGCAAAAAAGGGGTAGAAATTCTTTTGAAGTCGAAGTAGTCTTTCGGTATTTTCGTTTCGGATAAGACGGTATTTCGGTAAATTTCGGTATTCGGTAGGGTAAGGTTATGATATAGTAGGTGATTTGTATTATAGGAGGGCCGGGAGAAGATCCTGTCTCTTACCGATTCGTTGTGGCGTTGCGTCGCTCGTCTGCCTCAGTACGGACGGTCGTATGTTGAAGTCCCGAAGCGATCCATCACTTTGACTCCTGCAGGTGATTGCCAGCTGGCCGAAGAGATCCCGCAGGTCCTTCCTCGCCCTGAGGCTAAAAGACCTGAAGAGCGCGACGAATTCAACGAAGTTCAGCTGGGTCTCGTACATAATGGAGGTCGCTCGAGCCTTTACTTGCCAAGTCGCCTCTATTCCTCCGGATAAACCAAGGCCAGTGCCACTTCCGGCTCCGCTGATGTTAGAGCCATTTTTGTCCTTATCTCTGGAAACGCATAACAGACTACTCCGGACTTATAAATTTCTCAACCAGCGGATCCGCTCCATGTATTTCCCTATGTATTTTTCTATGTATTTTCCTGTATTTTGCAGGTTTTTACGTGCCGAGTTTGATAATGATTGGAGTTCTGGAGTTGGTCGTCGATGAAGCTTAAATACTTTGATGCCAAAATGTTTTGCGGCCTACATAGTTCGCTCTAATAGTATTATTCTCTAAGTAAATTCCAATATAGGAAAGTTCTGGCCACAAATCACCGGCGACGCGTTAAATAGTTTATTCGCGCGTGTTATCGTGTATTTCAAAAATCGAGTAACATTGCAGAGGAATGAGCTATTAGCCCAAATAATATAGAGGATTGTCGTAAGTGAGCTGTTTGACATTTACTTAATTTGAGAGGCCATCGATTATGATTTGATGATGATTTGTGCAACGAGGTGAGAAAGCCAGGTATCGATTGCACAGCGTGTAAATTGTGTATGGAGGGTGGGGTATTTAAGGGAGCCCGAGGCATTGAGTAAAGGAGTGCGCAGATCGATAGGTGAGTACCTTTGGAGGCTGGCGTAGGGCAGATTGACGACCCGCTCGACCGAGCCTGGAGGACTGCGCGGCGGCACTCGGTCCCGGGCTATTCTTGGAGAAGCCGGCATTATTTTCGTCAAGGACTCCCTGCTACCCTGGATGTGCCGTAGCGGCGTCGCCGATAAGCCCCCGCCGTCGGACGTCGAGATCTCGTATTGTTTGAAGCTGAGATCCTGCGAGAAGACATAGAAAAGACCGTATCACAGGATGTTTCTCGTTATAATTTACAACCGGGACTCATATCTCGTTATGTTTTATTGCAGCGCAGTCCTGGATCCCGAACTGACATTACGAGTTAATTATCCGCGTTTTATTTAGTCTTACGTCCTAGTTATCTGCTGGCTCTCTAAGCGATAGAAAAAAAAACAGAGAGGAAATAGAGAAAAAGAGAAAAATAGAAAAAGTGCAATGGAAGGCAATTGAGTAAAGAGCTCCCAGATTTGTATGGGGTAATAATAATTGAGTGGCAATTACGTTAATACAGCGGTATAAGCTGCTTGTAAGGCCGGTTAATCGCGTGGCTGAGAACAACCTGAAGAGATTTGCTACTCGGAGGAGAAATTCGAGATCATTACCTTTGTAAGGGCGTGGATATTCCCAATGGATTTGGTCTTCTTGCTCTTGGCGTTCCTCTTGCGCATGGTGTTGCCCCCCGTCGGGGATAGAGTCCCGATGCTCTCTGTCATCGACCAATCCCTACCGCCGAAGACGCGAATCGCATCCGCTGTCGTCGGCTCCGAGCATCGCTCTTCGAAGTAGAGCTGCAGGTACTTCTCCTTGAGCCAGCGGGACCGACGATCCGTCAGGTGCTGTTGACGCTTGAGGCCCCGCAGGATCCAGCAAAGGCCCATGTACCAGATTCTGGGGGAAGGGGGCGGGGTGAGCGGTACAAAAGGTTAAAAAAATTTACATTTCCTGTGAGACGACCTGCTTCTCTTATTTTTCATTTTAACGCTCTCACTTAAAGCTTCCATTTTATCATTAAATACGATACGATTTTACTAAATATCGTTGTCTACTTCAAAATATACATCAAACGTTCTTACTTCTTATATTACTCGGATTTTATTACGTTCAATTGCCATTAGAACGTTTATTCTTCTTCCTTCCTTTATGCCGTTAATTAAAAAACGTGGATTTGAAAATTTTATTAAACAATCGATACGCCGTTGTAATTCGTTTTGAAATCATGACTTTATACGTACATACATGTTTTCAGATTTATTATTTTAAGATATCTTTATAATTTTCAAAATTTTCAAATGTTCAAATTTTGTCAGATTATTTTACATTTAAATTCATATAATAATGAAATTTTAAAATTTTATATCATTAACTCATAGAGAATATTATGTATTCGATAAAGTAACTTAATTTTTTACATTGCTAACGCATTCACGTGTCAATTTATACATGTACATGTTGGCTATATATACATCCAATGTAAATTATTTGCATTTAAATGCAGAAAAAAAAATAAATATTGAAATATAAAAATTTTATAAATAATTTCACTTGCTCAATAGAGATAGTTTAACTGAAATTTTTATTGAAATAAGTAGTAATTACTAGCCGTTTTTCATATATTACACACGACACGACGAAAAGACGATTCTCTTTGAAAATTGAATTTCAAGTTTAAAAACGAAATTACTTTAATTTTTTTTCCGCATACCTACTTTACTTTTTAATCTACTTTACTTTTCATGGTATACGCACGCACAGTAATAAGTACCGCTTTCGTATTCAATATGAACTCTAATTGGAGTCTAGCTGTTGTTTTCATAATTCTATTAACTTCTTTAAAACTTATTATATAGAAGAAGTTTCGAATGCTATAGTCGAAATTTTCCGTACTCGTCCTTTAAACAAACAGATACCCATTGTTGTCCACTGTTAATTATACTATAAAAGGGCGTATTTTCGCAATTCAAAAGCAAAATACAATGTCGTAGATATGGAAATACTGTTTTGCTATTGACGGATGCGATTATAAGAAGTCAGAAGAAAATTTACAATTTGGAACGGGGGGGGCGGGGGGAGGGGAGTAGAAATATGATATGCTTTGTAAGAACGTACTTGCTCAGAGCTGGAGGACAGAGAAGGAAGATGAGCCGGTTGTCCGATAGATTGGAGCCGTACATGAGTCCGATGCAAGAGTCCGAGCCAGGTAGGCCGTACCTCTTGCATATGGCCCTGAGGTCATGGTCTCTGTCGCGGTCGCAACAACCAATCATAACTTCTTTAACACAAGAGAGGTCGAGATGGCCCTCCTCGAGGCTGACCGAGGCGCAGTCCGCTGGCTGAGCCGAATATCGGCTTACCAGTCCATTCGGTATGCCGTCCTCGAGGTTTACCGAGAGGTTGTACTCGGCGATGCTCGGGCCCGGACCCGTCACCCCCGTCTTGAGCGGACTCCAGCTTGGCTTCTCCCAGAGGAAGGTTCCGCAAGCGCGGTCGACCCGCGCGTACACCAGGGCCGTCCGGGAGGTGCCGCCCTCGCACTCCCAGTGGACGAGGGTCGTTCCATGATGAAGCAACTGGAACGTGAAAAACGAGGCCATTATTATTTCCTCTTCTTTCACTCGGACGGGAGAATATTCTTTTTATTCTATTTCGTTTTTTTTTTTTTTTTTTTTTTTTTTACCCTTGTGCATTTACAATCCTCGTGAAACTTTAACTCGAGATAGATTCTAGAGGGAGGACCGTATTTTACGCTTATTTTTTATGTTAAATATGCTTCGTTTAATAAGCTCAGTTTTTATTTTACAAGCAGACCTACGGCGCTTCTCGCGAAATTAATTTCTTCCATTCCTTTTCATTTCGCTCGGCTTCGTCAAGAAGATCTGTCTGTCGATTACACTTTTTCTCTCTCGCTCTAGGCTACCATTTAATACGCCCCACCCGCACCCCCACACCTATCCCAACCACCACCCCCACACACATACGCGCGTGTATACGCTTCTCCCGTACCGAACTTACTGAAAATAACAACGTGATACATTTGCCATGAGCTTCGATGCTCATCGAAAGTAAATTTATTCAACCTCTTCGTATTGATTGCTCTCATTATATTATTTAGCATTTAAATATGTATTTTCAATTTTCAATAGATATGGAAACGAAAAGAGAGTCTTATTTCAGCAAGTTTTTTTTCTTTGCAAATATGTATTTTCTCTGCGTTCGACGACACTTACCAATCTCTCGATTATTTTAAACGGAATAAAAAAAAAAAAAAAAAAAAACGAAACGAACATTTCTCGGATGCTTTTATAATAAAAATTTTTCTGTCAATATTGATTTTTAGTGATAAAAGTATGTCATTATTAAGTAGAAATAATTTCACTTATAACGTATACAAGATTTCACGAAATAATTCATCGAAGCTTTTATTATTTTCTTTGATCATGCTCATTCTGTATTCCATGAATTTTTACTCATAATACGGCCGATAAAGTGTACTATAAGAGCATTTAATGTCACATGCATGAAACCGTTCGTAAAAATAGTCGGATTTATGAAAGAATAATTTATAAAAATTATCTCCCGAATATGCATTTGCCTTTAATTCTTATATGAGAATTTTTTCCCTGCAAAATAAAGTTCTGGTGATTCTGTGACAAAGCATTCGTTATGTACAAGCTGTAGCGAGAATACTTTTTTTTTCTAAAGCAGCTTTACAAAAAACTGAGGAAATGACATTTTTCAATTAGATGAAATATTTAAAGATGTAAAGATTTAGTTAACCTTGTTAAATTAAAATTTGTCGCTTACTGTAGGCTTGTATGGATCGTAAGTAAATAAATTTCGTTTACAATTTTTATTAATAGTATCTTGCAATGCACGAAGCTTTCAAGTCATTAAAAAATACGCTTTTCTTCTGGAAGAGAAAAATTTTATTTGTAAAAAATGCGTTTAATTAAAAGAATTAAAATGCAAGACGACGAGTATCGACTATTTTAAAAAATTGCACGTACTCTTAATTTCATAATAATAATTAATTTCAGTGCTTGGAGCGTATAATTATTAAATTGACGTAGCTTTAAGAGTATTTCTTATAAGGCTTACGAAATTACTTTGACAACGTAATAATCTTAAGACGAGGAGCATAATTTTTATTTTTATTTTTATTTCATAGATACACGGGATAACGTTTTGCGATGTGTTTTTTTTTTATCGGATATTTATTTTATAAGAATTATCATTTGAAATATGACCATCGGAATATCTAATACGTACAAGAATTATTATTCTTATTTTAAAAGTAATAATGGCGTAATAATATGTAATTGAAATTAAAAACATTAATTTAGCTATGTTTAATGCGTGATTTTTATAATGACAGATGAATATATTTTATATAAAGCTGTGTATAAGAAGAGGCAGGGCCAATCTGTCATCAGTTATTTGAAATAATCTTATCCTGGCCGTACATACGGAGATCAAATTTCAAATCTGGAAGTGACGAATGCGGGCGTCCCGTCAAGCTCGTGTAATGGCAAAGTGCAGTCACACGTACATAGCACGTTAACTTTTCGTACCTGAGGAGCATGCTAAGGATAACTTGATTACCTCATGGATACGCGCGATTCATTTGATTTATGTGTTGGAAGTGTCGCGTAGTAATTTAACAGTTCACGCTCGGCCGATTTCGATATAAACGCATCGAGATAAAGAAGAGAATGCGACTTTGTGATGCGCGAATTCTCCTGTGCCATTAATCGCAAATCACACATTGACAATTTGCCTACGAGCGAGTCGCTCTTTTCCTGCACAACTATGAGATTCCTGACTCCCCCCACTCCCGCCCGCTTCACCCCGCTACCGACCCGGCCCGTCCGGCCCGTCCCGGCCCCACCGCGGACCCTCTGCCGAGGCTCCCGTATCGTTCGAGCCTCTCATCCTCCTCGTGGGAGGGGGCGGCCCTCCTCCGCCCGCCCAAAGACAGTCCTCGAAATCTCCGTAATCCGGGCCGGTAATTCAACGTCATCCGCTGAACGCTCCATTTTACTTGTAAACTTTAACGGCTTAAAACGTAAATTGTAATTTATACCTAATGGCCATCGTGCATTAAAAATTACTATTAAAAATCAGGCACTGATGTTAAAGCGCGCTTTTATGCACAGGACAGTTCCTGCGAACGATTAATAAATTTAATACACAAGTATTAAATCTATATTCTCGATTTATTTTTATTTAACGTTCTATCAAACATTTTCCGTGACTCTTTTTGATGGCTCAGAATTTGAAAACTGCCATTCCATGCATTTATTTATTAACTGTCGCATTCACACGCTTGTAATATTAGTTGCTCGCAACTGACGTAGAGGCAGACGGACATATAACATACATTTGGATTAATATAGTATTATTATCGTTCAGACATACAATTTGTATTCTTTATCATGTAAAAGGTTATAATAATATAGATAAAATCATAAATTGTATAGATTGCAAATATGATAAAAACTTATAACAAACAAGTTTAAAATTTTAATAACAATGAGAAAATTATACATTTTATTTCATAAATTATTTTTAAATTCCACTAATTGCATATCGATTGGATAAAAGTAAACGAAATTATCATCTGATACTTTATTGCGTTAATATCATAATAGGAATCGAGCAAGATGTATGCAGGAAAACTGATATTATAATACACGCAAGTACATGGCGATCGAACGTTAGATCTTCAAATAGAAGTTTCCAGAATTCTCTGAATAGCGGGCATTATTTTTATAACGGAATTGCATGAAAAAATAATAAGATAACCTTAATGAATCATTTATTATGAACAACTGTTCCATTTTCTTTATGTTTTAGACGAAAAAGGGGATAAAAGGATTATCTCATATTTATCTACTGCAGATGTTCTATGGCTTCTTATGTCGAAGAAATTCATTAGCACGAATTTCTTACACACATACGTGTTCACATCTAAGCGAGTGATCGCGCGCGTTTATAGTTTGAATTGAACAATCTATTATTGCAGCTTCTTTTATTATACTATAAAATTCTGAATTAATAATTTTTATTATTTATGAGCATAAACTTTTCATTCGCATTAGGATAATCTTATTATATTTCAAGTAAAAACAGTTTATCATTTAATTACTCTACACATCGACAAACACTTATCAATTACATGTTTTGTGTGAAATAATTAAAATAGTTTGCTTATTATTAAGCTTTTATTTATGTACAGTATAGAAGTAAAACTTAGTTTTAGATTTCATTTAACCAGCATTACTTGCATTCCCTTTACCTTACGGTACAAGGTTATGAATTTCATGAATGAATTGCACGAAAGTAGGAAAGTTTTAGTTTCTTTATTTCATCACTACCGCCGCTATATTATATTATTTTCTCGTTTTAATAAAAATTGAAATAAAACAGTAAATATGGATTTTTTAAAAATATATTTTAATTTTTAAGGTTTCCGTAGCTTAAAGTTTAGTTTATATTGTATTTATATAAGCCAATAAATATAAGGTATTTAAGGACGAAACTTCTTTAAAAGTTATACATTATACTTTCATTTGTGGTACTATAACTGCTTTTACATAAAAAGTTTCCTCTACGCGTTGGACTTCTCTTTCTTTTTAATTTTCTATTGAAATTATACTGGAATCTTTGGGTTTATTTATCTTACTTTATCAAAAATTATTACAAGTATATATATTCAATTAATGAATATACCATCTATTTCTGTTTGAATTTTCATTATCGTAAAAGACCTTTTTACTCATTATCTTTATAATTTTCTAAAGTTACGTATTGTATGTTTTCACGTAAATAAATATCCAAACATGTGCTTCTTCGAATATTTATGCATACAATTTCACATTCGATATAAAGATTTTAACGACGCTTAATTAATAATATAATGTTTATGGGTAATTAGTAGTAATTACTAATAAAAGCAGTGTGACGAGATAAATGAAACTTGATTTAAAAATAATAACACAAATTAAAAGTAATATAAACATTTTCCTGACAACGGAAACGTGATATTCAATTTAATTACATACGCATTCATTTAACTTTGGTTCGCTTTCAAATCAAGCATCATTGATTTCTTCTATTACGATTTCATTTACTATTGTATATTGAATAATAATAATTATAAATACAAAATACGATTTAATATACAATAAGGAGATATTTTATATGGATACGTATTTAACAAATGACTAATTCAAATCCTTTTTACCAACAAGCATTTCATGAGTATTGAATTATTGTTTTTTATTGTAAATTACTCTTTTATTTTTATTACTTATTTATCATTGTGCAAAATTTAGCCTTCAATGTTGTTGTCAATACGGTCATAGATTAGAGAATGCGAGGGGGGTCGGGAGGAAACAATAGGTAGTCGAACCTGCAGAAGGTGTAGATCCATGCCATTTTGAGGGGCAGCCACTGGGAAAAGAGAAACACCGTGATCGTGTTTGAGCGGCTGGACCGCCCTGTAAGAGTCGAGGTCGAGGTGATAATCATTCTCGTCGCACTCTTCAGCCATGTACGTTTGTTCAAGTGTCGTCGTGTGTACACTAAGGGCACGGTGTAAAGAGCCAGTGGTCGCATCTCTACCCCGAGCATGTCGATGTTGATGAAACAGCATCACCTGTATTAGCCAAAATTCTCATTTAATCACTCATACAAGCACATTCGTAACATACTCTCTCTCTCTCTCTCTCTCTCTCTCTCTGTCTGTCTGTCTCACTATATATATATATATATTCTCGGTATTGAAGTATATCTCCATACTGTACTGACTGTATATCGGTCATGTATTCTCAAGGTATTGGAGGACATAAACAGGATCTAATTCATTTGCTATGCTGACTCCTTATCTACTATGTGATATCGGCCATTGCAAATGATCCTACCATTTTAAGTATAGATTTCATTATTGAAAATTTGATAAAAGCCCATTGCTGTAGTACTAGTAGTATTTTAATTTTAAGAACTTTTTAATTATTTTTTTTTTATCGGTCAGCCTTTTAATTATGTTGCGAAGGGCAGTTGTAACAAGTCCGAACTGAGCCAAGAACAATGTAAATCAGTACGTTGGAAAATAAAATAATTTTTCAGTCTTAAGGTGAATTTCCAGTCTGTTCGGCTCGAATTAAAAAGTTCTGCAAACTTTGAATAATATTGAATTGACATTAAATTTCGAAAACGATACTTTATTTCCGTACTATACCTTTACTTAGGTAAAGGTATACAGATGAGCCGAGCTAAAGGAGCAATGACTAAAGCATCGGTATTTTAGCTTGGTACACGTAATGAGATGAAGGGATTGTGTCGAGTGAAGGGATGGGGTCATAAGTATCGTGAAGGAAGGTTCACCTTATCGAGAACGGCGTCGGTGCTGGTCTCGTTCTCGGATGTCCTGCGCCTCGGGGACAATTGCTCGACCCGAGCCTCGACCCGATCGAGCATGCGCCGCCAGTGCTGCTGCTTCTGGCTCTCGACATCCTCCAGATGCTGCTGCTTGTACTGATGATGCTGATGATGATAATGAGGAGCGCGTTGTTGAGCAGCTTCCGGAGCGGCAGCTACCGATCCAAGGGTCTCGCTACCCTCGACGCCGCTGACTCTCGCGCCGGGCGAGGGTGAAGGCACGTTTTCGAGGGTCTCGCCCTCCTTACTGCTAGTGTGCAAAGTCTCTTTCTCTCTGCACTCCGGTGGATGCTGCTGGTCGAGGTCGCATCGGGGTCGCAGCGGATGGACAAATTGACGTGGTAAAAAGTTACTATCTAACATGTAGGCTTATGTCTTATTATGTCTTTCATTACAATCAGTCCGCTTTCGTAAATCCAAAGACCCTATTAATCTCGTAAAATCGTGACTTTTTTTATTAAGTGAGGTTAATCTCCTCCCGTGGCTTTACCTATCTCCCTACTATTATTTAGACTTAGTTTTACCTATTTTCATATGCCAGTTATCGCATAAATTTCTCTATTATACGTCCGTATTCCTTTTTTCCCTTTCGGTTATTTCGTTGCATTCCACATTTCGAGTTATTCGCGTCTTATTTTTATGTGTCTTAACGAAGAATTCTTTTGACAACAGACGAGTTGATTTAAAATATTCAACTGACCTGAAAAATATTCTAGTGCACTGAGAGTATTGAACGGTAACATATGTTTCATAACTTACCTTCAGAATTTTTAAAACTCTACTATAGATTTTTACGAGATTGAAAAAGCTATTACATAGTTTCTATGTTATAAAAAATTTTATTATTAGAAAAACGTTTTTATTGATAATAATATTAGTATCGTAAAACTTTTTATTGCTTCAAAGTAGTACTAGATTATTAGTATAACATTGTTTTTAAAAACGTTCGTCAATTGATAAGTTTTATCGATTTTATTGAAATTATATTCATTGAAAGTAGCTGGATTGAAAAACATTGGCTATCCTATTAACGAGCATAAAATTATTTTCTTCTTTTATTAAAAGTCTTTAAGAAGCTATAGACATTGAGCTCGATAATTAGAGAATCATCCTCGTTCATGAAATAAAAATTTATTGAAACTAAGGACTATGGAATATTTAGTTCAAGCTCTTTTCAAACTTAGCCCATTATTGGCTATAATTAGGCTTTTTAATATCTTTGTCCAGTCTCTCATTAGTAATAATGAGATAAGACTAAGTCTTATCTAGATATTCGATTAGCCGATAATCTCTTGCAAATGATTGCTTTGTCATTAAGAATAAATAGATCCGAGTCGCATTATAACTTTCTATCTCTTCGCGAGCGTTTCAACGAGAGTATTCGCAATTTAAGGATACATTAAGGCAAGGTTATTTCCGAAAAATGCCCGTAGGTATTGAAAAGCTCATGATTTTTATAAAGAGATTGTCTTAGGGCATCGAATTAGCCGCTATCAGAGAAGAATTTTATTATCGAGATGCGCTTGTAGATTACGAAGGTAAAACGAGCGTAAAGTGACACAGTAACAAGCAAAGCAGCCGCTCCCCTCGAATGAAAGGAGGGAGGGGGAGGGAAGGAGAATAGAGAGATTGAGTAGAAATCGGAGGAATGGCGAGGCTGGTGATCGCCGACGACAAGAGCAAGTAGTTTCCGCCGGCCTACAACTGTCTTAGCTGCTGGAGGCCGATAGAAACCCCTAACCTTGTTGTCGAATGGCTCTCCTCTCCTCTCTTATCTATTCTCCTAGATTCTGACCTCCTTCAGGTCTCTCCTTTTTCTTGCTCGGCCACTTACCCAGTCGCGCCACGACTCTGCCGAGTTCTTCAAAGTCCCTTCGACTTTCCACTATCAATATTATCAAAGCTTCAGATACAGTGAAATCTATACTGACAATTATATATAATTATACTGACATTGACACCTTTTCCTTCGGCTACAGCTAATCGATAATAAAGAAAATGAATTTATCCCGATCGGAACAGTACGATCGGAACAGTATCTGTCATTTTTATCCAATAACCCCATTCCTAATACAACAAACAGATAAGCTTCAACTTCTACAATAAAGAACTTTATTCTGTTTGTTTCTTTTTTGTTTTTGCTTTTGTTTTTGTTTTTGTGTTTTTATGTTTAAGAGTTCCTTAATCGTACCTAAGAATTTTTAATTACCTCTTCTATACCAGCTTATTATTCCTTTCTAGAAAATACCTTCGACGACTTACGAGCTAAATTTTTCATATATCATAGCATAATATCATCAGTTAATTTAATTCCCAATTATCATATGATTTCTTTTAATGACTTACCTATTTATTAATTAAAGTTTTTTTTTCTAATATATTCTTTATACGTTGAACAATTTTAATAACTAAAAGAACATTTCATGATTTATTACACATGCCTTTGAAGCCAGTATTTTGTTTTATATTTTTTTATTATTTGAAAATTGAGCTTTTAGTATTTAGAAGCTCCGTGTACATACATAAAAGTTAAAGTAAATCACGATTTATTGAAATCGTGACACGTCTAAACGTTTCTGTACTAAAAACATTATTGAATAAAATAAATTTTTTGTTTAATTCTAATACCTTTTACGATTCGATTCTTAAGATGAATAAAAAGATAGCTCGATAGGACGAAAAAACTTCTTGCCCTTTGCAAATATCAATGAAATAAATCTAGCGAGACACGATTAGTCTTTAAGAATGTCAGAGTCAACGAGTTTTTGTATCCTATGGTTATACAAGTCAAGAAGATTTCATTGCTATTACTTTCAGATGGAAGGGAAAAAGAGAAAAAAAACAGATAGATAAACGAATGCGCACACGCGCAGACAGAAATAAAGATAATTAAAAAGTGACAGCGATAGGGATAAGAAAGAAAGACATATTCTTAATATTTGTCCTTTCAAGCTAGTCGCAGTACTTTAGTGATTCTCTGAATTGTCCATTTAAGTATGCAATGGAGCATCGAACTTTTTTCTCGGTAATTTCTTGTTTTGCCACAAGTATATTCGCGAGCTTAATCGAGCTCTCTCTTCGCCTATTTTCTCGGTATACATTTTCTGTCTTTTATGGCCCATTACACCTTTTCATTTCTCATATTATTATTATTATTATTATTATTATTTTTTTTTTTTTTTTTTACATACGTCTCGGTTTTAATCATAAAATTATTGACAAGGAATAAAAGAATGTTCGACGATAAAATTATTTTTGAAATATTCAAGTCTTTCCATAATATTCTCCTATGTTCAATTGCAATTTACAATAAAAGTTGGAGAGAATAATAAGACTAGCATTTCAGTATAACAAAATTCGCCTCATTGTTTTATAAATATATTACTATAATTTTATGACATGCAATTTGCTGTACTTAATTTAGTCTCTTCATCTTTAGTTCATGCTATTATTAAAGTAACTTAAACAAAGTAATTATTATTCGAAACAGCTAACGCTATTGTTTTTGCAAATATTAAAAATTACATTTCTCCAATATTACAATAACAAAAATTAAAAATATTCCAAAACTTATTTAATTTTCTTAAAGTAATGCAAGTTCTTTTTATTTAATAATGTTATAGAAAAAGAGTATTTTTTATACAACATTACTCATAATATATTTCGATTTACAATGTTGAAAGCTAAGTATATTTGTTCAAGCAATTAAAAAAAAGTGTAATAACCTGTGATTTATTGTGAATAAAAACGATTTTAAAAATATAGAAAAGTAATTAATTAAATTTTATAATTTTGTTTGTACTTACACAAGGTTATTTTATAATATAAACAGTTATTAAACATTTAGGTAATAGTATGTAAATCATATTTAAAAATATGAAGAAAATAAAATTTAGCTCTTTATACGTACATGAAACTAAAATAACAACTATTAGCTAAATTAATTAAAGTTTGGAAATGAAGTTTATAAGCGAAAAAGAAGTGCATTTATTAATTACGTAAGTCAGAGTGTAAAAAGAAAACTCAATCATTATGTTTATTGATTTAAAGGTCATAAATAATATATGAAAAATTTTTCACATTAGTATATTATAAATTTTGTACACAAATATTTTAATTTTTCAATTATCTTATCATAAATACAGATTCTACATGATTAATAATGAAGTACATATTAAAAACAGATTAGCGCGAGTAAAATACGATGTTGGAATTCCAATTGAATTATTTCAAGTCAATAATTTAAATAAAAATATTTTCTTCATACCATGATTAATGACGAGTAAGGTTGAAATTGATAAATTTCAGAATTTAATACAAAAGTGTTCTTGAAAATAAATTTCTTATTTCACATGATATTTTTCGTGTATTATTTCGTGAAAATTAGTTTCAAAACATGAAATCGCTCGCGAGTATGATCTTTTATTCATATTTATCTGAGAGAAAGTTTTGTCGTTCGTCTCTTATTTCGTTTATGTATCTGTCATTCGAAACTCGTCGAGTAGAACGCAAATACTCTAGTCTATTATGAAAAAAAGTATTTGTATTACCCGCTGTATACTCCATTCGATAGAAAATTAAGATAATAGAGAATTAGCAAATTCGTCATAAATGAATAAAGTATGAACGGAATCCTACGACCGCTATGCATTCTTATATTATTTGTATTTTGCTCCGAAGGATTATGTTAATTTTCATAATTTCTTGACTTATTTATTCCGCTGCTTCTTTCTGCCTCTTTCAATTAAGGATATTGCTGAAAACTGAAAATCCGCTCTTTGATCGTTTTGCCTACCTTCAATATTACCTTCAATATAGCTGCATAACTTTTTAACATTTCATAATTTAAATACTTCTTTAATTAGTTCATTATTTTTCTTTAATGTAATTTTCTAATTAGAGGCCATCCCATCTCTGTATCATTAAAGCTCATTTTAATGTCTATGATCATAAAAACATATAAAGAGGCATAATTGTAATTCTGAATTAACGAAATTTTAATTAAATGAATTATTTAAAATATTTATATCAAGTACACCTAAAGAACAAATAGCATAGCTGTAAATAAATGTTTGTCCCGATTAAAGTTTTATTTGTTTAATTTTGAGATGATTTATACGGATATTTACTGAAATTTCATGGATTTTGAAATCTACGTATTGAATCGTATCGAGACGAAACATCAATAATTAATTATTATTAAAATAAAATTATAATAATAACTTTTTCCATTAAATAATATTTATATAGATTCGGTTTTATAAATACAGTGTAATAACTTGATCGCTATAAATTTATCGTGAAATTTTGTAAGATTATTATTAATAATATAAATTAATTTTTTTTTTTTTTATTATTTTTTTTATTAATTTTTTTTTATTTAATTTATTTAATTTTAATATTTAATTTATTTAATTTTAATATTTAATTTATTTATTTTCATTTAATCTTTATTTGAAATAATTTCCTCAACTGCTAAATTGAAGTTTATTTTAAAATACAGAATAACGTATTATTTTACAAGAACAAATATTGTGATACAAGGTAAGCTTATCAGGCTGTTCGAAGTTACTAATTCCAAATTGCTTACACAAGTTGAGTAGAATTTAGAAATCTTGTCATTGGCTTCCGTAATTTTGTTGCACGACATCGCGCAGTTATAGACAAGGGAAGCAACTAAGAAAGTCATCTGTTCTGTGGGATGCGAAGTTTTCCCTTATATCGCTTATTCACCAATCCCACTCCCTTTCGATTCCTGCTCGCTTTATTTCCTTCATTCTAAGTTTACATGTAATAATTCACTTACTGCATCCATTAACCAAGTTATCAATATTGCGTAGATTCATTTTTATATAATAACAACTGAAATTCTAATTCGTGCTTTGATTATACATATATATATATATATATATATATAGAAAGTATTGCTGCAAGACGTTTATACATAAAACAATAGATACAAGAAATACATATGACATGTTAGATCTTTAAAATTCATACAAATAATTTATAAGTTACTTTTCTTACCAAATAAATATCAAAGAAAAATAATTATTTGATATTTTGAATCGAACTGCTTTTCAAATCTTCTCCTTTCGTAATTATAATTGATTTTTGTATACATCTCTTTAGCTTTGACTTTGAATAATGGGAAAACAGATGTTACATAGAAGTGGAAATACTTAAAGTGGAAGTAATTTTCTATCTGAGTCTATAGGCATGAAGTTATATTATTTTTTAATTGAATGCTCCGTTAAATAAAGTCCGTTTTTATATTGACTGTATATAGAAGAATTTTTGAAATATCAATAGCTGTTGGTACAAATAAAGTCTTATTACAAATAACTGTCAAAGTATCAATCACCTAAAAGGTTGAAATTCAGCCAAATTTTGTAAAATTAAATATTTCTGTACGTCCGTATACAAGAAGTAAAATTAAAAAAGGTTTCACTCTAAGTTTTTAAAATATTATAGTAAATAAGCATCACGTAAGCAAACTTATATTTTGAGATAATCAGATGGTTCAAAAAAATCGTTAATGTAGAATCAATATTTTTATTAATAATAATGGTTGTATTATTTTCTGTAATTACTAAAAATATGGTGAACGCTACGCTCAAGTCTGTTAAAAACGCTTTTAAAGCAACGTAATAGTTTATAATTAATCACAGTAAAGATTCTCCGATTCAATTGATTGTAAATCTCTTTATTAGCTATAATTACTATAAGTAAAAAAGGATCTATAATAAAATAAAAAATTATGTTATCAATTAAATAATTTTTCAATTATCATATAAATTACTTATGTGCTATATTAGTAAATATATATCTTAGGGTACATATATATATATGTATATATTTGGAGAATATATCTTTTTACATTAAAAGAATAAGTAATGGTATTTTAATCTTTAACGCGATTCCCTAAAATATAATGAAAACATTTATCATGTAATACAGAATTCCGAATTATATTTTACTTTTTATGAAATACGAGTATTCCCTTCCCTTAATAAATATTTTTTATATTACAATTCTCGTAAAAAAATACCGTCTCAAATTGCAGCAATGAAAATTTCCTTTATGTGCTTAATGAATTGTAAATAAGTGTTGGTCGTTGGTCATTGGACGTATGTATAAGCCCATATCCTTTTAGGAAACGAAAATCAAACTCATTATGAAAGAGAGGAAGAGAAGAAGCTTTTATAGGAGGTTTGTAAACGGCCGAACTCGATCGAATCTATTATTGTATAATATTTCGGATTATAATAAAAGCTACATTTTATGGCACATATAGGGGCGCGCATCCACGCACGCAGACGCGCACGCATCGAGATCATATTGAAATATATCGTAGATAGGCTCCAATTGGTTTCCCCCTTTGTTCCCCACAATACAGATTTTTTTACGGCTGGCTATTTGCGCTTTTATATAAGTTAATAAAAGCGTTGCCGGATATAAAGGAATATTCATGAGCATTTTCAATACCAGGCTCGTGAAACTAGAGCTTATAAATTTATTTTTGGTGCATTAATATTAATCGCTGGACAAAGTTGTTTGTTTTTGCCCTCGTTTGCCGTTACGGCTCTCGACCAAACGGCGTAAAAAAAAAAAAAGAAAAAAGGGCCCGCTGACAGAGATAAAGATATTGATGGGAATCAGGGTTGGTACGGAAGTCTGAAAGGTCGTATCGCAGATAAGGGCTGGCCTTGCGCGCTGTCCGGTCTCGTCGTGGTGGGACGAGGCATAAAGCTTACCTTCGAGGCGTTAGCGATGACTTCTCGAAGCTCGCGCAGGAATTCTCCGAAGAAGGGCACGACCGGACATTCCGGCATCGACAGGGCGCGCGCCAGGGCATGTTGATATTCGGAAGACAGAAGAGCGGAAGAAAGGTAATCGAAAACCGGGATCTGTTCGTTTACACTCTGCCAGAATGGCTTCAGTTCATTCGATCTGAAAGAAAATGGAATGTTTGGTTAAATGTAAATATGTAATATCGATCCGAGCGTACCTCTGTTTGTACGTGCCCCAGGTAATATAATAAATTCCCTCCTCGCGCTTTATGGGAGTCAAGTTTATTCCAATGTAAAATGAAAATTACCTTCCATTCGAGGCGATACTTTAATATCGGAAAACGATTTATTATTTCATACTTTACTCCTACTTTTTTTCGAATATATTGCCCTCGATATTAAAATTAACTTTCGATCTACGCTCCGTCCCTTTTATTTTTATTTACCCCATCCATGTCTCCAAAATATTCCTCCGTCGTGGCATTTCTTCCTTTTATTTTCTACTTTTTTTTTTCCTTTTGCCAAAAGCAATATTTTCCATACTTGAGAAGATTATTAATTAATATTATGAACGTTATTATGAAGGGACCACAACACTTTTGAAATATGTAAGCAGAATACGATTTGAATGTCTACGTTCGTTAAAAATGTTCCTCTCGTCGCCTTATATTTAATTCCTTATCCCCTTAAATTATTAATTATTGCTACAAGTGTGATACGTCGTTTCAATAAGTTAATGTAATAGTTTTAGTAATTTAAATTATTGAATAGAATACTAATCTGATACGATATTTTTATCTTCAGTACATGTCATTATTTTTTACAGACAATAAACAAAACTTTGCACGAAATTACGACTGCGATAAATTTTTTAACAAACAGTGAAACATGCTCGCGTATATAATCGAAGAAGGTAGAAACTTTTACGTAACTACCGTTGCCTTTCTTTTCTCTCGTGTAATATACCTAAAAAGCCGCGAACTTAGCAATTAACTCAATTAACGACTTACGACTCTGAAAAAGAAAATCAAAAACAGAGGGGAAACTTTTTACAATCTCATGACTCCTCCGAGAACTTACCGTCTCTCTCTCTCTCTCTCTCTCTCTCTCTCTCTGCCTCTCTGCCTCTCTCTTAACCTCCTGTTCTGTTTGTTGAAACTTATGGTGCAGTACTAACTTTTCAATTCGTATATTTTCATCCACGTCATATTACAGTGGAGGCTTACAGTATTGTTGAGAGGTATATATATATACGTTATGCCATTCGAAACGAATTTTTAAAATGAAAAAGAGCGAGAAAGAGAAACTTGAAGAGAATCCGAAAGATCGGAATAAAGAAAGAATAGCAGGGTAAGAGCTTGTATAATTCCATTAGGTTCTTTTAATCCTTTCTCGTCGTCAATTCCATTGATTTGTGAAAAATTTTTATACAATTGAACTTCGTATCTATATAAAATATTGAGTAATTCATTACATTGGGAAACTTTCTCTCCCCTTTATTTGCTTGTATATCCCGACGGTGTAAAAACCAATTAACGAGTGAATAAAACAAATGCCGCTGTGATAGATTTTCAGGGGAAATTAACGAAACTAGCAAAATTGCCGAAATCGTACCATAAAATATGTCACTTAATAATTACTTTTGTTTCAACTAACACCTATCAAAATTCAAAATCAATAAGTAAAAAGTAATACAAAAGTGAATACATTACTTTGAGAAAGTTTGAAAATTAAAAAAAGGAGAATTTATGATTTTTTCCATCATTTGCAGATACAAGAAATATATTTTTGAAGAGATGAAATATCTTGTATTACATACTAAATATAATTTTTGTTTGAAGTTTATTAAAAGATCCATCTTTATATGCATTCGCTAAGATTAAACGTAAATATTTTTTCATGGAAATTCTTTACTTAACAGATGTTTTAGTAAATTCGAGGAAGGAAGAAAAACGTGGAAATTTTAATGATATATTTTTTTATTTTAATTCACGTTCCCATTTATTCTGATGTAAATAACTTTAATATAGAGGAGCCTACAAAATACATAAATCTCCATACATTTTTATAAAGTAAATGAGTTAAATAAATGAAATTAATAATCAATAGCAAATCTACCAAGATGAAATAGCAATTTATTATTGTTTTATTGAAAACGAATATTTATTATTACTATCTCGATACAATTATTAAATACTTTATGTTTGAACGACATACATAACATTATATTTTAAAGTTTTGCGTGTTCCAAATATCCTTTGACCCAATGATTGAAAATGTTAAGTTCGGTTTTCCTTGTTTTTTCAGTGAATCGAGTAAATAGTTTCAATTAATTAATTTATAAATAACATTATACATTGAAAAACCATCGTTATTTAGATTATTTAATAAAATATGAATGTTATTTACTTTTAAAGTATTTATATATTTAAAAAAAATTAATATTTCAATATGTACGTATGCGTGTGTATGTGTAATTATGAAGCAACAGTTTGAGGATTTTAATTTGAATTTAAATTCAGACAAAAAAGGATAAGAGGTTTAATTTTAAAAAGTCAGCCTTTTCTTTGTCACAGACGCAACGCAAATAATTATATACGGATATTAAAATAAATTTTATATAAAAAATTATGTAAATCGTAATGTAGCCGAATCGAAGAGTATTATTAATATTTTTTTAATTTCAAGAACACATTTTTGATTTGTCGGAAAATTTCACAAACGATTTAAGTTATATTGTATTGATTTTATATAAGAGAATATAAAAGTAAGTGAAACTAAATAGCGCATTCGAGGGCTGCTTTATGCATTCTCAACGGGTTTAGCTCGTACAGAAGTGCACGGCAGGGTCAGCGAGGGAGGGATGAGGTGAGCATGGGAACATCTCACCGAAATTCTATTGGTTAGATGCGTGTTTCGTTCAGACGGTGAAGCACCGGTCTGGATCGAGTTAAACAGACTTGTTGAGAGAGTGAGAGAGACGAAAAGTATACGTAAATGATAGAAGAAATTTGATGAGTTGGTGCATTGAAAGTGAGTAAGAGGCAAAAATAGTAAACAAATAGTATTGTTTACTTAAAAATTACGTGGCGTATAAATTAGTATGAATATGGGAAAGAGGGGGAGCGAGAAAGTGTGAGAAGTAATAAAATTAATTACAGACATCACGAGCATTCGGTTTCTTTAAATTATTTTATTACTTTTTATATTCTGCCCTTTCGTGTTCTTCCTTATTGTAACAACCTCGTTTTAATTATAGACTTTTAGTATGAATAACTTCAATTAATTTTGTGCATTACGAGCTCAACGTTAATATAGAAAATTTAAGCACGTTTTTTATTTATTTGCAATATTACTTACGATTCAGGTATTTTGCAATTCTAAAAAATCTGACAATTTATTGTAACTATTTTAAATGATATTTCAGACATTTATATTCATTATCATGAATTTATTCATTGTATCGGGAAAAGCAGTCCAACATCGAATGTTGTATTAGTAGAATTTCACCAACTTCTTTCATATTAAATAAAAATTTTAATCGATAAATATTCAAGATACGTTGCAAAGTTAAGGACGGGAAAAAATTCTTTTTAAATTAAAGTTTTGAAATCAAATTTACATATACTCTACGCATTTATTTTATTCTAGGTGAATGCATTTTTATAAGTGTATAATACCAACCATACAATGTTAGTAATATTCCCCATGTTCACTGTGCTTTTTATTCTTACCGTTTTTTTGTATGTATAGTTGAACATTGATATAATATATAAATCAATGTATTTAGTGTAATATTGATACAATGTTCTATATTAATATACTAATGACTGTAATTTTAGCTCTTGTAATCGTGCATGTAATGAGTGAAGTAAATGCCGCATTTTTTGTTATCGTCTATTAGAGGCCTTAGAAGTAAGGAAATTGAATTATAGTAATATAGTGCATGGAATATCTGATTTAAATGAGAAAGCTTTATGAGCTCTAAGATTATTTATACCGTTAATAAAGATAAATTTAGTAAGCGCACAGGTTGAGACATTTTACATAAAGTCGCATAAACTTAATTAAGAAATATCAAAACGAGAATAATAATATGAAGGACTGGAAGTACGACATTATTAGTAGGTATTTTAATGAAATTTTTCAATTATCAGGGCTATTTTAATGCCATAGAAAGAAATTTACAGAGAAGCTGGACATTTAATGTGAATTAAAAATAATAATGTGAATGTGCAGGGTTTAGAAAGTCGGGTATGACTGGGCAGATGAACGATCTGAGGCGAAGAACTGGAATGTCGAAGCAAATATGTGTTAAATAATAATTGGCATAGTCGAGCCGTCGGATGGAAAATTTGTAAGTTGAAGCGCTTGTAATGTTGATGGGAGTTTGGGAATGATTAATGCTGTTGGTTTTCGGAAATGTCAATGTAGGCTGCAGCAAGAGGTTGAAATCGGCGGGACAGCCGCAGCTCCGGGACTCGAGGAAGCTCCGGGAAACGCGAGAACTTGTGGAATGATCGATCGGAATCGCGGGTATGTCCATATGGGTTGGCCAAAGCCGCTGGGCTAATGACGCTTCGAATGTTCCGTGGCAGCGCGTATTCACCCTGCCTGTATGTCACCGCGGTCGTCGGAGGGAGGGGGTTAGATGGCAAACGGATACCAGGAAGCACTTGATTTCCATTCCCGTGGCTCGTGCGAATATGGGCTATCCCAGGCAAAAGCGACATTATTCGCAGTCTTTGTTTGGAGCACCTCTCTTTCTGTCAATCTCGAGATGCTCCCCCTTCGCGTGTTAAAACTTGTCTTCCAGCTACATGATTAATATTGTGTACCGTAAGGGATTTTATTTATGCATATTAATTATTTTGTAATTTCCGAGAGAGTGGGAGAGAGATGAAAAGGAAATGCTCGAGAAAAAACGAAAAAGTTAGAGCCACAGCTCACGAGAATCTACATACTCAAACACACACGCGCACACACACACGCGCGCGCGCGCGAATTCTCTCTCTCTCTCTCTCTCTCTCTCTCTCTCTCTCTCTCTCGTGACCTTAATAACAAAACGACGGTGGCTCATGCTCCAACTTCCGTACTCATGATTGACGGTGTCAGACTTTTATTAGACGTTACGTTTTTGTTTTGTCGTAAGTCCGGGGATGCAAGTAAATAAATGAAATAGTCTGGCCGGAGATTAAATTTGACTTTAAGTAAAAGTATGAAAAGTAATGGTAACGGTTACCTTAGTAACTCCATGTGAATAAAACTCCCGACGAATTGTCCGAATCGTTAAGGGGCTTATGATTTTCATTTCGCGTACATTCAATTTTGAAAGTGCATTGTATTTTTCAGCTGAACGTATTTACATGTACGAAAAGGGACAAAATTCACCTTACCGAGATATTTATTTTTTCATTCATTCCTATTTCAATGCATTAACGCGAAATGAATTTTAAATTATAATTTATTTCATAAATTTTTGCACCTCCATTGCTGTAAGTTAATAATACAACGAATAATCCGTACAATTACATCTTTGAATTTTTATATTTTAGTGTTCCACTTCGTACGATAAATCAAATGCTACAAAATATTTCCTATTAAAAATTTTCTTAATGCGCTATTAAGTGTATTATAAATATAAACAATTTTCAGTAAATAATAAATAAGCAATAAGTCAGCAGTTTGAAGTATATCACGTAAGTCACGCGCACTGTACAATAAATAAAAGAATACGTTAATAAACCCATTTTTTCCAAGCAATTGATTTACTCATCAAAATACTGCCCATTGATTTATTGAATCAAAGTTAGTAATTATAATTGCAAAAAAAATATCATTCCTTAATAAGTATTAAATAAGTGTTTAATTAAATGTTTTACAAAACTTTATTCCTCATTCTGTGTTTTAAAATATTTGCATTGTAATGAATTTACTTAAAAATATTCTTCAAACAATATAATTAACTTATTTAATAATTATAAATTAAAAATTTTGTAATAGGTGTTTCAGTATCTTAATTTATAAATAAGTGTCTATTTCATTTAAAGTTAGCGTGTAATAATTATTATATTCTAATAATATTCTTAGAGAACAATGTAATTATTTTGTATTAGTTACTTTGTAATTAGTTACGTGGTTATAATTAACTCTAATAAAGTTATAATGTGGTCGATTATCAAACTGTTTTATCTGTAATTAAAATTCGATTCTTAGTCGAAAGTTTATAAAATGGAAAATTATGATTAAGGGAAGGGAGGGGGAGGGATACACATTATTGGTTATTTTTATTTTACTTCGAAAAAAGTCTATTGTAACTTTTAATTTCTTATTATGTATTCGTTAAATTGATTTCATGATTATCATACACATAATTCTGTCATTATATATTCTATTGACTGTGGTTTCTACATTTACTACAATTACTGTAGCCTTTTTTTATACAAATTTATGATTTCCATTACTTTTACTTATATTTAATGAATATTTGTATTAACTTTAATCATAGAAACTTCGTTGAAACAATTGTAAATAACTTTATGCAGATATATTTACGATGATGCACGAATGCATTTCAGCCGAATTATTTGTATTATAATATTATTACTTATGGACATTAAAATAATAAAGCTATCGGCATTAAAGTACGTATAAAATATTGTTCCAATTGGGCAAATAAGTTTTCCTTATTGAATTTACTTTATCTGGGTCAGGTAGCATATGAAATATATTTGCATATAACTCATGATTTTAAATAATCAACAATAATTTAATATTGATAAAATAAATTTCATTAATTATTATTCTACTCTTTAAGAACACTATATTTCTTCGGTCTTGCTTTTTACGTCAGAGTAATGGCATGAAAATGACTATATTTCTCGTGATGTCTTTATTGTTATTATTGCATTGTACTCTACTGCTCTCATGTAATAGGCACAAGTGATTCAAATGAGATAAAGTTTTATCTTAGTATGTTAAAAATAAATAACAAATACTAACGAATTATAACGAATCATTGAATATAAAATTTATTTCAATATAATAAGTCGAATTTTCTATTTACAGACTTTTTGTAACTTTGCATATAAATATTTTTCAATCGAACATCGAATACGCAAGAAAATCGAATATTAGAACAAATTAGACGACACTTTCAGAATCATTTTATTGGTTAATTTATAAGTATAATAAAGTTAATTGACTTTTATAAGGAGTACAGAAGATAAAGATCAGATGAATAATTTATTTGTGGCTTGAAATAAATGTAATTGTGGTTAATTAAAATTAGACCATTCTTTTACGTATATAGAGTTAGCATTGTATTTCTTCAATAAGCAGCTACTGTCAGCAATAGCCGGCATTTACTGTTTAACATTTCTCGGACGTTGCATTTTCGCTATTTTATTTCTTATCTTTATAAACCCTAGGGCCACTGCTCGGCTAATATGATCAGCACGAATGTCGTTTACCGTCCGCAATGGTGTTCTTCAATTGTACAATTTGCCGTCTATATATTTTACAATTTTCTGTGCCCCCCCTCCCCCACCCTCAATCCCCTCTATTTCTCCTTCTCTTCCGATCGAATCGTTTTTTTTTTTTTAATATTCTTTTTTAATTGCGTTTTCCTCCTTCCTTCCGTTTAATATTTGTTTTCCTACGACGAGAAAATCCATTACCCGTATTATTAGAACACGATACAAATATAAGCAATTCTATTAAAAATAAAATTCCTCATCAATATAATAATTACTTGTGTCTATCTCCAAGCTCCTATGATTTTATATGTTATTAATTAATTGGAGCTCTCGTATGAAACTTTCAGTTTTCTTGAGTTTTCGGAATAAAGCTACAAGTTTTATTGAATTTTATGAACAAACACGTGTCCTTTATTTTAATTATGCTATAATTAATAATACAAAAACTGAAATAAGAATAATTTAAATATAATACATTACTATGTATATGTTTAATTAAATTTTCCTATTTTTCAAAGAAATGCTTAATTATTTTACGTTATTTTATAAAATAACAGAATTAGGTATTCTAGTAAAATATGTGTATGCATAATTACGAGCTCTACATTTATGATTTTTACTCTTGCTACTGAAGGTTGTTTCAATATTAAAATATCTTTTATTTAAATGTAAAGTTTGGAGCCAATTTAATCTTAAGCATTTGTATTATCCTTAAAATTATAAATTCGTGTTAAATACGTAAATACTGTTGTTCACATTGCACATGGCAGCTTCAAGATTTGTATTTCGAAAATGAGGTTATTATGAAATTTGAAATTCAAATACAGTTTGTAAGTATAACATTTTTTTGAACTAGGCACGAAGATATTGAAGAGTAATAATTCACAATGGACCATTATATTTAATGAAAGCGCATGACTTTATACTCATTCGTTAGAAAAGAATTAATTCAAGTAAGGATAATTAAGGAAACTGACTGAATCCATAATGTAATTAAGCATTTGTTCGAATTATTAATGGTTAAAGACGCGATGAGGTGAATCTGTGTCAACAGCTGAACATAATAGTTGCGTTAGAATGAAGCTAAGATCGTAAAATCTTCAGTAGTAAAAAAATTCTATGCCTTTGGTGAGTTCTCTCGAGTATATAGAAAACGTAAAATTTTTACTTCCAGTCGGGATCATATCTAATGTCTATCATTAAAAGATTGTTGACGTAGAGATCGAGAATCGTTGAAAATCGACGTGATTCACGTAGGTTAATTTGTCTCCCCGATTTCAGTGGATCGTTTGCTTTATTATTAAAATAGTTTTACAATTGTAATATTATAAACAGAGGCATGAAGTCCGTAAATAACGATGGCTTTATTCAGTTACTATTTTCACTGAAAGATCATTTTGATTGATAAAAATTGAATAATCATTGCAGCAGAAAATATTCTATTGTTATCGGACTGAATGTAGAAATTATTCGTTATTGTTCAATTCGATCAATATTCGGTAGACTTGATTTTTAAAGCTTTTATTTATTTATTATTATTTTTTTTCTTTTTTTATTAATTTTTTGTTAATTGGTATTCAATTAATCCAAGCCATATAAAACACTAATCACTAGTTAACTGATGTAATTATAATATTTTCATTATTATAGAATAAATGTGACTGGAATGATCTAAAATGAAAAGAAGGTATAACTATGAAGCAAGGAAGTTTCATAGGAAATGTAATAATGAATTACTTAATAATTTGTATACATTTTGTGTGAATCTCAAGTTTTACAGAAATACAAGTTTTGTATATAAATAGATTAGTAATATACAGTTAAATTCGTACATATTTTCAATAAAATATAACATTTAATGTTTTTCTTGAATTTTTTATTATTTGAAACATTTTGTCTGTTATATTCAATTCATTTATAAAGCCAATAAACAATATTATTATGATGCGCAAAAGTAATAATTTATTATTATTGGTAATATTATTCTTATTATTATTATCGTTTCAATGAACAAGTAATATTGTTTAATTATGTAACGAATGTTTATTACAATTATAGATTAATGAAAATTCATGCTCTATCGGGATTTCAAATATATGTATTATTAACAAAAGCATTCAAATGCACGTAATAAGTAAAATAATATTACATAATATGCATAGGACGAGCTATCAATTATTTGCCATTGAATTTACTAGATAAATTTTTAAAAATAAAGTTCGATTATCAGTGTTATTTTATACGAAAAGGTTTCTCGTCTGTAAATTGAAAATAAAAAAGCGAAAATTGAAACTCTCATTCGAATTATCATGCAACCGTTCCTGTTATCTATGGGATGCGTTTCTATTATCGAATTATCAGTGGTAATTTTGTTCTATTCCGATATTGAAATGCGAAAGCAGATGTGCGGGCCGTTAAAGAAAAGAATGACGAAACTAGAGAAAGTAATTAAAGACTTCCGCGGCAGTTGATCTACATTGAGATAAAAAAGACAATTTTCACTTTTACAATTGGCTATTGGTGAGAATCCCGGCTTTAGTATGCAGACACCATGAAAAACGTTAAAAGAACTCTTTTACTTATTTTCCAACTATTACTTGATCCACGAAGGGGTAAATTTGGTCCTTGAGACCCTGCCGCATTTGATGAAACTTCGGAAAAGTTTGTTAGTTAAATTCATCCCTCTCCCTCGCCCGGTCACCCTCCCTATCACTCTACACACTAGCCCCGTTGCCGAGCGGCTTTTAATGTTTTTAGGCGTACTTACTTGAAACCAGCGACAATTTCCATGGCGGAATTAAAGTTGCCGGTATTCCAGCAGGTTTGAGCCACTCTCAGCAGACAGGAGAGTAAGGCTTGTTTTTCCTCGATCATTGATCCGCTGCTTATCACGTGGCTCACCCATGAGCTTACCTGAAAGTGGGGCAGTCGTGTAGGAAAATGAGCTGCTTCAAATACTAAGCCACACTAAATCATTACCTACGTCCATACGCTCTCTCTCTCTCTCTCTCTCTCTCTCTCTCCCGTTTTTTATATATATATATATATATATATATATAATGTTATTTTCATGAAATAATTCGGACAAGAACTCGAAATATATAGGATTTAATAATTCTGAAATAATTAATCGCGTGTATAAATGAAGGCATTAAATACATGTATTTAATGCCCATTATTACGTATGTACATGTGTATACGAACACTGTCAATGGAGTATGGAAAGTTTTAAAACAAAAATATTGAAAAAACTATTTAATTAAATTTCTATTTAAATAAATCAGGCATTAGAGCGGGGGGGGGATTTTATGTCTTTAAATATATAAGTGAGATAACCCGAAGGTTCTTTCAATTTTTAAAGAATTTACGGAGTCGATTTAAAAGATCGAGTAGCAGTGAATATTTAATTACTGAGGTAATGTAGAGAAATTTCAGTTAAGATTTAATAGTCCGTTTGAAAAATCTGGCGATTAATGTAATAATGGACTTCTGGATTAAATGTTGGCAGTATAATTATTATATCTGCGTGTATATATACGTATGTATATATACGCGCACGGGCGGGCGCGCTTCGCACACGCATGGACATATGAGTCGTAATTATTATTATAATATCTTGAAAAGCTTCAATTAGAATATTATATTCGGAGGAAGGATGGCTGTAGGTATAATTAGGGTGTTAAGGATTCGTATGTGAAGTACCCGGGGCTCAGGAACTGGGAGGAATAGAGTTATAAAGAAAAAGCAGGCTACCTCGGTGAAGCGATCGATAAGAGTCTGAACGCTGACGGAGGCCGTTGAGGTAGGCCAGGAGGCCTCGTCTTCGGTCTGAGTTGAGCTGCTGGTGAGGCTCGGCCCGGTAGCTTGGCTTAGGTATCCGGTTTCACTTCTAGGTTGCTTGCGTTGCTGCTGTTCCTTCTGCTGCTGGCGCTGCTGCGAGGCTGTCAGAACCTGGGAGACGTGGCGGAGGTACTCGCAGGGCGGCACCTGGTAAAACAGCTGATACTCGCTCTCCGTCAATCTGAGCGCCACTTCCTCCGGGAAGTGCAGCAGCTTTTGCAAATCCTCCAGCTCCTCAGAGCTCCGAGGCAGCTGCGGCTGCGGCCGCTTCTCCAGCTCTGGAAATTACCCATGATCCACACCATTATTTTACAAGGATTTACGGAAACCTAGAACTTTAAAATCTCCTGCCCTACATTTGATTCTTATCAGGCCTCGATAACCAGCAGCTACCCATTACGCACCAATAAAACCGATACCATTTTCTTCGTCACTCTTTTTATTCGACCACTTTTTATTCTATATTCCGACTCTCAATGCTCATGTTTGCCCTGCAACTTTTGTCACATGCTGGTAATTGCATATGCACGGAACGCGAATGACTTTTGATTGTTTTCGGCATGTACCGTCCATTGAAATGCAATTTAAACTAAGCTATTAATTAAAGCTTAACCATCTATCAAGCCTTTAGAATAAGCAAATTTTAACGAAAATTCGTTCATTATGCAAAGAGTAATATACTATTAGATCAATATTTGTTATATATTATGATTATTATACGTTCGGTTACATAAATACCAATTAATTTCTGTACTTTCCATATTTCCTCAGTTAATAGTAATTAAAGGGATTGATATAAAGTAAGATGATACTGCTCGATAAGATACTCTTTCGACAACATATATGATGCTCTATTATTATTTAAAAATCAATTTTATTTAAGACAAAAATAAAGATTAAAAGAGTAAAATAAATGCAACATAAGTGCTATAAAATTCATAAGATTACCTTATTGTAATATATTGAGCGTCGAAATAAAAAATAAAAACCAAAAGAAACGGTTACAAAATAATATAATATTATAAAAAGTAGTTAATAGCATTTTCTTTATCTTATGATAAGCGACTTACATGTCTTATTTAAAATTTATTTTAAAGAAGCTTATACTCAAAGCTTAAAATAGCTTATATATATATTATCATTCGGTATCAGAATACGATTTAATAGATCAAGATAATGGAAAATGAGAGAATAATCAAACTGATTTTCTGTTCCGTGAAAATTGTATTATTTTGTTTTCATTGGAAATACATAGAAGGTTTTTCAGATTTATTTACATTGAATAAAATAATTCAATTCAATTTAAAATTCAGTATTTTAAAATAACTAAAAGATTCTATAAATGATTTGCATAAATTTCAATCTCAGCTCCCGTAATTGCGTAAATACTTTTTACATTTCAAATGACAATATTTACATCAGCTTATTAGCATACCATTTCTAAAATATTCAGGGAGCGCATCTTTTTTACTGATTTTTATTGAATAAATTTTATATAGGATGGAAAAAGAGGGCGGGGAGGGATGAGGCATTGGGTGTAAGGACCAATGGGCAGACTGATCTTATCCCCTTAGCGCTGATACTTTTGTCGATGGAATAATTAAGGAATTATGGGTAGGAACACAGCTAGGAGGGACGGGAGAAGAAGGGGCGAGCGGGCTTTAAGATAAGGTTGCTTGTGCAATTAGAAGTAGGTTGGCTCCGACGAGCTGTTTACTGGCCGCGTAATAAAATTACAATCTTCGCATGCTCATCGATGTGCTCGAGCATCTATTTAATTTAGGGAAATTACTTGCGTCTCTGAAAAAGCTTCGACTTCGGTCGCCATCTCATTCGAAAAGCTAAATGAGTTTGTCTGAGCCTGGTAAACGGGAAATAAGATTGAAAAAAGCTAAAAGGGTTCCTGATACTTCATCGATCTACTTATCATTTCGTCAACGTATATTTCCATTTCCTATATTACCTTCATTACGATGATTAATTTAAAATTTTCGAAGTTTCGGCATCTTTAAGACTTATTTCTTTCATACCATTAATGGAAAAGTTGAAAAATAAAACTAATTTATCGAAGACTGATTTTACAACAAACTAACTTATCACTGAAAATAAAAGCCAATTTAAATTATATTCCAAGGGCCGGAAAAAGCATATTATATAGTTTAAAACTTCCTGATTCCAGCGTTGAATTTCAACTGATATATTTATGAAAAACTTTTAAATATGTATACGAGCAAGTTTTGATAAATGATATATTACGTTTTTCGGCTCGTAAGGACGCTTGATTTAAAATTTTAAAAAATTACATACAACTGCAGTACATTGTGTAAGAACGTGCAATACATTGTTTTTAATATTGAAATAAGAATTTCATCGCATATAGGTGGTTAATAAGCGCTAAATGAATATTCTACGATCGTCTATCGTTAGATAAATGATAGCTCGCTTTAGACCACACTGTCCGTGTGGTACATGTAGGAATACTTATGCTTAGACTCACTTATACTTAGATGTTTGACATAAAAGTCTTTAGTGAACAGAGTCGAGCATAATTTTGCAAATAATATATTTATATGAAAAAACAGCGTGCCATTTAATTTTATTAAGAATTAAATTAACATTGGCTAATAATATTCCGATAGTGATCATTAGGTATTAATTGGCGGAGTAATTTAAGGTGATTCAAACTTATAAATTACGTTCTTTATTTTAACATTTTCATTATCTCTCAATTTTTCCAACAAGTAATCCTTTCTTCGTTATTAGAGTAACTTAAACAGAGCTTCCTCGCCCGGTACTCTTTAACGGAGTCGAACGGCACATCTCCGACTTGATTTTTAAGCTCGCGAGTAGCTTCTCTAAGGAGATACGATTACCTTGAAAAGCGACAAGATATAAATTCTCTCTGTACACCTCAAATGGTGCGCTACTTCTTTAACTACCTATCTACTTATCTGTCTATCTATGTGTATTTCTTTACTGCATTTCATTCTTTATCCCTTTTCCGATCTTCCTTCATTGCCTACTCACGAGTATACGTAAAGCTGACTCGCGAGAATATCCATAATCTAATAGAGTTAAGGCTATCCTGTTCCCTTATTCAGCGTTTTCCTTGCCACTTAAACTACTATGTGCACGCATCGCACGCAAGCGCGTTCCTCCTAAACAATTCAGCACATACACGTTTACGTGTGTTCATATACCTATATACATATTATACATACATACATACACGCATACATGCACGCACACGTACATACATACACGCATACATGAATTCACACGTAAATACATACATACATACATACATATATATATGCATAGATACGAAAGCTTTATTTCCCCACTAGTGGTTCATCGCGTTTAACCTACTGGTCCACATATTCAGCGAGGGAGAGGATAATCGATTTTTCAGTAGTAACTAGCGGCTCAAGTCGGCCGGATCTATACCCGGCGCCTCTATTCTCAATTATAGCAGAATATAATGTTATTAACCACTATATTGCACTACTATCTTTTCTGCATAATTAAAATAGGAAATATTCAGCTATTCCATTTAGTGGTAATTTTATTTTAAGTCTATATCCCAGGAATAATCAAAGAAGAGGAGGAATTCAATACCGAATGTCAAAATAATTTCTTGTTGGAGTCACACGTGCATCTATGATCGATAGGAAGTTGATGGTTGAAAGTAGTTACGAAAAACTTTCACATAATGCGTGAATATCCATTGTGGATAAACTTTGGCAAGCTAGGAAACTTCAATATGCAACATGGAATCCTAATTTCTTCAGATTCCTAATAACTAGAAGTAATATTCATCACTTTTTCTTGACTAACACAATTGTTCATTAAACTTTGGTTTCATATCGGAAATATAATTTTTTTTGAAAAAATATTTTATAAGTCATAATCCATCATCGGATATTACTTTATTTTTGTTAAATTTTTAAAGCATTTCAAGCTTTACAAAATTATATATCTATATATAAAGTGTGCAGGAAGAAAAATATTCAGATATATTTGTAAAAAAAATAATAATATATCCGGAGAATCATAAGTATTTAAATATAGAATTAAAAAGATATATGGGTAGTATAAATCAGGTATAATTTAACTTAGAGAGAATAAATTGGGGTTCTTAATGCTTATTTCATGATTGGATTATTCTATACTTCCAAGCTTTTTTTTAATTTCACATGATCAATATGCGAATGTATGAAAAAACGAATAGAATAAATTAAAAGAAATACAATGTATTTCTCTTATATATGTCATGCAATAAAATTATATTAAATGAATAGATAAATCGTAGATTAGTAATTATTTTGACTTTGAGAAAAAAAAATTAAATCAATAAATACTAATAAAAGTATAACTATAAATCGAGTAGTTAGTTTTTTTTTTTTTAAATTGAATGTAATTAATTTTAAATTTAAAACTGATTTAATTATATTCTAACTTTGTATTTAATTGCTACCCAAAATATCTCGAAATTTATAAATTTCTTCTATAAACTTCTGTATAAACTGTAGTAACAAGTAATTTTATTATAACTTTATAAGATGTTTTTATAAAAGTTTAGAAAATATATATAGAAAATTTAATTTAGTATATAAACAATTAAAACATTTATTTAATCGAAATGAATTAAAAAAATGTATCTTTATTATAAGTTAAGTAAAATTGCGATTTTGGTCGAGTATATATACATATATATATATATATATTCGTCGCGCGCCATTGCAATGTGTTTGTAGGGTCGCGTGGATATAAAAGATAACGGCCATGTTCGGAGATCAAAAAGGGCAAAAGCTATATCGTAAGAAACGATTAAGAGTCGCGGTAATGATCCATTATTCGAACAAGCGCGTCATTGAAAAAGTGTATGAAAAAAGAAGAGAGAGAGAGAGAGATGGGAACCAATGTATGTGACTTGTTTTAACGAAACGTGCGACAAACGTTTTCGAGTGCGGATGACCGAGAATTTCGGGCTCGCAGAGGCTCTACATCCAATCTGATACACACATTCCCCCGTGATTCAAAGCGATTCACTCGCCGTGTTGTTTTGGCTCAAGTAATTGAAGGCGTGAACGAGTTCGTACACATTTACGTGTAATATCGATCGGATCTCGATCGAGGAAAAAACGCTTCTTTCACATACGCGGTGACTGGCGCGAGTCTAAAAGTCCAATTAACGTGTCAGGCCGTTTGTAGTTAGTCGCTCTGATAAATGGGACTTCCAATACAATTTCTTTCACGTCCTATCAAATGTCTAGCTCGGCGCGCGCGCGCGCGAGGGAGAGAAAGAGAGAGTGAGAATGAGAGAGAATGAGAGAAAGAGCGGTTGGGAGGGAAGGGGGGGAGAAAACGCGCGCGCGCCTTCGCGAACAAAGAAGGGAGAGAAAAGGGGTGGTTTTGTGTACATGAATATTCTTATTGATTTCTGTGAACGATGCCGAATTAAATAGAGGTCTATATAAATATAGCTTTCGTGTAAAGCAACGTATTGTCGATATGATATTTTTCAGAATTATCAAGACTTTACAATATATACATAGATTTTTCAGTAATCCTCCCCCCTCCCCTCCCCACCATACGAAGAGCTTATACTAATTACCGACGATATGCGCTTATTTCAAGGATTTCAGGTTCCTTTACAGAAGATCTACAGTTTTAGTATCTTCAAAATTTCCATCATATTTTCGGAATAATATTAATTTTATTATTTTCAAGCATAAATCTTATGACGATTTGTAAAAGGAGTTGGGGTTTCCTTTTCAAGTCCTTCCATTGAAGCACATTCATAAAGTAAGCTACTTCTGAAAATAATTTCAACATTCGATGGATTTAAACGAGCCTCAGTAATAAAGCGGCTTATCCATAAAAACGCGATATTTGAGTGAATTGTTATTGAACATAGTGAATTGAAAATATTCAATGAAAAGTACTTAAAGCGCTTTATATTTTTTAAATTTCATATCCACGTGTACACGTGTACTTGTTATTATTCAACAGTATATTTTTTATATTTTTTATTTTTTAACAAAAGACACGAAAAGATAATACAGAGGATATAAATAAACTAAGTTCCGAGAGCACTTGATATGCTGGTTCATAAAAATCTGAGTACGTAATTAAGATGTTAAATGTTCATAAAATAAGAACAGTTTAATTTTTTCAATTAAGCACAGAGGCTGGGCAATTGTGCCGACAATTGGATTTTGACGCTTCAAGGAGGTTATTGGGGATGTGTCGAGTTGACGTCTGTATAAAAATACTGCCTCCTACTCCTCCTCCCCCTACTCCTCCTCCTCCTCCACGACATAAAAATTATGAGAAGAACAGAGGGTCAACCTGGAAAGGGCAGATGTTGCACTGAAGCTTACTTCCGATCTTTATAATTTTGTACCACCTGAAAAGGGCGCTTCGTTGTATTGGGGCAATCCGCGTGTATTTGTATAAGTCGTTATGCACAGGGTGAGGTTAGGATTAACATACTCGTACACTTTGTATTCCTAACAAACGTCAAATCTAAATCCTAAATAAATAATAACAAATATGGAGCCATATTTTTGTATAATACATTTTGTTGTAGGTCTCTAGCATGTAGCAAGTGACTCTATATACCTGTTTATTAAGTACTGTGCATATCACCCTCAATACTCAGTTTAAACAATAATATCTTTGTTTATTTTTAATTATTCGAGAAATAATAGTTTGAATTTGATTTGATTTAGTTCTGTATTCACAACAAAAAAAAAAGAACGGAATTACAATGCACAAAAATAAAAAAAAATAAAAAAAATAAAAAATCTAAAATCGAAGAGCATTAAATATTAGAAATTTATTTTTGAAATGAAACAGCGACTTGTTTTATAAATTTCGAAATTATCTTCAGTTGATCGAAAAAAAGTTTAAAAAGAAGGAAGTTTGAATTTTTCATTTATAATACAAAAAATTCAGTTCAACTACATTCTTTTATTGTTAAAAAAATGAATAAATTAATAATTTTACAAATAATATGCGGAAAACCATTGTTGATAAGTAATTTGCTTCAGAAAAAAAATTATTTTACGAATATATATTTTTCGACAGACATTTTCTTTTTTGCTGAACATTATGATTGAAGTCACGTATTATATAAATTAGAATTCCTGAAATAATAATATAATCCCAAAAATATGATATATGATCTTTAATGGTGCGAAGAAATCTTTTGAATATTTGAATATAAAGTACGTAAAACCATTTAAAAGGGGAATATAATTCATCACACGTTATATGCTAAATTAAATTATATTGAGTGATATAAAAAAAATTTATTCTTACAATATAAGAAATATAGAAAATATATAACAGCTTATTTGGAAGAATTAATAATTCAATGATTTTCATTTAAGAGTTAGTATTAGTTATAACATAGTCCCGACGATTTTCAATGAAAAGCTATTGCGTAGTAGCTATGGTATAGTATTTTTTGGCTTAAATTTTTTACTCCGCAGATAAAACAATGGGAAATAGAAAAAATTTATATAAATTTGATAGTACAATATAAAAAGCGTTTTTCGGATATAACGTAAAATAAAAGTAAAAGGTATACGTATGCGCCAATGCTGTACAATTATTAAAAATATAATTAAGTAAAACATAGTATATCAATAATAATAATAATAATAATAATAATAATAATAATAATAATAATAATAATAATAATAATAATCGGATAAAGATAAGAAAATAAAAACGAAAACGTATGTAAAATTACATATAAAGGATATTCATATGTATGGACAACATTTCTATATAATATATTAGTATATAACGCTATAGTTTTTGAGATTTGAATGTGCAAGTTTAATTTCCTTGCGAAAAATCATGAAAAAATTAAAAAGAAATTATTTACAAATGTGAAGTCCTTAGTTTTAATAAATATTATCACCTAGTTAGCGTGAATAAATTCAAAATAATAAGGTCCTTTATAAGTCCATGCTTTATACGTGTTTTGTAGGGAAATGTTAGCGGACTGGAAGTATAGCTAATATTTTTCTTCCTGTCAACAGAATTTGGAATTTCATTTGCCTTCACAAGTAAAGTGAGAGCATTCTATCGACTATAATGGTCGTTTTGACACAGAATAAATAATGTATGTGTATGCGCGCGCGCGCCCGTGACTATTTATGATACTACGTATGGCTTAACTTTTAAAAAAAAAGGTATTGTCCCGGCCAAGGTTTTATATTTAATTTCGAAAGAGACAATAATTCCAAATAATGCAAAGCAGGTGTAAGAAATCCATGCGAGGAGAATAATTAAAAGCTAAATGAACGTAAAGTATCATTTCATGTGCGTATTGCAAAGTAGTGAATTTACAGTAAATAAATAAATACGTATTTATGCCTAATCGAAATAACGTAGGTTATTCAGTGGTGTTTAATAGCTGCTGTAGTAGGGGTGAGTCAGAACAGTTCGGGTGGTCATGTAGAAAGGGGGATGGTTAGGGCTCGTGGAAGTTATGGGGAGGATGGAGGAGAAGCCTATTGTCCTAGAAACGTCAGGGTAAGAAACGGCGCGAGGTCAGACTTGGGATACCTTATCAGGTGATAGTGCAGGCCACGTGGGGTGGAGGACGACGCTTCGAGTGGCTCCGTGTGCTCCTGCTGCTGACCCTGCTACTAATCGTACCCTGGACTCCAGCTGGCAGCGTCTTTGTATCGTGTACCCGAAAGTGCAGTCGCGTTCTCCTAGTTCCTGATTGGCCCTAGCTACGTCCGGGGCGGCCTTTGACCCCTCGCCCGCACTTTTTGCAGGCCTACATCGGAGTGACGGTGGCTGGCCTTGATACAGCTGTTCCCGTGGTTGCCGTCCTCGTCGTCGTTTCTGCTGATGCTTTCATAATCCCGATCGCCATCGACGATGTCTCTACGGATCTTTCTAAGGACATTGAGCTAATCGTCTCGTGCCGATGTCCCTGTTGATTTTCGTTTTCGTCTATTTTTCCTAGCATCCCGGCCAAGGGAATGGTCGCCTACTCAGCCTCCGGGACTTTAAGATCTGCAAACGAATAAACCAGAGGTTAGAAATGCAAGCTGTGCGGACCTCGGACCCGGCCGTTCTCTTCTATCATTAACGACAACTTAGAATTATGACCTCGTTCATCTCTCTAACTTCGGCGTTCACTTTCTTACTTTATCGCCTGCCCACTCCCTCTTGCCCCTCCATGCCCGTAGCCCCTGTCATGGCTATTATCGACTTTTAGCTTTAGCTTTAGTCCACTTTTCGAGCGGCGCCGTATTCCCGTTATTTTTGTGCCCAGTTGTGATTCTTACACGCGCGCAGTTGGAACCGTAATATATTTTCACCGAAAATGGCATCCCCTACCCCTCCCGCCGCTTCAAAAACATAAGGTACTGTTTAAAGTCACCCAACGCTGGATTCATTTCCCAAAGTTTTCCTCTCGTTTATACCAGATGTCATCTTTAGTTAAGATTAATAGGATAAATTGTATACACTAATGGCTTTATGCCTTTTTTTATAGAGACCAATTTGATGGAAAATTAAGGTGAATTTAATAATTGAAGTTTTATTTGTCATTTAATTCTTATGCTTTAAAGTTGTTGCATTTATTTAAGAAGATTTATATAGTAAAAGGCGAATACCAAATAATTTTCTCTGAGTAAATACTTTTATCAGATCATATTCTGATATTGAAAGCTTAGAATTTAATAATTTTGAAAATGAAACTTTTCGTAAAATCAGTGAAACGCTGATTCCATTAAAATATTAAATTCGAATTTTAAATCGGTCTCGTTCAAACTTCGAAGGTATAGTTTATCTTATAACTCTCACCATTCATTCTCGAAAAGTTATATATTCTAATATCATTTGATGGAATTTCGTTTCTTTTCATCAATTTTATAATTGTCATAAGTGCCAGTATCATTTTTTCTTTGGAAAAATACATTTTCATTTTCATACACAGTAATTACAAACATTTTTCAAAAATTTACTTCAATTTGTTTCAGTACTAATCTTTTTAGATAAACTATTCGTTTAATCTTAAAGATGGCAGATATTATATAGAATAACGATAAGTAGCTATTAAATATAAAGAAAAATAAATATTTCATATTTAAAAAAATCTTTTTTGGCTGACATTAATAGTAAAAATCTATCGATTAAGTATGTGTGCATGGAACGCACAACAAATAAACAGTTGCATTCCCTTTCTTTTTCATCGAGAAAGTTTTATTTTTTTAGTTTTGTTATCTCCTTTTTATTTATTTATTTATTTATTTTTATTTGTTTTTTCTATAAAAATGTGTATTCCACGCGAAAAAATGTTCTAAGGCTAACGAAATTGTACCGTCCTCGAAAGAGATGAAAAATCAAGGATATAAAAAAACGAATGAAAAGTACGTGAAAGAAAATAGAAGACAACGTAAACTGTATACGTGTAGAGACGAGAGGAAATTTTTGAAAAATAAAAGAAAAGGAAAAATATGTCCAAATACGTTCAGAATGTAGAAATTCACGTAAGAAATGTCAATAAATAAGCCTGTATTATCGAAGCATTTAAATATAAAAGAAAATAATATTAATAATCCTGGGTCTTCGTAATACTCAAGGATTCTCTAAATATTATAATTCATATATAGTTTCGCGTCTTCAAAGTAAGCTAAAATAAATAATATTCATATTAAGCGATCTGAGTAAACGATAATAATTAAATGTTTGATAATGTTTGGTTAAACATGTAAATGTAGATGTAAATTTCATTATATAAATCGTAAGTGTATTATTGTTCTCGTTTGAATGAGGAAACATTAGAAAAAGATTATAACAAGTGAATAAGCCGAAGGGCACGTAGAGATAATATAATTATTTTTTGTAACGATTATCATTTATTTACTATCGTTTATTTCTTTTCGAGCTCTTTAGATTTGTACGACAGCGTAGACGATAGCTTAACACCATGCTGATAAGGGATGCATGCATTTAAGCTATAATGTAGTTAACGTGGCTGATTGTTGGCACTAAGATAATTAAGTATACATACTGATGACAGAGTTCGGAATAAAAAAGTGTGGAAGTCGAAAACAGAAACAAAAAGTATAATGGGCGTTACGGAGTAGTATTATTGAAAATGATTAAAGATGAATTACAAGGCGGTGGATTAATGAAATTTGACTGGCCAGTTTTGTAACTCTATCTCGAATATTATACGTTCTTAGTTACCTAATGACACGCTTGTTTGCATGAGCCACATGCGAATTCATTTATATGTACGACGCACCTGTGAGCGCTTGTTTAGCTTATTCATTTGATGATATTTTACCACAGAGTCATGATTGATATAACTGGCCCTTAAATTCATTTGAACAGCTAATTTCATTGGAACATCTAATTTCAGATACAACAGGTCGTTGAGCTTTTCATTCCACCTATTTCAATTGATAGTTTAATACATTCTGTTAGACGTTTTTTCACGATTACAAACAAATGATGTATAAATAATATCAATAGGTCTTTTAAGCTTTTGATTTACTGTATGGATATGCTCACAAGTTTCCTTCAAACGAGTTATAATTAATTTATTCAATTCATGCCTTTAACTATTTCTAAATGTTTCGATTATAATTCCATTAAAGTTTTAAATGGAAATTTTAATTAAATGCCCATGTGTACTATTTATGATCATCCCCTTATAACGAGAATTAAAATGAAAGAGCAAATAAATAATAGTAATTAACACAATGGATATTGCAGTAATTTTAATTTAATACAATGAAAGTTTCTCTTCACTAATCCAAAAAACTTTTAACACAGAGTACAATCATTTATTATATAAATAGAAAATGTATTTAAGTTATATAAGCTTTATTGTCTAGTTAATTAAAATCTTGTCAAATACTGTTATTAATAAAAAAAAAATTTAATTTTCTCTTCGATACTTTCATTTTCTACTTTTATCAAGTATAATCGTTGTAATAAATTTATTTAATTTATTGGTTAGGCTCAGAATTAATGACTAACTCATAAATAAATAAATTGATTTTTATTTTATTCTATAATTACAACAAAATACAATATTTACGTTTTTTTTTTTTTTCCTATTAACGTTAAATATAATATAACAAATTGGCGCGTCCAAAATGAGTTATGTATTCGAATGACAAACAAACCCGCAATAAAAATTATGCCTTAGTAATATTTATTTAAATACATATGAATTACTTTGTTGATTATATTTTTTATAAATACTTTTAAGAATCATATTTTTTAAAAATTGAGTCTTAAACAATGATGTTCACAAGATATATGTATGAGAGGTGACAAATGTGGAATCAACATATTACATTATCTTATTAGGAATTTTATATCCGAAATGCATGTGGTTAAAAGAAACGTTTTTCTAAAACGTCAGAGAAATGTGTCAGGCGATCCGCAATAAATTTAACTCTACGATGGAGAACACTTTTAAATCTACGTGATCGTTTCGCTCTGATGTATTTCAAGTTTATATTCATTGTTCTCTTGGTTAGCGACGGGGACTATTAAATTATAATTTATCCATCCCTCGTAATTATACGGTATGATATTTAATTCAAATTAATATAGTAAGAATAATAGTGATATTAGCGGTGAGCCGAAATTTTAATTTTATTTGAAGGTAAAATATTGATCGAGATGAAATTTTATTTTTAATTAAAAAATTTTCTAGGAAAGGAAATATTTTCACTAACGCAATCGTACTGTTAAACTTTTATGCATATTGAGAATTATAGAGGAAGGAGCTGGAAATTGGAAAAGCCAAAACATTTATGAGATCAATATCATAAAAACGGTCATTTATACTTTGTAAAATGCTAGCTAAGTTATAGAGTAAAATGGCCAATAACTTTAAGGGTAGGAAAATTTGTCATTTTCGAATACCTATTATACTTTAGCTTTGTTAGATTATTAAAATAATCTGGGCACCTTAAGTTTTGTTTTTTTAACATTTTCCGGCACATACTTCTGATATTCGGATTAGCATAATAATAGTTAATGACAAGATGAGGATATTAAAGCAGTTATTTGAATATTTTTGAAAAGAGATATTAAATGCGTTAAATGGTAATTATAATGGTCGGGTTAATGTAACCAGACTATTTTTGCAATTTACTGATAGTAAGACAAAGAAATCGAAGGGCAGCACTGAATAAAATAATTGAGGAATGAAATAGGTATGGTCGGTATAGGAATGGTGGATGGAGGAGGGGGATCGTTAGCGTACGGACGTTAAAAGCGAAAATGTCGCTAGGGAGATTTCCAAGGAAAGGGACAGAGGAGGCGAGGAGAAAAATAGTGTAAAGCTGAGTAATAAGACGAGAAAGGGTGGGGGGAGGGTAGGGGGAGGGAAGAAGTCGTTGATAAGAGTCTATTTCAAGAGTATCCAATTAACGAATCTACGAAAGCTCAAACTTGCCGTTAAGTTGAGAGTCGGACTTGGAGTACTCGCCCCTAATTTCTCCAGCCCTACACCCCTCGACCGCGGCTCTATTTGCCTTCGTTATCGCTCCGCCGCAAACAAACCGACGGCTGCAAGCTCGCGTGCACGTGTCCTTACGAGTCATGCACGCGCGACTTGCGGCTGATTGAGTGCGGCAATCGCTGTATTTGATGTCTCTTCGAATAGATCGAACGAATATATTCGCCCCCCCCCACTTCCCGCCTTCTACATCCTTCCTTCCAATTAAGCTCGCGCCGACTTCGACCTCACCGCTAATTAAAATTTGTCCGAGGAGATCCGCCCCACACTTACAACACTTCCTTATCACATTCTTTGTCCTTCTTAACCCATTGATCCGATCCCCTTCTATTGGCTTCACTATTGAGAAAGCTTTCATAAACCAGTTAGCACATTGGCGAATTTCTTTTTCCCGGCAGCGCTCGAACATCACCTTGCAAATTACTTTTATTAAGCCCGATTATTCTAAGCTTGCTTTTATTAAGAATTTGGAATTATAATCGATATTCTCTTAATTTATTGCGTCGGTTACGTGTTTTTTTTTTCAACACAAGCTTTTCCTCGTTTTGATGAAATTATCTCTTCTTCTGTGTAAAACATACTCGTATTCATTTCTATTCTAAATTTATAGACAAGTGAACAACGAGTGCGCTTTACATTTTATGTATTAAACGAGCTATATTAATAATTTGCAGAATTGATGAGGCAGAGTAAACCTTTAATATTCCGACGGCTATAAAAGTTTATAAAAGGCTTGTCAAGTGGATTAATGTATATCCAATAAACTTCTCTTGCACAATGTTAAACTAATCTCATTTACAAATACAACAGATTTTCAAAATTTGTACTTGTAACAAATTCAAATAGTCGAGATAGTTTTGTCTGTTTTGCTTAGATCATGTAATAACCGCAAACGTAATAGTCGAACGTAATAGTCGAATGTAATAGCTGAACGTAATACCTGTATATTGAATTACACTAAAGTGAAATATTACGTTTTGGAAAAGAATTATAATAAAACATCATGTCCGTTATGAAATATACGAATAAGTTTTTAAAGGAGGAGCTCAGCGAAAATACTTTGAAAGCATACATTTGTAATGATAAAAGCACTACAGTTTTTTTTCGTTTTTTTTTTTATTTTCGATTAATTAATAGAATAAATTATAAAGAAACTTTCTGACTTGGAAGATATGCCAATAATACATAATAATTTCCATACAACCGAAAGATGAATTAAAGTAGAATACTCTAGAGGGTATTTGCATCGTACTAACTGACCCGAAGGAATGTATCTTTGTTGCATAAACTATGTAAGCTATTTTTAATGGGCACTTGGGTTTGTACGGGCGTAGAGATAATGTTACGACGATGAAAAGGTTATTATTGCATTGAGAGAGAATGTCCGGATTGAAAATGAGTTTGTTCAGGATAAAAATTCTAATTTCGGAAAGACAAATAGAAAGGGAATCGAAGGGCAACATGGACCGGCTCGATGATCAGTTCATTTAATTAAAAACAATATTGTTTGTGGCGAATTGTTGTAAATGGATCGGTTGCTTAAGTCGCTCCAGCTCTGGCATCATTAAATAGCTCAAATTGTACTGCAAATGAAAATTCCAATTACTATAATATACTAATAATCTGGAGCTCGTTGGATTCAAGTGGCACGAATTAGTAGCTTAATAAGCGGTCATTTCGGTCGTTCCGCGGAAATGAAGTTAGCGACAATACTTGCCCCGGCTGTGCGTCAATAATCGCGTAAACACATGAGGTTGTGTCGAATCGCCCGTACGCTGTGAGACACATTATACCTTCGGTCGGCGAGTGCTCGGATTACGGCGGCAAGGGGTCGCAAGGGCATTTGGGCGGAGGATGTTGAGGGGGGAGGGGGTGGGGTTAGAGGCGTGCGAGATGATATCCGTCGACATGGTGGATTCGCAACGCATTATATCCATATTAATTTGTAGTTCGACTAACGATCAAAAGTAAATGAGCGCAAGCGGCGATTAAACGGGCAGGGGGAATGAGGCGGGTCGGGAGGGCGAGGGAGAGGGAGTCGGTGGCATTCAGGGTTGATTTCGCGGGAGTTCTAACTTTGTTGTTGGGTACCGTGTTTAACGTGGGACGATGATTGGAAAACAAAGAGAACAAATAACATTATGTTATCGTAGTGGCGATTGCCTCCGCATTCCCTATTCCCCATCGTCATCATGATTTCTCAATCAAATCAGCCAAAATGCGTTGCCGCGCTATTTATTCTCTTTGTTTTCTTTCGCCATTTCATCCTTTCCTTTCTTTCTCTTTATTTTTTCTCTCCTTTTTTTCCTTTCCCCCCTCCCCTTTGTTTTTCTTTCTTTCTTTACAAAACTCATTTTTCTTTAATCGCGTTGAAAATTTATTTATTATTTATTTAGTCCATTATTATTCTCTAATCTTCTTCTTGTATAAATAGTTTTTCCTTCGCTTCCCAAGACTTTACTTTGCATGGTATTTATGAATACTTAGCAAAACAATTTCTGCCGTATTTATAAATTTGTAAATAAACATACAGAAATAATCGAAGCCACGGAAAAACAGCCATAAAAGAAACTATTATGAACTATTTTATTTACAAATACAGTATAATCATACTATTTACGATTATTTAATAGTAAACTGTTGACTCGATTGCTTTCAGTAATTTTAACGATGCGTATTCTCTTAAAAATTAACACTATTAAAATGAAAATGAATCTCAATTACGAAACTTTTAGAACGTTGTGTATTATATTAAAATAATACTTATTATCTTGCATTGAATGAATTTCTATAGTTACTTTTAATTCATAGAAAGATTTTTTTGCTCTAATTTGAATACGGTATTCAAAGCTTAATTTTCAATTCCAACTTGTCACTGCAATGTACCAAATTAAATAATGCTTAATTGAATGTCCTGATTAAAATAAAGGTGGACATTTAAAATATATTTCGTAGAATAAGATTATTTTACACGCAATTATATTATCCGATGCTAATAAGGCTATAATTAGAGCATTGAATTTTTGCGGTAAGTCTACATTAATTTGACATAATTTTTAATTGAATAAACGACGTAAGTACTCTCATTTTAATGAAAGTAGGTATTTCAGCTATCTAAAATGAAGTTATAGATTATCGGTGAAAGTATTAGAAGTCTCTTTCTTTTTCTCTCCCTCTCCTCCTCCCCCCTCTCTATGAAATGTTACTCGTATAAAAAATTAAAATACGACTGAAATTGAAAAATTAAGCAGGATTAAAGTGAGAATGAATGCTTAGCCTAACTTTACTTTGACTGAAATTTATTAAAATGATAAAATCTTTTAGTTTGAGCTGATATTATTTTTATTTATTGTCCAGCTTTTTGTTGCTTGCTGCAAAGAATTTCAAAGGACAATAATATCTAAGTGTTTTTGACGTAGTGACGTGACACTTGGAAATAGACTGGAGTACTAAATTTCATTATGAGGGCTTTTTCTCGAATGAAGATAAATGAAACTTCATATAAAACTGAAATACTTGATTTGGATAAAGATACCTAAGTCGCCAAATCCTTAAAGAATTCTTATTAATATCTCTGATAAAAGGAATAGTAAGTGTAGCTTATGGCTAACTCCACATCTAAAATATCTCGTTAATGCATTCTTAAGAGAAAGAATGAACATTTAAATATAAAATAGTTTCATGAATTATTTATACTTAAAATATGAGAATAGCATGTATCAATATTATAAAGTTTTTTTATGCAAAACAGTAGCAAAATTCTGGTTTATTTTTAACGATTAATTATTAATGTTTTACTCTTAACAAAAATAAGTAGGTAAAGTGTAACTAAAACTTTTAAGGCATTGACGTAAATTATACATAGAACATGTAAATTGTATGTGAATGCTTAAAAAATATTATAATAAAAGTAAGATTTGGATAATTAATGGCGGGAATTGTTTGTTCAAAGCTGTTGCGGAGGAAAAACAATTTGTAAATCGTAGATTTATTGAAAATTATGTGTTTGTCTTAGGAAAACAAATTTTAACGATGCATGCTCAAACGCTAATTATAGAGTGAAATCAATAAATAAAGAGGAATGGACTTTAGGGTAGCATTTATTTTCTAATTCGTTGGATATTAAAATAGGAGAAGAAAAGCCTAGCCGTCTATTTGATATGATAAATGTAAATAATAGAGGAATAATGGAAATAATTTTTCAATGTCCTTGAGTGCCGAGAGTGTCAATTAAATATGGATTGAAGCGATTCGTTAGCTATAATGCCTCAAAGTCCATTGTACGACTCCCAAAGTATATAAAGCCTGGAACAAGCGCACATGCAGAGCCAGAGGCTGCCTATCCTGATGCTGAATTGACAGGAGTAATGCCATTGTGCAGAGAAACGCTTCGAGCCCCCCCTCTACCTCCTCCAATCCCGCGCGCCCTAACCGTCCCTAACTCGGCGACTTGTTCACGTTTGCCGTTCCTGTCCTTGATTACAATCGGCGCCTTTCCATCCTCGGGCCTTTATTGCAAGCGCAACCGTGGATGCGCTTACCGAGCATCGATAGATAATTTTCGGCTAATATATTATTCAACTGCAGCGAGACGATAGGGATATTAAATAAAATCGATACACGTATGTCCGATAAGTTCGTGCCGAACGAACGAAAAGTCTTCGAGTTGGAAATTACCGTTGCGAATGCGAATGCATCATGCAAAGTCAGATTTTCTTTTCAGATAAACCATTTCGCTGCGCTTGTTTGCAAATATTTCATGTCTATTATTTGCTCGGCGCGAATAACCGAAGCGCAGCGCGGCATTCCGCGCTGCGAACGAGCTGTGATTCCGAAATTTGAAAAGGGCTTGCCCTGTTTTGTAAAATTTATCTTGTCGCGGTATACATGACCATTCAAATATTTCAGATTCAAAATTCTAAACTGAAACTAAGCCACTACTCCTGCGTTTCCTTCTAAAAAAAAAAATACCGCGAGCGCCCTTAACGCATTTATCACCTCACTTTGCCTTACACTTTGTTCTTATCCCATTAATATGACACTGCCTATGTTTGCCTCCTTGTTATTTTCATCACCGTCATCATCATTATTATTTATATATTTTGTTTTCATTTTCTCTTTGATCAAAAGAAAAATTGATCCTCGTCATAGTTTTTTATGGTCTTATGCCTGTTATATTATTTTGTTCAATTGTTTAATTATGAAAGGAAAATTTATATTAAAATTATGTCTAATTGAATTGATAAAATAATGAATATTGCTGGGGGGAAAAAAGCAATCGACGAAATTAACTTTGTAATTAATGTTTTCATGTCGTGTATTAATGCCTCGCGTTACGAAATATCGTTTGACATTATAAATTGGTTCATCGAATGAAATATAACGAATGCGTCCAACAGTATAATTTTTAAATATATTAATCAAAGGGAATTTATGAGTTTCTTAATAAAATTCATAGTCGAGGCACAAGCCAATTTACTTGATTAATGTTCCAAAAATACATAATAAGGTTAGCGATTTTGTCCTTTAAGAAAAAAAAGAAGATAAAGATAAAGATACTGGAATGTGAAAGCAAAATATCTGGAAAGCATGTAAAAGGAATATGACGAACCGAATGAAGGCTTTTGATATTCGGCTAATATAAAAGCAGCGACGAGTGTCCCCGAACGAGTTGCCGACCAAGACAAAGTAAGTCCCGCTTGCGACTTAAAGCGAGAGAGAGAGAGAGAGAGAGAGACGCGTGCGAAATCAGCTGCTCTCACCGGTTTAGCATGCGACGCTTGTCGCTCATGTACTATTTAAGTGAGTTACAGCATTTTCGCAAGTGGCCACGGACACGGACTCGAGTTGCGCGCCGAATTCATTAAGCCTAACTAACGACAAAGTGAGCAATTAAGATTTGTCACTGTTTAAATAAACGGTATTATTTAACCTTAGTAGCTTCGCTTGCCAATAAAATTACTTATACTCATGATTCGTGAAATAAAATTATCTCCTCATACAATTATTCTTTTCCCATTAATCTTCGCGCAGCCCCCCCCCCGCCCCAATGCCCATTCTGACATACGTGTTATGTTAAAGCAAATTTTCATCACTCTTTATGTTGCGTCTTGATTCAACATTTTTATTTTTTAAATTCTTTTCCTGGAAATAATATCTCTTTTACTTCCGCGCATATATGAACCTCATAAAAGTAATTATATTTTCACTCTAAATATGCTTATACCATCATTATAATTACTTTTCATCCTTTGTTTAAATAGCATGTTCTGGCTTGTATATAAGTTGAAAATTAAAATATGGCAACAGACAGAACCGTTGTTTATCAGGCTTAATAAATTCGTATATACTTTCATGACCGCTGCTGAATTATTTCGAAAAATTATTTTTTAATTATTTTAAATATTTTGTGATATTACGATATAATTTTCATTAAATGCGCTGATTACATAATCTGACTGTTTCAACGTGGGATTTAATTCAGTGATATCTGATATATATATATATATATATCTTATTAAATTACGATGTACTTGTAATATTTTTTCCGATTTAATTTTTAAATATTATAGTTAGAGTTTCAAATAAATTTTTTTCTCTCATAAATAGGACTTAGTAATAATAGGTCATTAAATGTAGGTACATGAAATTATGTTCGGAAAGCTATTACATAGGATCGTAAAAGTTAATTTAATAAAACTGTTGTTGTAACTCACTAATGCAATCCAACCATAAATCTTAATTAATTAAATAATTTAACAGGAAGCTTTATACTCACATATTTTTAAACACCTAATTTATCATTTAAGATATCTAACCGCATGCTTTTCTGTAATATTAAATATTATTTTGTCATCAAGTATAAGCTTATTTTAATATTATATTACCTTAAATGTTAAGGTTAAAATTAAATAAGCTATATGGTAAGCTATGTTGGCCGAAAAGTGCTGACTTGTTTTAAGCGATTCTTGCCTTTCCCGTTCACCGCGGCATAACTTGTGCATTCACGAGTTGTGAATGATAACTGGTGGAAACTGACATGAAAATTTTATTAGTCCGACTAGCTAAAGGTAAGTAGTACAAGAGGCTATGGATAGGCGGAGAAGAAGAGGAAAGCGTAGAGATGAAGATGTCGAGGAGGAAATAGGAAGGGGAAAAATGTAAGCGATAGCGCGATGAGAGGGAAAGACAAGAATGCAAAGTAGAATCTGGAGAAAATCGAGCAGTGAGCGTGAATAAGAGAGATGAGGTATAAACGCGTGTTTCTAGTTATGTGACGCTTCGTAAGTGAGAATAATGCGCTCAAGCTCTGTGACAATGGGAGCTGCCTGTTATGGAGCCAACGAAGGGAAATCGTTAGCGAGTTATTCTGTCGACGTCTTGACACGATGCTCGACACTAATTTCTTCATCACATAAAGGTAGAGAGAGAGAGAGAGAGAGAGAGAGAGAGAGAGAGAGAGAGAGAGAGAGAGAGAGAGAATCTTCACCGCAATTGACGACGTATCCTTTTATTATTTCTCCTCAAGTAGAAGATTTGTTATCTCCAATAAAATCATGCGTATACGCAGCTCACTTAAACAATAATATATCGTACAAGGAGCTCAAAACTTCTTTAATAAACTATAGACTTAATCGCAGTAATCGTATTTTTACACTCATGCGCTATGTTTGCAGCTCTACAATTCAAAAACAACTTTATAACTCTTTCAGCACTGTGCCGATCTTTTTATATTATTTATGAGACGTAAATTTAAAAAAGTAAGGCTCGTAATCAAATCCCATGTACTCTGCAGGCTATTTTTGATATTGAGCTTAGTATTCTTTCGCATGAAATATTATCATTTGAAATCTATTACTCAGATGCAAAAATTTAATTCAAATGATGGTGCATTATGCGATAATATTAAAAGTATATTTGGGCTTTCGGCTAACCAAGCGAAGTGAAACATAAATTATTTATTCATTTTATGTGACTGACTAATAGCTTACTTGTATCTTTAAAGCGAATATTAACAATAAAGTAAATAATATACTCAGACATTCTTTATAAGAATTAATTACAATTATTCGAGTGTTCCGTTTAATGAATAAGCACTTAAGTAAAGTATAAAGATTTTCTTTAATCTGCTTCGATGAACAAATAGAATTATTAAACAATAACCCGTAGTTCGTCGAAATTATTAAAAGCTTGTCAGTTTAAAATGAGAATGAATTATAGAAAATTCATTTGAGAAAATATAATGTAATAGCTCATTAGTTCACGTAGACCATATATATATATATATATATATATATGTCACTATGAAACTTACATTAATTGATACAATAGCTAAGTTGGATATTTTCTCAGTCGCTTGTAAAGAATATATTTATAACGCCGTAACGAGAAATGGAAGGAGCTTGGCTCGTAGCGAAATTTAGTACATTAATTAAAATTTGCTTCTAAAATAATTTAAAGAGGCTTCTCAAATAATCTAAATGAAATAACTATTTATAAGATGGAGCATAGTATTTAAAGTCTTTAATAAGGAGAAACAGGCTCAGTTTCGTTTATGGATATAAAGTTCTTAAACATAATAATGATTATTCCTCCTCGTCCACCGTCCCCGTCCCCCCCGCCTTTAGTAGTACTTCTTATACTTTACATACTTAAAGACTGGCAAAGAACTTTAGTTGGCCTAATAGGAGTGACGGAGGACACTTTTTCAAAAATTGTTAAAGGAGAAGCCCGCTGAGCTCTCGTGAGTCGAACGTCGGCAGGATAATCCAACGTATGGAAAAGACAGAATGGATAACGATGATTATGTTATCTCCTCTGGCAGTAACCGAGAGGAAAAACTCAGCAATACCAAGCCGTCTGCTTCAGGAAGGACAAAAAATTATAAAGGTAGCAAGAATTGTTGCTGAAGGGTAGTATTAAGACATAGACTACAACTCAAGGCCCCCACCCTCTCTCTCTCTCTCTCCCTTTCTCTCACTATCTCACCACAAGGCTAAGCGTACATTCATACCAGTATAAATAATGCTTTTCTAGCCTATGTATAATACAGCTGTCTAAATAACTACAAAAGCTTTGTATTACATATTTGGGAAAAGTCTTTAAATTTTTCGGGTATTCTAAACATTCTTGAGTTTAAAAAAGAGCCCTGATTTTTCTTTTTTACTCTTGCAATCTTCATATTAAAGCATATTTTTATTATTTAGTGTATATACAACTATTTTATGAATAATATACTGTTAAATTTTATTTATTAAAATAACATTTATCGCTTATTCTAAAAGAAAAACGAAAACTATTCAATAACCGATAATTGAAAAAATATCCGAAGCAAATATGCGTTAAAAAACTAACCATATAAATGAAGATATTTTTATTTTGCTATGCGATATAAAACTATGCAAACCTATAGCTTTAGACTTTTTAGCAAAAGGTATAAAAACTTGTATTCATCCATCAATTGTAAAAAGTTGCTCTGACTCGTATTATTCGTAAATATACAATTGAATAGCATTTTTTCATAAGATATGAATAAATTATAAAACTCTAGATAACTTTCTTAGCGTAGACGAACATTCCTTATTTCAAATAACTTGTAATATGAAGTATAATGCATTTAACGCCATAATAATGTAATTAATGTTTGAGAGCACCGCAGAAGCAATATTTTTTTGGTTATCTATCAAATGATTAAATTTTTTTATCGAACAAGTACGTTATAGACGGTAGTTATAAGCAACGAACATCTTATAGATTATTGAATTATTGATTTTGTATTCGCATGGAATCCATCTTGCAAATGAGGGTGGTAATTGACGGTATGATACATGACGGTATTTATTTCTAATTTCTCTTGTATAGGATAAAAATGATGCTGAGATAATTTACATTCTCAGAATTTCTGCGACTAAATGTGTAAAGCGTATGTTTTTGCCAGTTAAAAATGAAATCTCGGAAATACCTTTGATGAATAATAAAACACAGCGCATTTTAGATTCCAGGTGAAAAATAAATTTGGTCGAGTTCTCGTTGTAAGGACATGGACGCAGAGACGCAGAGACGCAGAGACGCAGAGAGCCTAGAGGCAGGTAGGCAGGCCATCCATTCCCGATCTCGCAGCATCCGACACGAAATTCTAAGCAGGATCCAAAGTTATGCGCGAGTAGGGCGGTTGTGTGTGTGTGTGTGTGTGTGTGTGTGTGTGTGTACGCGCGCGCATCTGGATGTGTGTATGGGACCGGCAGGATTCGACCGCGGGGCATATGTAAAAAGCCAGTTTCACGTGACGGACAGGACCGAAGTGAGCCAGAGCCAGAACCAGAGCCAAACCCGAAGTTGAATGGTGGATGGTGGATGGTGGATAGTGGAGGGTGGAGGGTGAAGGGTGGAGAGTAAGAAACTCGTCTCGTAGTGAAAAATTCGAGTTGTAGCCTTCGGCCTCCATTGTCAAGAGCACCGTTACACTTTGATTAAGTTACGAATGTATATACATATATACGTACGTATGTATGTATGTATGTATGTATGTATGTATGTATGTATGTATGTATGTATGTATGTATGTATGTATGTATGTATGTATGTATGTATGTATGTATGTATGTATGTATGTATGTATGTATGTATGTATGTATGTATAAACTGATGGCCGCCCGTACTATTAAAGAGCAGCGCGTGGAATTTCATTCGGTTGTCGCTGATCTTTCCCGGGAGCGTTTTTCCCCGAATCGGGGCTCCTATATTCTGAGATAATGAGAACTTTCGGAGTAAGCTAAACTCAAAGTGGGTTTCAAAACTTTCTTTCCAAAGCTGATAAAGCGCAAGATGAATAGCGCGGCATATTATTTTTCAAACTTCTCTCACAATTATGCAAATCATTGCCCTCATTCTTACATATTTTTTCTTCTCTTTTTCCGAGAACATATCAGAAATTAGGAATTGAAATTTAGACGACAACATGCGTAAGGAAAATTATAATACTTTTCTTCTCTTCAAATAATAACAACTTAAGAATAAATGTGAGTTAATAATTTTCAACGTTGAATACATTTAAAACGATTATACGGCTTTTTAACTTTAAATATTATAGAATTTGTATTGTTTATGTCAGTATTTAATGGAAATAATGCCTTGTAAACGGTACTTATGCTCAAACTGAAAATTTATTTCTAAAGCCTTCGTTACCGATTTGTCTTACAAAGCAGAAAAGTAATAAAACTTTCCTGATGACATTTCGATGTATGGTTCGACTCCACTGTTTATTGCTTCAATAAATTTACTTTTCATATTTAGATGAAAAATGTCTTAATTATTATTAACATGCAAATTTGTTTACTTAGTTATCTTAATTTTTGACGAGTTATAAGTTAAAAGTTATGAATTAAAAGTTTCAACCTCTCAACAATTAATACACTTATAATGTTTTACAGCATTTCATTTCAGTTATGTAAGACGTTATTACTTTTGAAACATTTGATTATGATTCGTGTGGGAGAATGTTACTTATGCTAATAACAGTTTCAGTTCAATTAAAATTTTTATAACGCAAGAAGAAGGAGCTGCTTAAATTACTAATGAAAGAAACATTGATGCAGTTCGAACATTACATTTTAAATATTAATGTAATTAAGCTTAATCGTTTCCGTTCAGATAATAATTTTCTCCAATGGAGTTTCGAATATCACTACTTAACAATGTTATATAAAAATTATTCGCCTAATAACAACCTAAAAACTATAACGTAACATGAACTTCTCATGACAAACTTAATTACTTGTATAATTTAACTGTGCGACAGTAAAAAATAAAAGACGAAGAATTATTCTTGTTGGATTAACATGTAATTGTACTCAAGAAAAATACATTGACTTATTAATTATCGGAATTCTGGGTGAGCTTTTTACAAAAGACGTCGACTGAAGCGCCATATTCCCCAGACGCGACAGGTATCAACAACGGACACATGCATTGCATGTATCATACACGTCATGAGAAATAACGCAATCATAATTTGCCCTTACATGCTTGCCCTTATCAATAAGTTTTAATTACCTCGGAGAATGAAAAATATTTCTAACTACTAGACTCGGTGCAGGCGATACTAATTATTGAAGTATTCCGACGTACCGCTATGTACTAGAACAAATTACATTAAATTTAAGGCTCGTATTTGACCTATGAAAGCTTTTAACGCAAAAAGAAATAATGTTTATTAAAATACATTGTGAATAATATTTATTCTCAAATATGTTTAACCATATTTTGCTACATTAATTATTATTATTACTACTGCTGCTGCTGCTGCTGCTGCTGCTGCTACCGCCGCTGCTGCGGTTGTTATTATTATTTAATGTAATACGAACGGAAATGTGAATTTATATCCTTGAGTCATCGATGTTTGTATGATATACTACACAGGCTTGTACGATCGTAGGTCATAGAAGTTGTTTTATAAGCCATCTATAACGTGTTGATGAGTACGTGCATGAAATGACCGAGCAGTTTATGGGAACAGAAGCAGTGTCGAATCTTTTACCCTGCTTTTATGTGAATATATATTTTTTTATTTGATAGCGAAGCAGAACGCGCTGCTTGTCTATTTTACATATCGATACTTGTGCTTAAAAATGTATAAGTTGAGCCGTTACGTACCACTTTAATTCAATAGCTGGTGCATATACATGTATACACGATTGCACACATATTCATAACAATAGAGTTCCATAGCATCAACTCTTATCATAAAATACTGTTTGTAATATTTAATTGATAAAATAGTTTAAAATTGGCGTATAAAATACAAAATTAGTCTATAAATTTGAGGGCTTTGAAAACTACATGATTTTATAATTTTATAATCAAGTACGAAAATTTGTAATTTTAGTTGATTTAATTTTAGAAGTTGCTACGGAAACATTATTTTATAGAATAATAAACATTCAATAATTAAATTGATTTTTCACAACAAACACCAAGGTAAACGTAAAATTATAACAATTTCTGAATCATTAGAAGATTTATAAGACATAGCAGTGTGATTTAAAGTAAAATAAATCTATATATTATTTACAAGTAAGACATAATTCGTTCTCAGAATGAAATCTAAAGAGTTTAGTAGCTTAGTATTTAATGTACATTATTGCTTTTACTGATAAGCCATTCGGGAACGATTTATATGTAAGCTAGGGCAATAAATCAAATCTAGACAGAATCCATGTAGGATATTAATTTGATGATAAAGCTGTACGTATATCAATGACTTTTTTCAGATTCTTTCATTTATTGATCTATTTCTTTATTTCTGATTTAGATTTTCGATTTTTTTTTTTTTTTTTTTTTTTTTTTTTTTTTTTTTTTTTTTTTATACTAATAACATACATATGAGCCTAACAATTTTTTAGACTTTCAATAATATTGAATAAAGTGGTAATGGTAAGTACTTCGTTATGTAGAAATGTAATTTAATAAACTTGTAACTCGCAGACCCCCGAAGAACACATCAATTCTACTTTTTGTTGATTCTAAATAAACATTCATGTTAAAGATCAATTGACTTTATAAATTAACTTTATAAAAGTTTATAAAATAGATACGTTTAAATGGTTCATAGAGAAATTCATGTCGATTTGAATTTAAAATTTTTTATACTTTAATGTATTTATAGCAATTTTCTGATTTTAACGATATTAATTATTACAAATATTTCATGTATTGTCCATAGAATTTCGCATAGATTGACCTGATTCTCTAATAAATAGAACTTCCTGCTTCCATAAAAAAAACAACGGTCATATCGTAAATGTATTTATTTAACGAATAATTCATATAATTCAGAACATTTGCTAAATTAAATATTTTTATCCTATTTCGTTGTGTTACGTGTAAATAATTAATTTAAGCCTAAGCTATTTCAGTGTTATCGTAAAAATCAATAAGTTATCGTTAAAAAAGTAGTGAACATTACCCTGAATTAGCCACTGATGATCGAATTATAAAAAAAGATGTGTAGTAAAAAATTTCTATTGAACCAAGTGGTTATATAGATGGGTATCGAAGTTAGTAAGATACATTGATAAATCGATAGAGAGACTGGTAGTTTGGTCAAGTAATCATTGAAGATCACTTTAAAAACTATGCTCAAAAGGCTCTTAATTACATCGTGTATCTCTGGATTTTCGCTCCTAATTTGTTGCTTAAACTTTCGCAAATTAAATGGATAAATTAACACAAGATAGGCAATGGCATGTAAAATTTGTATTCGTGCGATTTAATTACTTTTGATTTTTTTCGTTTGGCATGCTAAAATTATTTATTGAGGCGTATAATATTTTAAAGACCATGAAAGGTCGTAATATAATATTAAATTAAATTTCTGAATTTACTTAGTTCCATATATCTTACATCAATGATTTTATTTCAATTAGTTTTAACAGAGCCTTTAATTTACTCGAAAAATTGAAATCGCCACTTATATATCACATCAATTGTATTTATCATAGATTTTTGCAGAATAGTTTAGACGTTTATAAATATAAATAAAGGCTTCCAGGGACATGGAAATAGAGAATAGAAAAATATTATGAGATAATAAAAAATCGAATGAAAAAGAACTATTTTCTATCCCAGTTCTAAATAGAGCCCATTAGGTAATAATGCAGAAAAAGCGATACTATCACTCTTCATCTCTAATACTCGACCCGAAATCTTTTATTTCTCTCGACTTCTCTATTGTGATGCATATCCTTTTTCTCTTGTCCATCTTATTATCTTCTTTCGACTCTTTTTTCACTGATCCCCTTGTACACGTATGAGGGTATGGAAAAATCCTTGCATTGGACAAAAGGATGTCATTTCCTTTGTATTCATGCAAGTTTCAACTTTCATATACATAATATGATATTTCAATATCTTATTTCTTTTTTCTTCAATTAAACTCTTTACTTTTATGTTGTATTTTATTTTTTTGAAAGTTTCTTTTAGATATAAGCATTTACTTCAGTTATTCAGCTTCCAGTTAAGAATACCAAATATTTCTATTGGTAAATATAAATACTATTAAGGACTTTTATTTCTTCTTGTCATCACATCTCATGTATTTTTAATTATAAAATAATTTTTAGTTATTTTTTAATATTCGTCAGAGCGCAAATAAAATTTATGATACATGAAATACGTAAAATAAATTTTAGAGCTATTTTTTGAAAATACCATGAATTTTTTAATATATTATATCGGGCATGAATAGTTTAAAAATGAGTTTACAATAAATAAATATTTATAAGAAGCGCGTTTATTTAATATAAAAATACGAAACATAAATATTGAATATAAAAAGAAAATATATTACTTTTACGAAATGTGCTCTCATTTTTATTGCAAAATCAATTAAAAATTTTTTAATTTATTCACAACTATCATTTTAGTAAAATAGATTTTTTTTTAGATATCTTATATACAAGAGTATTGTTAAAGCTTATATTGAAAATATTCAAACTTCATTCTACACTCTTCTGATCATTAACATTTATACGAATACATGCAGTCGTATTAAATTCGGCAATTTGACTTTAATTTATTACATTTCACGATAAAACTATCTATCATTACCAAAATTCAAACATTTACTTTCTTCCAAATGATAAATGATTAATGTCAATAAGTTAATTATCGTACAATATTTAAAAGTTAATGACTTTATGTATTTAAAAAAGTAATATTAAATTAATGAGTGAACACATACAATGAATGGAACTTTGAAGAAAAGTTAAATTTAATTATTACTATTCAATTTTTGCTTGAAAATTCTTGAACATTTATATTTGAAAAATCAATGATTAGTATGTAAATGATATGTATATAAAATAAAAGAAGATACGGTATGTTAAATGTTAAATTATTGGATATATCTCGAGACTTTAAAAGAAATTCTTTGAAAGAATAATTAAATTGAAAATCGAATGTATAAATCGACAGAATAGATATTTTATTTTAAATTTTGATAGATAAGCTTCGGCGAAGTATTCTCTTTCTGGTTTTTATAGATCATAAGGAGTAAACGCACATAAGATGGAGATAATGAAATCTCGATTGAAGATCCTTCAAAGAGTAACTGTGGACCATTAAAGTGTAGCTGCACTCGGTCCATTTCATTCGCGCAGAAATGCCTTTCGTATAACTAGTTTGACGCCTCGCACTTAAGTTTAACAAAATATTCGACGAGAAAGCGTCTCCCCCCGACAATGTGTCCTAGTACAACTACTCGACTTATCATCTTTATTTAAAACTAGCGCTTTTCCGAGGACATCGCTCTTCCTTCCTTATCTATAGGAAAATGGAAAAGAGAAGGAAAATATTCCAGGTTGAATCTCCTCGACCCTCCCCCGCGCCAGGATTTGTATACCCTTTGGCCTCCGCGTATAAGTCCGGTCGAGTGAAATCTCCGTTCCAAAAATGATTTCCAATCGACGCACTCCGGCACTCGACTTATGGCTCCGGCTAATCAAGATTGTTTTTTTCTTTGTATTCGAAAACTTCAGCTAAAAAGAATAAAACGCAAGTAGCTTTTGTTATGCGATCCGTGCTCTATTCAATTTAAGTGCTGAAAGAGTGGAGGACGAATGGGTATTCCAATGATACTTTTATTCTGTCAATTTCGTGAATTATTTAGTCGTGGTTTTGATAACTACATGGAAGATATCTGAATTATTCACCGCTGCCCGAGGTAGTTCAGATGTAAAGTACTAATTTAGATAAAATTTGTAATGCGAGAATAGCTACTGAATAAGTCTCCATTAAATTTTCCTGACGATCGTTATTTCATTAAATAATACATAAATTCATATTTCCTTTACTATAGTTTATCTGTAATAATCTCTTTAGTACGTGATAGTTTTCATTGAATGATCGGAAAATGTATCCGAAAATTAATTTCTTTTACAATTAATTTTTAAATTCCAATCTTTGCAAATGGACTGGTCGGAATCGATATGGGAGATGAAAAAATCAAAAGATTGAGATTTCAGCTCTTTTGAATTATTCAATTAGTCGATTTTTACCGAATTTCGAAAGTAATCAGCCAAAATTATCGAATTATATAACTAGCATCATTTGATTTTAATGAACCTCATTCGAGGACACCGAATTTTACGTTGAATTTTGTGTCGAATGTACTTGAATTTGATGAACAAAATCAATGTCATCGTATTAAAGGACAAATTAAAATGAATTATAATAATATTATATTGAAAAACACTGCTTTCTATTACATTGTAACTAATATGTAATATAATAATTAATATTATTACAGTTTAAATAGTCCTTGTTATTTTCAATATTAATCCTATTTAAATTGAAATCTATTAAATTTTAATTGGACCAAAGCAGCAGCTGCTTTCTATGAGGTTTTTTTAAAATTATTTTCTTACACTAAAGTTCTTGGTGTAATTTAATTAAGTTCCGATATAAAAGCAGAGTTACAAGAGATTTCATAACAGAAGAAAATAAGAAGGTTTTATAATATCATCTAAAAGTAGTAGATAATAGTAAAAATAATATATTAAATTTGGATATACAAAATATTTTTATTATGTTGAACTAGATTTTCGTAATACTGCATAGCCTAATGAAAACTTAAGAAGTTTAATTTAATCAAGGCCATGTTCTATCATTTTATGCAACGGTAAAATTGCAATGTAAAAAATATTTAAATAAAGTTCATATTTAAATTAACCCCTTAATATACCTAATAATAAATATTATTTAGATATGTTCTTTGGCATCTTCAAGCATTTATTCAATTTAGATTTTAATTAAATATTATTAAAATTACATATAATTCTATTGACTTTTTACAATATGTAAATTAAAATGTTTATATTACATTCCGTAATGAGGTCAATTAAAAAAATTTATTTATTAGCGTCAATTTTATTTCATTATAAGATTTTTTATTACATTAAATCTCAATAAACTATGACATGTAAGCTTGATTCGTAAAAGTTTTTTTTAGTATTTTTTTTATAATATTATCTTAAGTAATCTTAAGTCTTAAAATCTAAAATATCTTAAGTTACTAATGAAATTATAAATTTTCTAATATTACCATATCAATAACTACAGTAAATTTATTTATACAGAGATTTGCATATATTATGTATTGCTTATTGAGATTTGGTAATAACTAAAGGTTAAACTTTTACATTACTTCTGTTCAGATGAACTTTATATTATTTGTAAAAACTTTAAATATCTGTACGTTAACTATTCTGGTATGGACATGACGAATCTAAGAAATATCGTATAAATTTGGAAAGTATTGTGAAAGTATATTAACTAATCATATATTAAATTGAACGTAAAATTAACTATCTGCACCGCTACATTTACGTAAAATCTTACAATGATAATTAAAATAAATGCATATATAATAATAATAATTCTTATTATTATTCTAATAAAATTTTTGTTAAAATCTTTTAATATTTTAATGAATAAAAGTAAAAATTACTTTTTTAAGAAGATGGAATGTAATATAAAATACATTTATATACTTATGAAATAACTTATGGATTCTGGAAATAAAAGTTTAATGATAAATTGAAAGTTTTAGAATAATTGTTCAAGTGTAATACTTTATAATACTATTTGATGAAAAACAAATTTCTAATATTAATTTTTTAAATAATAAAAAAATGAAATTTTTAGACTGTATTAAATTGAAATACAATATCTTAATCTGAAATATCCGTATACATGCATATAATGATTAAAAAATTAAAAAAAAAAATTAATAACCAGATAGTCTTAAATGCCATTGTTTAACGAATGAATTATATGGATATTCGATTTTCACTTATAAGGAGTTTAAAATTTATAAGCTATATATTATATACATTAATATATAACGTTAATTTATCAATTAAAAAATGCATTTGAACTTATGTATAAACTTGTCAAATTATTCATAGGAGAGATAATTTATATTGTTCTATGTTTATTTATAAAGGAATATTAAATAAATTTTATGGGTTTTAAGATTTATTAACCTGTAGTATGAACTTACTATTTTAAGTAATCATGGCTTTGTATTCCAAATACAGTTTCCGGTATAAAATGCATAAATACGATATTATAACTGTTTTTAAGTAATATAAAATAGCGTTAATAATGTTTTCGTGAATACATTGAAAATTAAATTTATTAAAAAAGCTTAGTAATCATTTACACCTTTTTATAAATAAGAAGAGTTTTTTAGTATCCGAGTAATGGCAATGAGCCAAGCGAGTTCTTAATTCCGTTGTTTCATGGAGTGGGTATTTTAAAATAGTTATTCACATGAAAGAAGCTCGTTCAATCGAGAGATTTAATGTTGTATTCTGTTTGTATTCGAATTTGGTATGTAGCTAGAAGCTTGTACAAATGAATCTTTAAACTCCGAAATCCGTACCATAAAAGCAATATAGTTTCAATCGCTTCTAAATATTTGAAATTTCCTTTAATAGCTCACCTTATACTTCTTTAAGCGAATCCTTGTCATAATAATATCGAGTTCTTCCTGCAAGCTAAAACAAGTTGCAGAATAAATTCGCGCATATTCCGATGAAATTTTTTTACATGTATTAGTCCTCGGTCGTAAAATGTAAAATTTCATATCAGCAAATATATACATAATTTGAAGGAATTTGTAATTTAAAATTATACCGTAATTAGTATAAAATATTTTAGAAAATAATACACACACACACATATATATATATATATATACAATATCTTTAATTTTTTTTTTAATTTTAATTTATTTACGTGACTGTATATCTTAGATGTTTCACTCAAGTTTATCTCATAGTTAATACAATTGCTTAAATGATCTTACACAAAAATTGTTCGGTTTTATTTTCTTTTAAATTGAATTATATATAAGAAATGGAATAATATTCAACGTTTAGATAAATAATATTTTGCTTGATGAAAAAAGACGACATAAAGCTATCGGTGGATAATATTTAAATGAAACGAAGGTGAGTGATAAAATTGGTGCTAAAGTGAGAAAAGCAGAGCGTATTAAAAGTTCTTGGAAAAGTTGGTATTCAATGTCGTGATATAAAAGGGCACTTGAGCGTGTACGATAGCAAATAAGTGAAATCCAATTCGGAAATTTCGCTAATCGCTGGAATTATTCGCTCGATATATGGAGAATTGTTTGATTGGTTAATTGGTTGAATTATTTTGGAATAAATATGTCCAATAATGAATTAGAGTTCTCCGATACTTTTTCACACTCAACCATGCCCCCTTGTAAATTCGAATCTGCAGAGTCATAGAAATATAAAATAATCGACTTTTAACACTATTTCGTACTCATGAAAATCGAGTGCATTATCGTATGAAGATGAAATACTGCACAAGTATTGACTCGCTGTAAAAGAGTGGCTTTTTTCATCATACACATGTGCACTTTGCTCAAATGAATTTATCAAGTTTTATACTCTTCTTTTCGCTTTCTGTATTTCATTATTTTAATGTCATTTTTTTGTAAAGAAAGCATTTAATACGAAAGTTTCGAAGGGAATAGGTTTCTTTTATTTAAATTTTGTTTAGATAATAAAATTACCCAATTCCTAAATTATAAAAGTTGTATATTTCTAGTGCGAAAGATTGCGTGATAATATTTTTAAAATAAATTTTTAAAATCAATATATTTGAATTAGCCATACAAGTTTCGGCAATAAGAGTAATTATCTGGTATAATAATTTAACGCTTCCAATACATTTTCGATCATTGCAAATTTATTTTTACTTACAATTCTAATCTTGACATGCATTCATCCCATCTCCATTTCACCATATCAATTACCTGTAACATAAACACATGATTTTATTAACATTTACATTGATTAAAAAATATAAATATTTATATTAAAAATTGTATAGGAAATTTAAGTACTTCAGTTAAATTACAAATGACAATAAGTAAAACTCATTGTAACGCAGCTTTGAATTAATAACATTACTTTTCTTTTTTCATTTTTCGTTTTTAGTAAATTTAGAGTATTGCATATACGTAGTTAATTTACTAAAGGAAAAATAATTTAATTAGAGGGAAAGATCAGTTAGTAATTAAGTTCCGGAGAAATTACCAAATTCCTTTCATGAGAGTTTAGCATTTATCGTTACACGTAATCACTTGAGCACAAGTCAATCATGCAAGATGCTTAAGCATATAGCATCAATTGACCGCTAATTTTGCAGGCCATTGTGTAACCGATGCGAGTAAATTGTGGAACATGAGCTTGCGCACAAGACGACGTTCAAGTCATTTCACGAACAAGACGTTACGCTAACTAAAGCTTTATACTATCAGATATTCTAGATACTCCTCCATATAATTTCAGCATTCTTGTACATAGATTTTTCGTCAATTCAGAATAAGTTATTTATAAACTTTATCTTTCTAAAAATCGAAAATATTTTATAATTGTACAACATTAAATGAATCTTTTGAATACTTAAAAATAAAAATGGCAAATTTTTATTTAATAATTAATGGATTGAAGCTAAGAAGAGTATTTGTTTAAGAAATGTTGATTATTCGTAAAAGTTTTTTCCTAAATATACTTTACTCATCCGAATTTTTATCTTTAACTAGATTTTAAGAATGTGTCCGTAATAACTTTAAACTGAATGTTTTATGCTTTAAGCATATTCAATATATAATAATTATTATCTAATCACTGAAAATATTTAATTGAAATATTTTCATTCGAATGTTTATAATTAAATATTTATTTATTCATATTGGATATATTTGTTTTAAATAGTCTATAGTATTATTTACTGTATTTGTATTATATATTAACATGAAGAGTAATATTTAAAAAATAAAATATTTAATAAAATAAATATATTGAGAATACTATATAAATCTTATAATAATTATATAGTATTTTATTTTAAAAGTATTTATATTTTGCATTGTTTCGCTATTTTAATTGCATGCTTAAGCGTACAAGAAAAAAATCACTTATGATATTCACGAAATAAGTTATACATTGCTATTATGTATATATATAGTTTTTTATGACTAGTATTACTGACATAAAATAGTTGTATTTTGAAAAAAGTAACAAGTGATGTATATATATAAAGCAAAAAACTAGATGCATTTTAATAACATAGGAGAATGTAAAACGAGTGTATCTATACTTGTTTGATATAAAAATACAGACATATATAGACAATGAAGTTAACTACGTCGTTGGGAAGTCGGCTTATTGCGTTAATATTTACATTTTCATATTGGATAATCTCAGTATAAAATGATAGTCAGAGATGCACCTGAGTCTTCCTTACCTTCGAATCTTTCGTAAAAGTTGAGTACTGAGTTCTAATTTGTAATGATATTTTCCTTTTACTACTTTTCATAATTACAAGACGTTTTTTTGTTATATTTCAACTGTACCGTAAAGCGTAAAGGTATCAAAAATTTTTATTAAAATTCTTAATAAAAGGGTCGATTTTCCCGATAGAACATTTTTTCTTGAAAAAAAAAATCAATTTAAATAGAAAAGTTTTTAATCATTTCAAAATTAAAATATTATTTAATAATATAATTAACTTGTTTTATAATTCTACGTTTTCCCATATTACAAATTCGTATGTACTATTTATCATTGCACGTATGAATTACATTGAATTTTACATCGAAGTATTACTTCGAAAAAAAGCATTAATTAAATTATACTGGTATATTAATAAAAATGGCTTTATTAAATATATCATTCTATGATTTATAAAAAATATTAATTAGATAGATTTTTTAAACAGTTACTAAACAATTCCAAGTATAAGACATTAAATTTTAATATTTCTTGAGTATACATTTATACAATATTTTTAATTAATAATATGTAGGAACTATTTTCATTCACCTTAGAAAATCTATTTAATTTAAGATATACTCGAATATTAGATTAAAAGTAGTTATAAGTAAACTTAATTCCATATCAGTTTATAAGTAGGACTTGTAAGTAAGACAGTCGTGAAACGATTCGGGTTTCAGAGAAAATATGAAAAGTTTGTTGTAACATAATAGTTTTAGACATTTTATTTAAATTTTTGAAAAATCTCTCTCTATATATAGCCTTTTACATACTTTTATTTGTCACTTTACGTAAAAAAAATAGGATTTATATATCATACCCTTTATGCACCAGGATATGCGATAAAGTTTCGGGGTAATTTTTTTTTCTATTTTTTACGTTCCACTTTTAACGTAAAAAATAGAGAAATGCAATACAATAAATGCGCTTTGAGCATTTTAAATTTTATTATTGATTTTACTATAAAGTTAATTAGTTATAGCTGATTTGATAGCATTCACGGCGATGCCAATATAAATGTCGATAACAATATTGATTAAAAAATAAATTACCTTTTTTTTCATTAAATACGCTTAAATACCGTATAGTCTGTCAATACCTTTGTGATTTTATGGAAAATAAATAATTGGATTAGTTATGAATAACTTTTAACGGAGCTAAAAACAAGGTTTTTGTTTAAACTTGCTAAATCGATGATTTTCAAGGGGATCTCCAGCATTCTAAAAATATCCAACTTCTTCCGATAGTAATGGAATATCCGCGATGTTTTGTATTCATAACGAACAACTTAACTTACTTAACTCGTGTGTATTTTGGTAAAAATGCAATTATTAAAAATGAATTGAAAATATATTTTCAAGTATTGCCTATAAATATAAAATCATAAAAGAAATTTGTATTTATTTTTGCAAGCTTATGAAAATTGTAGTGTTCCATTTTTTACTAATTAAAAATTACAATCCGCGTAATATTTATCAATCACTGAAATTTACCTTCCTCTTTTAATATTAAAGCTATATTGAAATAATAATATCGAGGATAAATAATGAAAGGTAATTATTCGTAAAATACAGATTCTAATGGAAATAATGACGGGTAAACACTTCATGGGATCGTTTAATATCTTGATTTTGGAGTTTATTATAGTAATGGCAGAATCTTGCTTGAAAATGTCTGGTTAACAGTTTTAGTTTACCAGCCACTTAATTATTTAAGTATCCATAAAAGTGCAAAGTTCAATTGGTTCGTAAAATCTGCGCGTGACATATATTCCGAAGCATGATCGGAAAATACCTCCCTCGAGAGTAAGACCTTCTCCAGTCTCTTTGATTGTCATGTTATAGTAATCTCTGGAATCCTGGATATGCTGTGTATTTCCTTCTTCTTCATCTTTTTCTTATGGCAACAAACGAAACGACAAACTAACCTCTCAGCCGAATGAGTTATAGAGCGAAATTTATCTTTCTTTACTTCGACAACGAAAATATTAATAAATCGAAAATTCGAAATGAAAGTTAACATTTAAAATGATAATTAACTGGAACTTAAGATCCATTCCACTGGTCTGATTCCACTAGAAATTCCCTATTGATAATAGTATCTATAACGTGCTAATTATTTTTACGATACGTAACGTACGTATGCTTTAATTGCATTTGACATATACTGAGAAAACAGTTTCCTTCGCCTTAACAAAATACGTATTGCAATTTTAATTAATGGGAAAAAATAAATGCGGATAGATACTTTATTTCGAAAATAGTGATTATTGAATTGATTATTTTTATATTTGAGGAAAGATTGATTTATTTATGAAAGAGAGACTTAAAATTAATTTTACACTAAGTCATCTTATATTATTTTAAAGGGATAATCGTAAAAATTTATCATTCAATTAAGTTTTCAATTTATGTCAGGGTGTATCGTAAATAAGACTTTTACGGGATGAAATGATTACTATTTATTTAACAATACACAAATAAACTGCTTTATATGAAATCACCATCTATTTATATCATTTGAATGTATAAACTTCCTTTATTTCATTACTCCGAGGTATTTAAAAATAAGACAATACTTTTAAGAATATATTTTCAAATTAATTTTATTTATTTTAATTTATTTTCACTAGTGTATATGCTTCATTTTTTATTTCATTAATAACAAATGTCGATCTACGTCAAAATGTCAAGGTAATCCATCCATAAACGATATTAAATTTAGAAATCTTACGTCTGTGAGGTTGCAGGTTCTTTAATATTATTTACTTCTGTTGGATTAATTTAGCTTAAGTTTATGTGGGATTAACACAGTAAAATAAATGCAAAAAGATAAAAAACTTTTCACGTATTAATAACAATATTTTATCTGTTATTTTATAAATTTCTTCATAATTATTGGTTGATATTGATTTGAAATAACAGCAGTTTGATTAAGTCGGAAGTACACTTATATAATTATTATTACGGATAATAATTTTGAGGAATAACAGCATTTATATATCTTTCTAAAAGAAAATAAATGATACTATAAGAATTAAAATTTCTTAATCATACGATACCAATACGTAAAAAGCTACAACTTTTCTATTCAGTTTTAAATGTTTGTCAATGATGAGTGCATCATTAAATAGAAAATGTTGGATGTATTATCAAACATACTAAATCATCGAATATTTTGATGGGTTTTCATTACATTCATTTAATGAATACTTTTTACGTACTGGGATAAACGTTGTAGTGCAGACTCATTTTGTAACTTCGACACATCGGAAACCGATTATCTATCGTTTTTTCGGTAATGACATCTTTAATGCAACAGTCGATTGTAATTATACTATTAGTATGTAAAAGCTAGACGATAATTATTAGTGTATTGATTATAGTAAAAATATTGTCACAATAACAACAACAATAATTGCAATGAAATTTTTTAAGGTAAATAATAAAATTTTTGTGAAGCGATATTTATATTTAAAAACACGAGATTTTAAGCTTTGAAATATTTTTCATTAAGCCAGTGAAATTATATTATCTACTCATTTAAAATTTAAACAAATATTTATTAAATTTCATACATGCTTCGCATATATTTTTAGGACTTTATAAATTTTACATTAAAAATGAATGAAAATAAAATCTTAATACGCACACTGGAGGAAGGTAAATATATTTTTTTCTTTTTTTTTTTATTCGTCTATATTAAAATATAAATATTCTTTGTCTCGGTATCATCTACTGACATTGTAAAAAAATGTTAAAAGAAGCTCGATAAAATGATCAGACCCGCTTAATTTTCAATTAAATTAATCCATGAATTAAATATACTATAATAGGCTGTTATGTAAAGTATACTGAATAATGAAAATCGCAAAATCAAGCCAAGAAATTGGAACTAAGGACAAAATAAATTCAATACATTTTCATTCCTTTATAATAATTAAATGTGCGTAAGTAATTATAGATTTATAACGACTTATTCGACGATTTTCCAAACTTAAAGGAAATACAAGAATGAGTTAAAGGCTTATTCAGTGGACCTCGATCGTTATTTACGATAATAATCGAGCTCTGCCGTCCTGTCCTACTCACCATCGATTCGATTGTTGACATGTCGCAGCATCGAGGCTCGTCGCCTAGAACGAAAATGAGTTAATGGAGTTTAGGAGTAGCAGCCAAGATGACGGAAAAGATGGTAAATGTAGGTAAATGTTAAAAGAGCTCTGTCTCCGTTTCTCAAAGTTCCGACGGAGCTCGAGCATCTATCAAGATGTATAGGTAGGCGAAGTGCAAAAACGCCAATATCGGGCCCCACCTCCTATTTATGCAAACATCGACTCCTCCTCTCGCCTCGCCCCACGCCCTGCACTCTTCAATGCATTCAACGTTTACATCTACTTTTAAAAGCTTCTTTAATCAGCTCTTATTTATTCGCTCGTGCTAAGAAATTTTTAATCAATTCTGTTATATTACTGTTTTATGGAAGAGAGTATCTCGCAATTTATTTATACCCTTCTAACTGGATTTTTAAACCACAAAGAGACTCTTTAGCTTAATATCAAACATTGTCATTTGATTTTAAAACTTCTTTAAGGTGTATTATGCGCATACATAACACAGAATATTTTATTAAAAAAAAAAAAAAAATGTTTTTAAAATATTAATATTACAGGTCATTGGTAGCTTTTATTTACTTATTTTTTATATAAGTCCAGTCAGTATTAATGATATTCTTATAACGAAAACGGATTCGAACTATTAGTTGTCGTTTTCTTTAATAATTTTCACTGGATTCGCTGAATAAGTATCAAATTATTCTATATTAATGTTAAAATTGTTTCTCCTTTTAAAATATTTCTTAAAACAATAATTGAAAGACCAATTTTAGTTGGCTATAGATATTATTCAGCGTAAATGACTATATTATTATTATTTATTATTTATTATTTATTATTTATTATTTATTATTATTATTGTTAATGTTAAATATATATAAACTTCCATCAATGGAATTGTAAATTTTCAAGCTTCAATGTTCTGTTAACACATTTCCTCAAGTTATCTCTTTCTCTGATTCTATTCGCCATCACAAAGTGTTGGTATATAGACATAAATGCAATATAGTCTCTATACTCTGGCCTATCGACCGCCCCACATTACTCGTTCGGCCTGTCTATTTAGTTTTGAAACTACGACAAATTGCTCTTCTTACTCTTTACAAATGTATGTTTTATCATATTCAGGTACGTGTTATTTTGTTTATTAGTTACAATGCGCTTATGACAAAACCCGTAATAATTGCAACATTATTGAAACGTGTGAACATGTATGTTTCTATGGATATGTATAGATGAGTGGGAACAACTACGAGCGCGTATGTCTATAGATTTACGTGCGCAAGTATTAATAATAACTTGAAAAGCCAATGGAAGTGAACATTCGTTAAGCTCTGCCTTCGTACACACACACGCGCGCACACACACACACACACACACACAGATATATATACATATACACATGAGGTGTGCGCATCTAAGTATGCGTGTGCTTGAAATGGGATAGAAAAAGATAAATGCGTATTGTTCATGAGAGCGAGGTTTGGATCGATCGAGTATGATTGGTTTTGGACATGGCACAAGCACAATGGCCCCGTATACCGACAATAACAAACGTAGTCTCGTGGCCACTGCGGTGAATCGCTGATAAAAGTCACTGATATATTTCCTACCTGTGCACGACTCTCTTTGCTTTGAATGGAAGGGGGGGGGAGAGACTAGGAAGGAGAGGCCATTTACGCGTGTTCCTCCCGCGTAGTCGACTACGACGACACACGCGCACACAGGCGGCTAGACTGGTTTGCTAAGCAGGAAACGGAGCTGTAGGAAAAGTACGTAAATGCGCGTAGGGCGTATCGAGAATATTGAGACACGCACACCTATAGAGCGACGTGTAGATGGGTAGTCGAGCGAGGGCGAGCCTTTCTTCCCCTTCGCTCGGCAATATATACACGTATGCCCGTTCTTATTGTTATGCCGGGGATGTTGCCGAGCTTTGCTTATGTAGGATGTTGAGCGAGACCTGGAAGAAATTGCAGCGATCCCCGACCGGCCCTTCCTCACCGACCCGGGCGTATTAAAGATTTTATGTTTCCCGAAGCACGTATCCTCTCACGCACAGGAAGCACAGATCCTGTACAAGTGCATATTCGACAGTATAGATTGAGCGAGAAGTTAGGCACAGACTTCAAGAGAATCGGATTGACAGACAGATTATTATTTAATTATTAGCCCCCTCCCCCTCTAACCCTAAATCTCACCAAGCCACCTTCGGTCCATCCCGGTATTTATTTATGCGTAGCAATTTAACGTTCATAGCAATAATACTAATCGTATTAATAATAAATTAATCTAGATACCTTCTCAAAATGCCGTCATCATTAATAATTCATTTAAACATTATTTCTTTCCGTACATTAAGTTCTCGTAATTATCTTTTGCTTTTAACAATAATAATTCCATGAACTTCGTTACAAATTTAATTATTGTCATTATTTTAGGAATTTAATTTCTTCAGAAAGTCTAGTTAAATAATTTTTACAGTAATCATTTATAAATTATTTTCTACGTTGATGAAAGAGATATTAAACTTATTAACTTACATTTTTATATGTGAAAATGTCCTTAAAAATAAATGAAATAAAATAAAACGGAAATTGAACTCTCTTAAGTAGACTTGTATTCCATAGTGTAATGAAAAAATTAATTTTTTGTTTTTAATCGTCTACTTTTTTCATTTAATTTTTTACTTTTTAATTCAAACACATTTAGAGGGTAAAATATTAATTATATCTTATAAAAATATTAATTAGCTCATAATTATTTGTGTTTTATCATTTACTTTTACTTAATGTGTAATGTGCGATTGAATTTCAATGAAACATAATTGTTTTCTTCTTCCTTTCTTCTTCCAGTGGATCTCAAGCTCAGTTTAGCCTATTCATAAATATGCATTTTTATAATCGACTGGATTTAAATCGTAATGATAATGCTAAGTCAGATGTACTCAGTATATTCCGGCAGTCCAATCAAGTGCACAGTAACGCTAGTGCTATGAATCCAATATCGAATTAAATATATATAATTTTAACTGTTATGAAAATATTCCACATTTACACATACACAACCACATACACACATATATATATATGAACGACTGTGTGGGTCAAGACTTAACAAGAACTTTTTTATTTCGCTTAGTCACAAAGCATTATTTGATTTATAGATAAAAGATATCAAAACACAGATTTCGCTTATTCACATACGTTTTCTAAAATTAGAAAGACTTTCGAGTTACAAAATATTAAGAAAAGATATTCATTTGAATAATTTTGATTAAACTGTTAGTATTTTATTGTGCTTATATTTGGGACCATTTTCATTTTCAATAAATGAATTGATTTTTGTGTAATATTTTTTGAAAATATAATTAATGTGACGATTGGAAGCAAATATTTCAAGTTTACGTAATTTCTTAGATGACCAGTTATATATTTAAATATAATAAAGACAAGTTTGATTTCGTTTAATTTTTTAATTCGGTAAATATTTTAATGAATTTGCGATTGACTAGAGAAAGAACTTCTTTTCACTTCGTTATTTTTCTTTTTGACAATCAATAGAAAATTAATTGTAATACATACTTTGTTTATTATATATTACACTATTTAAATATATTAGCATTTCTTATATAATTATAGATAAATTTATATAAAATTTTATCTTTCTAACGACTATTATCAACCTTTCATAACACTAATTTTATTAAAATTAATTACTTTTGTTCACCTTTTGTAAATATACATTAATGTAGTCTTTAAATCTAAAGATAATCTGTTTACGGATTACTTAAGTTTCTCTTCTATCGTTTTCTTACATCTTATTCTGGTTAAATAACCTTATTAATTCAATTTGTGTAATTGAATTACTTTTAAATTATTAGCTCAAATAGATTTTTTCTCGATTAACATCTTATTACACTATCTTATTATATCATACAACAATTTATATCTTGTTTTATTATAAATTTGTATATATATATATATATATATATATATATAAGTAATGAGCTTATTGAAAAATTTCTGTTAATTATTATTAATTCTCGTAAAATATCACTAATAAAATTATTTTAATTTATTTAAATAATAAAGTAACATTAATAAGTTTCATTTTGTAATCTAATATTAATATTTATTTATTATTATATACCAAGTATAATAAACTAAATCACAAGTTAGAAAAAAGTAAATGAAATTTGAAATTACCAGTGTATTTCTAAACGGAATATGTATATCTCGTATGGATTGTTTATGCCTTAATAAAGTTTATCTAATAATCTTTCATTTTGTATTATATTTATTATCAATTATAATTATTTAAAATTCATAATTATTATTACTTAACACTATATATTACAATTCCTTGTAAAAGAATCTACTAAATCGGTTTTAATATTTACTTACGTGAAAATTGTATCACATGGATTTTTAATTTGTTTGTAACATGTTCAATTTTCTTAACACATTCGTCGATTTTGTAATAATGTATTTTCTTATATATAAATCGGTAGATATATGGATAAAAAAATGTCAATGTAAATCTGTTGTTTAATCCAGAAAAGTTCCATTATTTCAATTATTATTGTTTGTAATAGATCTAAATTATTGGATGTCAATATCAATCGAAATTCCTTAAAATAATTTTTAAGTAATTACAGTATTTATAAAATTATACATTATTTATAATAATCAATATTTATTATTAATTTACCATTAATTGTTATCAACATGAAATGTAAATATTTTGATTTCATCAAAATAAAATGTATGTTTGATTTAAACAATTTTAAAAAAAGCAAGGGACGATTAAAATTTTGAGCTTCAAATATTTGTTATGATTAAAAAATTAATTAGAGAAAATCTTTTGAAAAATCTTTTTCTATAGAAAAACTTTTCTACACTTCAATACTTATCTAAAAATATTTTTAAAGCATTTAACAATGAATCCATTCAGAGCTATTGTTGTATATGTAACAATAAGGTATTAAATAATTACTCGAATAAATGTAAAAGCTGCTTTTTATTTCTTCTGTTTTGCCTATCGTAGCAAAACAAACTTTTACAGTTGTATTGTATTAACGATTTTTTTTCAAACCAAACTGTAAATGATAAATGATAAAACTAATTATTCTAATATCTATAATTACTTTTAGTAAAAAATTTATGAAAATATTTATCCATATATATAAATAAAAATGTCAAAATTCAATATAGTTATGTTCCCATTTTCTTTTTTTAAGAAAAATAAAACTTCATTTATATCTAATTTTTATTAAAATAAAAATAAAATGTATATTTGATTTAAATGGTTTTAAGAAAAGCAAGGGATGATTACAATTTTTGAGCTCCAAATATTTGTTATAAATTCAGATTGATTATTTATGACTACTAATTTGTATATCACTGAGCAATTATCATACATGAAGTCATACCTTACATTCTCTATTCACTATAATTGCAAGCATAACAAATCCATTATGAATACAATAAATATTAAAACAATATTAATACAATATATATATATATATATATATATATATATGTACATAAAAAACGTTAATAACTTAATATTATTATCTTCTTATCACTATACAATTATTTTATTAGAAAATCAATTTGATAGAATAGAAATTTATTATTTTGACATTATAATATCTCGGAAAGCATTGAATGCATATTGTTAATTTATATGTTGACAAATTTGTATACATCGTATTTGATGCTATTAGTATTACTAATGGAATAAACAAAATATTCGTATAATTGAATATCACATTCAATTATATTTAATCTGGCTTATACAATATATATATTGAAATATAATCCATAATGAGTTTGACACCCAATAATTAAAAGTTCTATTTTACAATATTTATTTGTAAAGCATTAATGTATTTAATTTTTTTCATATACTACTATTGTAATTTTCTATATCAAGTAAAAATATTATTTTGAATTTGAAAAGTATAAAAACGTCATTCAATAACATATTTTAAAGGTTTTTAGTCAAATTTGAAAAACGTATATATGTGTGGGTCCATTTTTTATTCAAATACATAAATTCTGAATAAATGTAAGGAAAAAAGAGAAAAAGGGAATCTTCAATCTAAGCAAAGTATAGTTATTAATACATTTATGGCTTTCCATTCTCTTTACTTAAATCTATAGGGAGGCAAGTTTCGATAGCATAAAAAAGTGTAAAAGGAATGAAGAGAGAAAGCTGTACTTGAACTTTGGTGGTACTTACTGAATTTTAACACAAAAAGGCGTAGAAAGAAAGCCAGACTAAGAATTAAGTTAGAGGGGCAAAGTCAAAAGTGACTAAAAAAATGGTGGGGGGGATAACTGTATCTATTATCGATTAAAAGTCAAGGCTATATATAATGATATCACATCGAAATAAGAGTAGAACTAAAATCTCGTGTTCTTTTTCAAGATGGATGTGTACTTAAGAAGGTAAATTGAATAGCGCATTATTGGTCTTTGATTTAAGTGCACTTGAAACATCAATACTATTCATAGGCTTTCATTTAATATGTTGTTTCACACGTGTTGAAATATTTTTTTTATATTTTTATTACTATGCACAATAGAAGGGAGAAGTAAATTCTATAGTCGTATCAGCTAGTATATTTTCCATATTTTCCATGCTTCTTAAAGTTTACTCACATTCATAGAATTTAAATGAAAAAATTCTTAAATGTAATATTTATAAATTATAGAAAACTGTTTTCAAAATTTCTACAGAAAATAAAATATTTTCAACTATAACGGTATAAGATAAAACTACATAATACATACTGTCATTGTAATTATAAAGAGCTTCTTATCTTTCCAAATTTATGACTTCAAAATTAATGTAAATATACGATCATATATTCAATAAATTATATTTTTGGATTGACATACAAAATTAATTTAAAATATTTGTTTTTCATTTGAATCAGAAATTAATTATTTTTACACAATTTTATAATATTTTAAAGATCCATTTATCCAATTACACAGCTGTTCAGTAATATTAAAAATTATTTGTCCTATTGAAAAATTTAATAATAACAATAAATATGTTCATAATATAATTAATTACTTATAAAGAATATAATATTATTTTTTAAACAATTTTGTTCAAACTAATTCTACAAAAAAATGCATTATGTAACATAACAAAATCAGTATACTTAAATTAATTGTTTTGAAATATTTAAAATATTTTGATTATTTATTCACAAAGTTGAAAAATACATAGACAAGATAAACCAGTTCATATTAATTATAAAAAATACGTAATACAATTATTAAACCAAAATTTAAATGCTTTTAAATTATTATATATTTTAATCGATTGTATAATTATTACATAAAATCATTGATCTTAATTTAATCTCGAGATAGTCATGATTAGATTTTATTATTCACACAGTTTTAATAGAGTACAATCAGAAACGGAAATTTTCTGATACCTTATATCGTATTTCAAGTGATGATTCCATATTAATTTACGTACAGATAATAATTAAATATTCAAATTATTATTCAAATTTGGTCAATTAATAATCACCTCAAACTAATGAATTTTATATGGATTTATATGGATTAATAGAGCCAATAAAATTCAGAAATTCACTATTCAATTGAAATGAAAATTTAGTAATAATTTATGCTTATTATCAAACCGCAATTTAATTATAAAGGGGATTTAAGTATTGGAGCAAAATAGTTACGATTACATAAAAACAATATTACTGTCAAAGATTTATGTTTTCTTTATACTCACAATCGTAATAAGTATAACAAAAATCCGTTAAAAGTAAATACGTGAAATTAAAATATATATATTTACCTTGTTTATAAAATTTCATACCAAGTACTTATTTGTCTGAAACTTTATTATCCATGCATTTCATAACAATTTTCTTATAAATAATGAAGTTTAACATCACTAATTAGTAAGTTATTAACTAAAATTTTTTAATTATATACTAAATTTATAATACGGATTTGATGAAACCTTATAAAGAAGTTAAAGAACGAAGTTCAAAAAAATTTTAAACAAGAAATAAAAATCAATATTATATTATTTTAGTTTTTATAATATTGTTTAAAAAATAACTGTTTAAGTCGAATAACTGTATTGTTATATTATTTTAAAAAAGCAAAATTATAACTAATTTGAATATTAATTTACTAATGAGTAAGCGTCTAATTAAATATTTTTAGTTAATATAATATTTGAAAATATTATTTAGTCCGAAGATTATCACTTATTGTAGACCGACTAAATATCTCTTCATACTACTGTAATTGCCTAACGGAAAATAAGTGGATGCTATTCAATTCGCTCTATAGACTCATATTGTCTATAATCATATACACATTATTCTTTTGTTACGAGTTACTCGATACATTTTATGACTAATTTCACATTATAAGTAATGATGCAGTATATACATGAATCTGTTTTAATAATTATAATAATTATTACATTACATAAAATTCATTATCCAGAAATTTTATAAATTTCTATTTTTTTTAAGGTATTAATTTAGATTAAATATTTTTTCGTAAAGCAAAAAATAAAAATACCATAAATTGATTTTGATTGGCCTACAAATAATTTTCTATATAAATAACTCGATATTTAATTTACTTGATTCAACATTCTCTCAATATTTTTCTAAATATACTTTAAGTTAATTACATTGAATAATTAAATGAGCTTGTAATAAAAAAGAAAATATCTCAGATTTCAATAATTTATAGTTGTTTATAATTACTTTAAAATATACGATAACTAAAATTTTATTTACAATAGTTTCAGAGAAAATATAAATTAGTAAAACTAATTCACATAAATGTGATTGCAAATCCAAACAAAGTGCTCTTCATTTATTTTGTGAACTAGATAATTAATATTTACTTTTACCATTTATTATGTATATAACAGTTCTTTTATCAATTTTTTTTTATAATTTTTCTGTTATAATTAAGTTATCAAACACTTGGTTTTAATTTTATTATAAGGTAATTATTAAACCCTGAAAAATAAAAATGATGAAAAATTCTTATTATTTTAGTTATTAGTTTTTTTTACTTACTCCCCAGGAGTATCTCATGTTTGAAAGGTTAATGAATTATTTTCATTAAAATGGTTGCCAAAATATGTAAAGATTTTTAACAACTTGAAAAGGTACAGTTCTACTCTAAGTATTTAAAAAAGCTATACTGGAGTTTTTAAGCTCATACAAAAAGAGTGAATCTATCACTGTTTCTTAACTAAGCATTGGTCTTGCTAAAGTGATATTTAGTCTTTCTTACGTTCCTAACTATCTCCCTCTCTCTCTCTCTCTCTATATATATATATATATATATACGCACACGCGAGCGTGTGTGTATGTGTGTGTATTCCTTTTTACTTATATATCTTCCGTAATTCACTCTCGCTTCTGTTGCGACTATAAGATTATAATGCCAAACATAATGCCACGTAATCGCTTGTATCATTTATAAAGTAGTGCTAAGTTGCCTTTGCGTGCTCCGTAATTTCTAGAAAACTGGCACAAGTGGTCATCGGTGACTCGGTTGTCGAGCATCAGGAGGGTGAGGAAGGAAAAAGCGAGAAAGCACAGTAGATTTACGCGTGAAGAAATGGAACTACTTTTTCTCTGCTTGATCGAACGTTAGATTTCATCCCTTAGGATTTTTCAAAAACAAAGAAAAGGCCAGAAAAATGCGGGGACATACGTGGTAGTAGTGTGGATGGTGGCTGAGGCGACTCGGAGGAGAAATGGAACAACTAGGTTTTTAAGAGTTTTTCTTTCGTGACTATATCGGCAGAGAGGGTGAGGAGTTGATGGAGGAAGTTTAAGAGAAAATTGCCGAACTTTTTCAAGCCAAAAGCGTACAACTTCTGTATGTTCTTTTATCGATTAAGAGCGCATCGAGATATTTACACATGATGAAAATCTGTTGCATCTACGGAAATGACAAGAAGCCTAATGCCTATTATTAAATACTTTATTGTCCATATTAACAAGGATAATGTGCCATAAAAATCCGAATATTTATTAGATTTACATAATCCACGCGAGCTGAGTTACATTTCATTCATTATTAATTATCAGTATTAATTTTTTTTATCTCATATAAAATATTTAAATACATTCCGCATACAATTTTATGTGAGTTAGATTTTTATTATTTTAAGACGATAAATAATATAAAAATTTAGGAAATCAAAGCTACGTTTTGCAGATTAAATATGCAATATACTTTATCAATTGATTTAAGATTTTATCATAATTTTATGTCTTACGGTGCCCGAAAAATAATTTTAATTAATATTAACGATTATGAATGCATAAATTCAATTAGAAGATATTTATTGAGTGCAAGAGTTAAACGGTGATATTATATATATACATAATATTAATGTGCATTATGCATGTTATATTATATGTATGTTTTGTTGTTAAGGAATATTGATTTCAAGGGTTTCCTTTTTAGCTTACTGTATATTTTTTAGTCATTTTCATTTAATCATAAAAGAATATTAAAGTTTGATGCTGAAAAGTAATATCGATATTTTTTTACTTTGTGTTATTAATCCATTTATATAATATTATTTTTAAACTTCGGCGAAGGTTATTATCTATATATGTATGTATGTATGTATATATCTATAAATTTTTTCTAAATATAATATTTTGCCATAGAGATACTATTATCTGTATGTTTCTTCCTGTTTTTTTTTTGCGTATAAATTGATTAATACAAACGTTTGAGATATATTTTTGAAAGCGAAAACAAGAGAAGCTGCGGAAAAATTCTATAAACCTTCGGAACGAGGAGAAACTCGACATGCGTTACTGTTGTAAAAATAAAAGCTTTGCAGAATACTGTTCTTTCTCAGACTGTAATTAATTTTTTAATATACTGCAGGCTACATTAATATTTTACGCGTTATCATAAAATAATATATAAAGTTCAAAAGATAGCGAATTAATGTTATTATTATAATAGAGTAGTACTGGATAGTAGATGCTCTTGAGGGTAAGTTTAAGCCCATATTTCTTTTATAAAAATTTTAGTTTTTATGTATGATTGCCGTAAGGACCCACACGCTTTAGAGAGCTTCAGTCGTAGTCTGATTAATATAGTCTCCTCCCTGCAAGCTTACGACCTTACATATCGAGAATCGATTTCAGCCACGAATATATAAAGCGCTTTCGCCTATACAAGCGCACGCAGGCATCACGAAAACTGAAGAGTTTGGAACGAATAGGTCGCTGTGACAGCTCCGAGGGAAGACTAGTCAAATAAATGAGAGATAAGAAAAATTAAAACATTAAGTTGGTCCAACTATTGTGAAATATAGAGATATTGAGGGGAGGGTGTTGGATAAGTTTTTAATAATATATACTCCCGCGTATCTGTCTGCAAGCTGCCCACCTCTTTTATTTTTTATTCTTTTTTGTTTTGTTTTATTGTTCTAATGAGAAACTAATACGTTTTTTATTGATTATCCCATATTCTATATTTCTTTTTATCAGTATACGTGTACCTATATGGAATCAAATTTCATAAAATGCGGTTGAATAGACTTTGTCGTTGAGGAAAAGTATATGTGCTCTCTCGCCAACAAGTCAAGAGCTTTAGATGCAAATTGAATTTAAGAAAGGAATGTCAGAAAAACTTGAAATAAATGAGGAATTCTCGGAGATATATATCTTATGACTAAGAAGAAATTTTACATGTATTACAAGTGGGATTGTTGAATAAGATATATACTCCTGACCGCATGTACCGATATTTTCTGCCAGATACGGTGCGGACGTAAGAAAATTTTATAAAAAGGAAAGTTGAAATCAGGTAAGTATAGAATATGTGTAAAAAGATTGAACTTTTAGAAGAATTTCATTTCAATGTTAAAGTTATGGAATATATTTCTTATGATACGCGGACCTTTGCCCAAATAAATTTATATTATACACATACTCTGCCATATGCTTGTGTAATAGAATACGAATATTTTTTACTTGAGAACTACTTTTGGCTTTAAGATCTTTGTATTGTGTTATTAAAGTCCTTATTTTTATTTTAAATTTTATTAATAAAAATTTCGTTAATCAATTATTGAAATCCCATTATAATAAAGTATGTCAATGCTTGAATACGTTTGCTTTTAACGCTAGCGTATATTGTATCGTTAATAAAAGTTTCCGTTGAAAGGGCGGAATTAAAAATGTTTTATTATATTCAATAAAATAGAATAGATTTGTATTTTATAATATAAAAGTGATAGAAAGCCTATAAAAGAAAATAACGTTAAAAATATATATTATATCAATAATATGTACGTATTTAGTGTTTTATTTTGGCGTACTTAACATTCTGATTCTATGTAAGTATTGTCCGTTGAAATAATAAAAATGAGATCAAAATATCGATTGTGCAAGCTCTTGCCTTTGTCCTTATATAAACAATATTGATCAGAGTCGTGAGAGGAAAGCAGAAGTAATAGAAATATACAAGAATAGTGACAGGAGGATTAGGGGAAGCACGGAAAAAAGTAATAAAGATTATTTTTTTGAGAACTCTCCCTTCGGCATAAAAATATAAGATATTGTTAACGCGAATGAATTATTCGCTTTCGTATATTGTTAGAATGCAAACGAAAGTATGTGCAAGCGACGAGCGCGAATTCGCTCTATATTAAATGTAAAATGAAAAAGTATAGAAAATAGAGGCCGTTTGAGTTGTGCAGATGGAAATTATTCCCATGGCGAAAATGAAAATGATGGGGTGTGCAACTTATTGAGGGGGGAGCCTCACGCACATGTCCTCGCGTCTCCGCATATTCTCTGAATGCTAATAGTGAAAATTTGCATGGTATTCTTTGGCTCACGTATAGATATATAGATATGCACGAAACTATGAACTTATATGCATTACATGCGCCGGAGCTAGTTTGCATATATGCCAAGTGCTAAAAGTGTTGGATTCTTTGATGTGGGTGACCTAAAAACTTTATACAGGAAAAAATATTTCTCCTCTAACTTACTAATTTCCCTTCTAATACTATATTCTTTATTTATTTTTTTTTTCAGCCCACTGAATGAAGCTCGATTATATTTATTATAATGGATCTATTATAAACATACAATGCCTTCTAAGCGTATTGTTGATCTCATTTTCTACCTCATTTTTACTTATCTTGTATGAATATTTTATTTTTATATTCAACACCGTCATAGTTAACCTGTTCTAGATATAAAATTTTTATTAAAGATTATACATTTTTTTAGACACAGAACTTTCATTACATGATGTAATTATTATTATTATTATTCTAATGCAAAAAATCATTTCATGCTATATAATATATTATTGTTATAAAAATTATTATAAGTAATGTACCATGTAGTATAGATTTTTAGAGAATTACATATAATTCAGAATGATGGTACAGCATTTTTATATTCTACTTTGAAATTACTGTAATAATATTGAAATTTATAATATTTCAACTCAAGTACACTTGATGGATTTAAATTATAATATGCACATTGATGAGTGTTTCCGAACCAATCACCAGCTTTCAAGTCTATCGAACATATTTCAAGAGTTACGAGTCTGTCGGTTTTCTTTGAAGGAATGATGAGTTGTTAATTTATTATTGATTCAGTTCGGATATTTATTTTATACGTAATTAGATATTACTTCATCTCACAGATAAATTTTTGTTGTTGTTTTTCAAGAATGTGACTTCCATTCAATGAAGGAATTCAACGATTGTAAATTATAAAATCCGTAATTTAATCAAAATATAAAATTTTGTCTCCATATATTCCAAATTAATCAATATTAATTATAAGATGTAATATTAACTCAAATATTACTTATTAAATATTTAATATTACTTACTCATCAAATATTATTATAAAATATTTAAAAATATTAATTAATTCATTCATATATTTGACTGAGATTTCAAATAATATTCGCTAGCTAATGCAAGTCATAAAATTATTTTGGCATTTATTTGACTTATCAAGGAATTAAGTTTGAATTGAACAATATTCTAAATCGGGCGTAGGAAATTCCTCGTACTGCATTATTTTGAAAATCAGAAATAATTGTTTAAATTTCCATATTATATAATTTGTACGGCATATTGATATATTACAAATAAATATTTATGAAAGCTTCAGAATACATTTATAAATTAATGGTTTGGAATATCTTTAGAGATTGACAGAATAATGTATAAATATTTAACCTGCTTGTCTAATCCATCATTCACTCGGCATATACGTGCATTACATAAAAAGGAAAATTATTAATTTGACAAAATGAGTGAAGGGTTTGAAAATAAGGTGAAATTTAACCAAGACAAGGAATTCAAATATTCCTTCAATTCAGCATATCGCTATCTCTATTAATAATTAATTATTAATTAATCCATTAAGTGTATTTTAAATATAGCATTGAATAAAATAACATATTATGTATAAATTTCGTTTATAAAAATACTACGCCAGTTCGATATCAATCAATATGTGTGTATTCTGATGTATAGCTAATATTCTAATGCCATTGTGTATATGTATATATATATATATATATATATATTAATTTATCGATATATATGGATTTCAAGAATAGAATGAGTTTGCATTGAGGGCATATTACTTTCAAGATTAATTTTCTTAAGAAAAACGCGCAGCATCGAGAGATCGCTCAAAGATAACTACGAAGCTAAAGGAAAAAAAGACTAGTAGGATTGAGCGTTATACTTACTTCCGGGTGGAGTACAATACCTTACTTAATCAGTAAGCTCTTGGCTTTATATCCTTCTCTTGTATAATATCTCTCGACGTATATAGCGAATGTGAAAAGGGAAAAGAGATGCGCCAGCGACGACGTCGGCATCACTTTCAAATAATACTCCGGTACTGGAAAGATCCCTTTACTTCAAGTCAATTTTCCGAAATTCCGTTCGTATATTTATTCCTTTTCATCCCCCTCTTTCATTCCTTCCATTCTACCATATCCTTTCTTTAGCTTACATACACATGCACTTTATTTTACTCTCATTCTATTATACTATCTATCTTTCGCTTTATCGACTAGAATCCCTTTTCCGAATGACAATGAATTCTGCTTAATATCAGGTGACGGGATCGAGATCATTATTAATTATACAAGAAGACTTAACAATTTTAATACAATATCATACTTACAGATTAAACATAATAATGGAAGAGCAAGATAACATTATTGCGGAAAATGTCGAATAACTTGTGAGAGAGGTTACTATTGAAGAACGTAAAAGTACAAAAAGATTAAAACGGTCACTTCTCGTTGGCATTATGTAAAAGAGAAACTCTATTAATGAGAATTTAAAACTAAAGCTCTTTTTATAAGAATTTTTATTATAAACATAAAAAATTACGTAAAGAAATTTCATTAAGCTTTAATATAAATTTTGAAAGGAGAGATACCGTTATAATAAATTGCAAGATTATTTTAACTGTCTTGATTATAAAAAAAAAGTATACAAACCAGGTGAAATATTCTATTTATATGCGGCAGAATCATACAACATGTATTTAAAACGTAGGAATGATAGGAATTATTACTTTATCTAACGCAAATCTTAATGTAAATGTATTTTACATATTTAAAAGAAAATAAGGAAATCGTGAGATTTATTTTTGATATAACGACAATCGAATGTCTTTTGTAAGGAATGAGGAACAATTAATATTCTCCTATGTAATAGGATAACTATCAAGGGTTGTATTCCGGAAATAATCTAGTGAAATCTATGTAATATAGCACGTGGTGGCGATTCGATGCGATGGAACTATAAAAGGACGAAGAAGGGAGAGAAGAAAGAGAGCCAAAGTAAGTTTCACTAATATTATCGCGATTTGAACTTTTCATTGTCGATATTCAAACTTATTTTAGCTTATTTGTTCCGAGCCTGTTTCCTCCCTATTTTTATGCTCAATTATTCTTCAATCTACTGTGAAAAGCAATGATTTTACCAGGCTTTAACGTAATTTGCAAATAATATGAGCTTTTACGATTTTCTCTATTTACTCAATGTATTTTATTAATGTACTCGTTCATTGACTTTATCATTCGTTCTTATTTTTATTATTGTTTATACAGATTTTATATTAATGTAAATATTTTACATGACGTTTGTACATACCTGTTTCATTACCGTAAATGTTATTATATTGATTTAAGATGCTTTACTCTACAAATATTTTTTTCTTAAACTTATAGAAGAAGTAATAACTTCGTAAAGTAACATAAAATTTAGTTATTCCACATTTTCAATTTTCTTTAGTGACAAATTTTCATGCTTCAGACAAAATTATTTATTAGTCCAAGAAAAGAGACGATAATACTAATATATTTTTACATCGACTTGGACACAGAATATCTTAATGTCATATACGTATTGAATCGTTTTATTTAATGAATAATGGGGTCAATTTAATGAATCATTAATCAATATTGGACCTGCTGTAAATTCATAATATTTAATAATACAGTAATGTATTGACATGCTTTTATAATAAACGTATCATTAATTAAAAGCAAGCAAAACTTGTGTATATGTATATATATATATATATATTTATATATCTTTCATTAGTTTAAGCAAAAGGTTTCACAATATTCTTAAAACTATGGGAACTTTTTTAAAGTTAAGGATAAAAATTTATACTTTTTAGAATTGAAACGCTGGAATAGTGTGAATTGGAAACGATAATAAAAATTTAAATTAGAAAACGAAAAATGCGATGCCGCGAATAATATATAATTATAATATAAACTCAAAAAATAAAAGTACATTTTTTCCACACCTCGTAAAGATGAATACAATATTAGTGAACTTTCTTAATGAGCTTGTGTATTTTAAAAATTAATCTATACCAATATGAAAAAATAATTCGCTGACACGCACAGCCAATAGGCACGTTAAGCAGGAATTATGAAATTTCTCACTCTTTTTACCGTTATACGTTAGTTCTGAAATCTTGCTATATTTATATCATTAGTTTTCCGTAATATATAATTTTAGTCGAAGGTCATTGAATATCAGATTTAGAATGTATCAAGTATTTATTAAGCATAGAAAATTTTATTTAAAAATCATCTGAAGCCTTGAAATACAAGTTAATACGTAAATAAGCTTTCGAAGTGTATTATTCAAATTAAAAAATGATGAAGAAGTGCAGTGGCAGTTTGTGAAAGATCGAAATAGGATTCGATATGAGGTCGTGTTTAAAGTCCAAATTCGGTTGCAAAATAAGAGTTGAGCCAATATCAACTCTGAACGCGATGAGGGGAGATTCGACCGCTGATTTCCGAATTTCAATCTTCACCTGAGATCCAAATCGAAAACCGTTACTACAAATTAACGGTTCAAAGGAATTATAATGAGCGGCCACAGAGAGGTAAGGTCAAGGGTCATCTGAACAATTAACCCTTCCGGGGGATAGAGCTAACTTCTAAGAGAGTACTACAAATAAGGTCGGAACGGGAGTTAGAGTCAGTTACGGAAATCATCGAGAAAGCTTGGATTCCGAGTACTTATTAATTAGTGTTTGTATAATTATAGGCAATGCGCCACTTCAGAATTGAGTACCTGGAAAATATATACAACGTGTATACGTCGATTAAATGTTCATAATTCAATTTCCGAAAGCGACTCCTAAGGCTCAACTCACTTAATATTAGATAAACAAGTCTTCGTAAGACAATTATCTGTACTAAAAATCATATTATTATATTTATATAAACTTATATGAATATTATACTTATATTCTTCAATAATTTTACACATACATATATATATGTTGTAAACATATAAATATATAAATGTCCAATTTTGTTGAATATGGTTTTTCTTTTTAATAATATGCATCAATATTTTAATAAAAATTTCATTTACTAAATAATCCGTAATTTATTAGAAGAAAATAAAAATTTAAATGACTAAAGAAAGTCATAGGTTTTTTAATCATATGTAAATATTAATAAACCAAGGAAATGTAGATTATTATAAAAAAAATTTTTAAATGTTTTGTTAATTGCATATATTTCAGCAGAGGAGAAACATTACTTATTTATTAAGATTTTATTTCATAAAATGTATCATCTCGCATTTAATATATTTTCATTAAAATTTTCCTTCTTATATTGAATGCATGAATTTACTTAACTGAATGGGGGCACGCAATAGCATGTGAGAAAATCAGATGAACTCAGAATTCATGTTGGATTAAAATAATGGAATATTCCATCCACATATTTTATTAAATTTATTTATCTATATTATTATATTTATTTTAAAAAGTACCGCAAAAGCAGATTTGAATAGATTAATAGAATATTCAGATTATAAAGATAACCTGGATTTGTGTATAGATAGAAAATAAATTGTGATTTAAGAAAAACATAAAAGTTAAAAAAGTAAACTCATAAATTAAGTTCAAATAGCTAATAAAAATAATTGTTTAGTTATATTTACGCCGTAATTACCAAACGACTGAATATTTGACAGAAATCAGTTAAAGGGTATACATTTTATATTTTATTCTTTCATAAGTAATTATCAAGAATTCTTAATAATAAAATTAGTGAATAGAAATATATTTTATTACCGGTATTTTAATTAAAAAATAAAACTTTTCGGAAAATATTGTAAAAACAGTTTAATCAAATTAGAACACCATATATAACTATGAGATAGATAAGCTTTTAGTTGGTACTTTATGACGGGGTTAATTGAATTGTGCGGATTAAAATATGAAAGGGATATGATTAAAACAGGAATTAAAAAGGTATATTGAACTTTAGTGGAAAATTTCAAAGTGATTTTGATTACAGCACTACACCCGAGAGAGAGAGAGAGAGAGAGAGAGAGAGAGAGAGAGAGAGAGAGAGAGAGAGAGAGAGAGAGAGAGAGAGAGAGAGAGAGAGAGAGAGAGAGAGAGAGAGAGAGAGAGAGAGAGAGAGAGACAGAGAGAGAGACAGAGAGAGAGAGAGAGAGAGAGAGAACGTGGTAAGAAACAATTGCATTAAATTATAAAAAATGTATTATTTTTTAAGTTGATGGAGGGAACTAATTCTGACTGTTACATAGTATCGAAAAAGTAATAACATTTAATTAGTGAAACAATAGGGTATCAACGAAAATTAGCACAATTTAAATATTAAAGGAGGAGTTCAACTAGCTGAGAGACAATAATAAGAGAAAATATATTAAATAAATCTAGAGTGAAGATGGCGAGAGAGTCGATACCATCGTAACTTTGAACCTCTCAAGCTTTTTGACCTTTCGCTCATCACGTGGCTATCGATATATTAAAAAAAAAAAAAAAAAAAAAACAAAAAAAAATACACACATAAAGATTGTCAAGTTTTTGCCCCTCGCGAAAACAGCGCAATTCAATGCTGTCAGGCGACAGAGGAGGCAGGAGGCGCATACGTTAATCCAGATGTATAGCGATATTTTATGTAACTTGCCCGAAAAGTATTCAGGGCTTTTCCGTGCTTGATTTAGTACGAGACCATCATCATATTGTGGCTCATATATCTTTTCCGACAGGAAAATGCGTTTAACGGTAAATCGCCCCTATAAAGCTCCGGTTGCATTATTGTGGCTCAATGCATATTAATAGCTCGTGTCGGTAAATATGAGTACTTATGAGTGCGAAATATTCAATGTCATAACACATTAAAGAAAAATTATACATCTGTAGATAATTTAAGGAATAACTTCATTTCTTATTAATAATTAAAAAATCATGTCTATATGTTCGTTAAATAAATAGGATTCTCCTTATCCAGTTCTATTATAGAAAATAAAAAATTAGATTCACGTGTATTTCAGAATAATATAAAAATATCTTTAATGCTAAAAGTAGTGTCGAAAATGTCATCGGTTATTTATATTTATTTTAATTAAATGTTAAAAATCTATATACACGTACTGTTCTAATTCTATAATTATTTAAAAGCAAAAATATGTATATAATTTGCTAATAATAAAATTTTTAAAACATTTAGTCTCATCAGACGTGCCTCCTCTTTTATCTAAATTAACGTGATGTTTCTTTATTTTATTTTTATAGAATTTTATAATACCTTTTTTCTTCAAAACGGACTTGTAAGCTTATTTTTATTTTGTTTTATTGATTTTTTTTTGTTTGAATATAAGTTAAGTGTTCAAGTTACATACCAAATACGCGAGAAAAATATTTCAAATTTGTAAAAATGTTACACCTGAAACTGTGATGAATTTCGAAATACAACAAACGCGATATTACACGACTTTTATTGTAACATAAATCTGTAAAAAATGTAGTGAATGCGCACATAAAACTTTCAAATTTATTTTTATTCGGTTAAAAATAACTTTAATTCTGAAGTATCTTTTTCTATATATAATAGACATATAATTACTTTACAAATATCTTCTTCATATTTACAATAACATCAAATTTTTTATATTAAAAATTGTTAATATTTTAACAGCAAAGAACTATAATCATATTTTTTTTAAACATTATTTCATGTTTAATGGCAGTATTTAATATTGGAAAGGTATTAAAAAGTATTAAATGAAAAATTTGAAATATCATTTTGAAAACTTTTTAATATTAATCTAATTGATCATTTACTTGGATTTTCCAAAATTTACATTATTTAATAAAATTTATAAGGTACATATAAATTCAAATATATTAGCTATTATCTTATAGTGAATTGGTTTTTTTTTTCTTTAGAATTTGTTTTCTAACATTCCAAAGATGACAAAGATTGATATGCAATAAATAAGTAATACATACTATTGTAACAACAATGAATCAACTTCACATAATTCATAACACTTGGAATGTTTCTGATAAAAAATTGCATATAAATTCATATTAACTTATATAACATAATTATTATTATAACTATTTACAATTTTTAATTAACAGTAATATATATTCCGTCACGTATTTAGTTATTTACATTAATATTTTCTCAGTCTCTTTAATTAATATTTGCAGTATTATAAGATTATAACTAAGAATCTCTTATTAAATGTATTTTCTTTAAAAACTTATGTCACATTTAATTAATTATTACGCATCTTTTTTTCTTCTTTTTTTTTCTTTTTTTCTTTTTTTTATTGATTGACAAGTATAAGGTTTGATATCAATATTCAGCAATATTAATTATAATTCATTTCTCTGATGTAAACAAATAAATATTTTATGTTTTGAATAATAACGGACTTATTATTATTCACTTATTAAAATAATTGTAAAACCCTATTTCGCAGGTAAATGAATTGATTTAAAAAATTATATGTACAATTTTTTATAAGAAATTTGTGTATTTTCTTTAATATAGATTATTAGCTATATCAAATATTATTAGTTAAATGATATACCGTTGGTTTGAAATATATTTTTTTAACAATTTTTTTTTTAAATGTAATTAAAGTATCCAACCATATATTAAAAATACTAGTAAACGCTGTTTGTACAAATACGTGCATAAGTAGATAAATAAAAAAAATTTGTGTATATAGAGGCAGGAAGCGAATATTGAAGTTAATAATCAACTTATGTTAGTACGTGCTTCTATTACTAAGGAAAGTGAACTTTACGTATACATCCGCACACACGTACGAGAATAATACGATTGCATCCTAAAGAATTAACTTAGTAATGTTTATATTATGTAAATGATATAGAAACGATAAGAAAGATAATGGAGTCTGGAAATTCTGCATTACAGACGACAACCATTAATATTCTGGTTATTGTATGTCTGAACGGTGATTAAGAATCGAACTTTCATAATTACAGGTGAAAATCAAATGTCCCTGTCAACTTTACACATACATATAAATTAAATCATCTACAAAGATACATTTTCACATTATGATTTTATTTTATTAAAATGTAAATATTACATTAGCAATAAAGTACACATATCGATTTTTATCGTCATATACGATTACTATTTCTCTCGTAATATATATATATATATACATATACGTTCATATATATAAATATTTAAAAGAAATATAAATTTTTTATCTAAAATTTTATTTCAAAACTACAAAATAAAATATTAAAATAAAAATTGCTAAAGCCACTTTTAAACGATAACAGCCAGTATATTTTGAGTTGGTATTTTTAAATTTATAGATATTGGATTGTAAAAATTTGCTATTACCTTTTCTTCGGCCTATTTTTTTCCTTTTAACTTTATAACCCTTCCGCCTTTCGCCATGCCGTATTTCATTTATCTGTATAAGGTAACTTAATATTTCAATTTATATAATGGCTTCATTATTTGTATATAATTTATTTTCAATATATATTACATTATCATTTTCAAATAATACATAATGGATACAGATAAAATTAATAAATTCTAAATTACACGAAACATTCATAGTCTCTAGGTAGTTAAATTTATATAATTGGAAGGTTCTGTGCTAATAACTACGATATTATGATAAATAGTTTTAATTCGAGTTTCAAATATTTCAGTTTTGTATAAAGAGAGTAAATTCGAGGAAAACTGCGTCTCAAGATACTTCAGAACTATTCAATATTCAAAAACTTTTTACTCCTAAGAAGAGTTCTGTGATTCTATATACGACATGATTTCAACCTTCATTATTCCAAGAAAATATCTGTTTTCAAAATACTACTTCGTTTAATGTTAATTTTAAAAAGTTTAATATAAACCTTCTTTACTTAATTTTCTAATAATGTACTTGAAATGGAATTGTAAAAAGTGCCGTTACTTTTGCGAATCAGAATCACCGAAAGTAAGACGATTCTCGGAAAATTGCAATCTGTGACAAGAATAAAGATATTATCTAGTTGGCGAGCTCAAGGATGAACTGAAAACAGATTAATTTTCTTTATTGTGTACCATCTTGAGGAAACGCTAGAATATTTTTTAAGTATCGCTGTTCAGAATTATATCGTGGCTTTCTTAATTAAAGCGCTATATTAGATACATAATGCGGGAGAGTGAAAATCGACCATGTGACTAACATTTTCTTATGCTGTACATGTTCTCACAATGTGTTCTGCAATTGTGATAAATGCAACGATAAGCATAGAGTGAGCCATCTCCTTCTCTATACTTATCATATATACATTTTTTTATAGTTTTATAAAAATTATTTAGTAATCCCATGAATAAATAAATAATGTGATATATTTTGTTCTCCTGGATCATTGCCATTTATTAATCTTTATAGGAATAAATGGCTGTTATTTTTTTATTCGGAATATGGAAGCTAAATAAGTTTAAAGGAACAAACTTTATTTAAATATAGGAAAAATTATAATATATAATAATTAAAATCTTTTTTTATTAATAATTACATATTGACGTATGTATATTAATTGTTATGGATAATTAAATTTAAGTATATTGTAATTCTATTAAAAATTAATTCATGATAATTTCAATACAAGTATGTTTCTAGCTATTAGAATAAATATTATTTAATAAATAAATTTTATGTTAAGATAATGACAAATTATAGTTTATTATAAAATAAATCCTCATAAATACATCAATGATCGTTATAAGGGGTATTAAATACTTTATAATATAGTAGGTATTGACGTACGAATTCTTAGAATAAACTTTTAGAATAAATCTTATAAAAGCATAAAATTATATATGTAACGAAATTTAATTATTTACAATCATTACATAATTGAATTATGTATTATTAAAAAATAGTTAGGTATATAATTCTTTAAAATAAATATATAATTTGCAGTAATTAAAATTAGTGAAATCATTTTTTTTAATTTACCCTAAATTAAATAAGTCATATCAGCAGAGTAGATTACATGTCTAAACATTATATATATATATATATATATATATTTACGTACAAGAATATTAATGAAGGGAGACAAAATATATGCAGTTGATGAAAGAGTAATAGGAAAAGTGCGATGAAATAATCATGAACCCTTTCCTATAAAAGGCAATTATACGCGCAATAAGGCAAAAGGATGCAAACAAGGGAAAAAGAAATAGAACCAAAGGAAAATCAATGGAAAAGTGCGGAGAGATCTCTCCTTCTATACAGTCTATACCTGTATGCTGAAAATACGGATTTGCTTGCTCTTATACCGTGTTTTTTTTTGTGTCTTTCCACTAAACCACACTGCTCGCACATGTTGCTATCTCACTTTCTTCCTTCTGCCATTCTATTTATCCGCGAATACATAACGTGAGATTGTTAGGATTTATAACTATGTACTTCTTTCTTTTTCTCCTTCATCTTCCCCGGCCTCCGTCTCTTTCTAACTCATATTTCTGCAATCACTCTTCCCCTCACTTTCTCCGGCACTATTACTTTTTCCTTTGCTTTTTAAGCTTGGATTCAGGTCAGGTAACTTTTCATACTATTGCCTCACTTTTTCCTTCCATCTCAATCTAGCATACATGGAAAAACTGGAAGTTGTATAAGAACCACATGAGACCGTGTAGACTGATAAATGCCGTGAAGTAAAATCGCGAAGATCAGTTTAAAAGCGAAGGGGCTGGTGCAGGGGCGGAATGAGAATAAGACGAAATTTACGAGAGGCCATATATATATATATATATATATATATAAGTACACGTTCTATTTATATTACATTAGAATTTTATTTATATTTATCTCTCATAATATAATCACGCTATATATTTGTTCATAATGAATAAGATTTCGTGAATTTTTGTAACTTTTTATTGTAACAATTAAATTATTTAATCTAAGTAACTCTGTATTTTCTAAAGTTTTTAATGAAGTTTCTAAAGTAATCGACAGCTTATACCTAAAATAAACGCAATGAAATCTATATGGCATTTCTAAGTATTCCAGTTGTCACTACACATTTCAAAGATAAAATACGATTAACAGAACTGAATTATAATTCGATCAAATGTTCATGAAAATGCTTACGACATTGTTCGTATTAAAATTTATTAACAAGCGAAAAGTGTTAGTATAAACATGATATAATAATGTCAAATTTTATTAACTAGTATTTGGCAAATATTTATGAAAATAATATAAATATTTTAATTAATAGAAATTATTATCAATCAATTACTATAGCGATCTTAATTGTTGTAGATCGAGAAAAAAAAGTATAGCTCAAATAGGAAAAATAGAAATATTGAGAAATATAAGAAAAAAACATGAAATAGAGCAGTGAATAAACAAGTTGCTTCGGTTACAAGTACACAACATTTTTTACATATTTCTAAAGTATCCTAACGATATCGATTAAATTACATTATTGTCTCACCAATACCAGGTAATTTTTACAATTTATTAAGCAGAATATACTTTTTTAACTTCTTCTATTATCATATATTACTTTTTTGCCTGACCTTTTGTCTTTTCATTTTCGTTATTAGCGTCTCTATGCTTTACTTGCACTCTCTATTCTGTTTTGATTATATTTGTTTGAACCCCCATGTTACTTATCTTCTTTGATTTTTTTTATCTTACAATAACTTTTTCTTTATGACACTCCCCCTACGTTTATTCTCTTATTGTTAAGTTTTATTCGAGAAATCGAATCATATATAAAGACCAAGTATTATTATTAAACTTTATACTAATTGATACTTTTCACTATAGAAAGAAGTTGGTCGCAAAAGCTACTAATCGACTTGATACTTTCGACTATTTGAATTATTAGGAAAATAAAATCGTAAACGTTCATAACTGTCGCTTACTTGTATTGACAACATGTTTAGTTTATGTATAAAACTATATATAAAAACATATATATTTTGTGCATTCTTAGATATGAGTTATGTAATTATTACATTTAAAAAAAACAGTATATTATAAACAAAATTATTTGAAATATTAAATAAATTTCAATCGTAAATTTGTATTGTCTTGGCTTAATAAATACATCTTATTATTTGTTATTATTACCCATACCATTATAATGTGATTAATTATTTATTTAAAGTTTTAAACAATTTATTCAATATATTATAATAAATTTACAAATGCAAACGATAATCAAATCAATGATAAATTTTATAGTATATAAGTTTATAATAAATAAATAAAAAAATTCAATTAGATTGATAAAGATTTTATTGTGGAAGATATATGGCTTACTCTTTACAATAAAAAAAAATGGTATGACGATTGGCAAAGAATTCGAAAAACAGGTTTTTATTTGTTCTTAAATTTTTTTTACTCTTTTGTAAAGTTCCGAATAAAGTTTAGTAATTTTATAGATACAGTTAAAATATGTATTACCAACATATGGTAAATTAAAAAAAAGTTTTATATATTTTGTGGTAAGCATTTCTTTACTGTACCTCAATTTTTTGTTTCCTTAGAAAAAGTTGTACCAGACCTTACAATATTGATTTTCGTTTCATCAGCTGTGGTGATCTCTTGGTATTTGAATGAAAAGATGTCTGAAAACATAAATTACATCATATTTAACAACGAATTATTAATATGGAATAATATACAATTAATTAAAAATAAATTTCAAATACTCATGAATAATATTTTATAACATATTTTATATTATATTAAATAAATAATTTCTTCAATGAATAATGACATAACACTTTTTTATATGGAAATATCAGATAGGTGGTGAATAATTACAACATTATTCTTTTAAAAATGACTTCAAAGTATGTAGTCTCGAAGTTCAATCTTTCAACAAATTCAATATGTATGACAACACAGATAAAATAATTAAAATTGAACAATAATTATTTTGTTAGATTTTTATCTATTAAGAAAAATGTCTTTAATTTCCATGGATTACACAAAAATATGTAATGGTATTTTTAATTTTATATTTAATTACTAATAAGTTACATTTTTGTAATTTTTTTCCTTACAGCAATAAACAAATATAGAATCGAATAAACCTTCCTGACTTTTCATTTCTTAGAATTCTGAACTTTCGAAATCTGGGCAGTATTATATAAACTCTTTCCAAGGAACGATCGGAAATACTAAAATACAAACATTGTATGAAACAGTAAGCGCCACTGCAGCCAAAAAATAAGCATTCAAAAACGGAAAGAGAAAGGGAGAATACAATAGGAAATTAGCAGAAGGAAGTAATTAATGATAAAGAATAATAAAGCAAATTATAAATAAGAAATAAGAAATGTACCATAATATTAAAAGTGAACGTATTTTACGAATTAATAGATTATTGACATTTGTATTTAACAGGACATTAAATTGATTAATAGCTCATACATTAACGTAAATATTAATAAAATTTTAATGATCGAAAAAACAATTATGTGCATTTATATTTATATATTTAATTGTACGGCGAATTAATCTGTAAAAAATCGTCTTAATTTACTTGATTCACAACGGTATAGCAAACTATTATAAAAAGAAATTCAGACCAAAATAAAAAAATATATTATTAGCGTAGTGATGATAGGATTTTTAACGAAATGTACGCAAGGGGATAGAGAATCAATGGTCATTAAGTTTGTTGAAGCAGAAACAATTCAGTAAAAATTACATTCTCTGTTCGGTATGCTTTAATTGAAATTTTATCAGATTGAAATTATCTTTGCTGTTTTTATGAGGTCAGGATATGTTGATCAATAGTGCAAAATTAATGTTAGCTGCTATTAAGGCAAAAAGCTTTCATAACAAAATTATATTTTTAGCTTGCGAATACTTGGGAAAAAATAATAATTTATCGAAAGTTTATCGTGAAAATTTGCGAAAAAAGAAATAATCCATTAAAATAAATAACTTTAAATATTTTACTTTTATAATGTTTATTTTTTAATATCTACATATGAGCTTGAAATAAAATCACGCCGATTCGCAGTTATTCTACACATGTGCTCCGACTTATTGAAAAGGAAAGCGATTGCAAATCCATAAATAACATTTAAAAAAATTAGCCAATGACGGCCTTGATGAAACACATACTACTATGTTACTTTAAATTCTCGAGTAAGCGATTTCGAGTAATGGTTTAAACTATTTAAAAGTACTAGGAAATTTAAAGGACAAGTGAAACAACGATTGTTTCATACATCCTTTGCGGAATATATTTAAACGTCTATATCATATATGTTGTAAGTCAGAAATCGAGGTTAAGTGACAAAACTAAAGCTTATAGCATTTAATCTTAAATATTTAAAAATGTTTCTATAATTCATTAAACTATTAATTAATACATGAAATCATGTTACTGTAGACAAAAATATATATTTTTTATATTTCAACTAATCAGTTTCTTAATATTGAAGAAAATTCCATTTTATGATTAACAACAATAATTGAAAAATATTGTATTTTATTCAAATTATTGCTCGATTGTGTCCATACAATTAGAAATAAATTTTTTTTTTATTTTAATAATTTGAAAACTCATTGATGTTGAATTTGGTAAAAATTATTTACATTTTTTTTGCATTAATAATGACACATACATCATTACATTTACAAAATTTCTTTAATGAATGAATCCGAATTTTAATTAAAAAGTCATAATAAAAAAGTATATGTTTAATAGACACGCACGTACAAAAAAACATGCATTAGCTACTTTAACATACAACTGGATTGTGGATAAATCAAAATGGTTAAAACTATATAACAGAAGGTATAGGTTTATGAAATTTCAGCAATGTATTTTATAAAAATATAAATTAATTAATTATTTTTTATAATCATGTCATGAGTAAAGCTCGAAGAAGTTAATTTAATAAAAGAATGTTATAAGAATAGATATATAGAAGGAACGTAGTATCGATTTTATATTTGATTATTTACTGCTCAAGTTTCAACATTGAAATGGATTTCTAATTTAGTTGAATTTACTTCGATCTTCAATAGTGATATTAAGAAGTTTCATTAGATGGAAACGTTATTTCTCACGAGATGTAACAAGTTTTGTTATCGTGTAGAGTTTAATTAATGTTTAATACATTGAAACGTTGCATAAATAGTTTGTAACGTATATTTGAAGAATAAATTTTTTTTTTTTAAAGGAAGCATTCTAAAAAACGTTATTTTACTTCATTCCTTCAATGCAGAATTTCCTCGAGTTTAAAACTTGTGTACAAACAATGACGTGCTCCGGGACGACCTACCAGCTTCCAAGTACTCCAACCCCCCGTCCCACCCCGCGGACTCCCAACCGCTAACCATTCAGAGCGACACGTGACTTCAACCGTCTTTGCCGTTACATACGCACGTACAAGAGGCGCCGGTTCCCGAAAAGAATAGAGGCCATTTGTTTGTTTTGCTTATATAAGAAGAAAGAGTAAAAGATAAACACACGTTAAAGAAGTTCGTATGAACGCGCGCGTCTCATGCTCTGGACTAAACTGCAAGGATACAAGGTACGTCCCCGCGCCACCCAGAGCACGGTGTCACCGCAGACTGCCCGAGCGTTTGCATGTCGCCCTAGAAGAGAACCCTTGCCATACCCTTTTTTGACGAGCCATCGCCCCCTGCAGTGCTGCTATCCTTCCATTTACATTAGCATCATAGTCATTTTAAAAATTTAATTGATTAAATACCGATAACAGAGTCCTTACGTAGATTTACGTTAATTTACTAATATTTAAAATATTTCCAAGTTTTAATATATATTTCAAATCATTTTTTAGATTTATTTTTGTCATTATTTTTTAAATTTTATATTGCTAGAAAATTCATTGTAAATTATAATAAAATTATTTTAAAATTTTGAAATTCTTATTACATATCAGCATGTGAAAGAGTTTATTATAAAAAATTTTTTTTATAAACTGAATTTTCAGTAAAAAAATAGATATTGGAAACATAATTTAATCAATTTTTTGGCTATAAATAATTTTTATGTATGTATTAATAACAATGTGAAAAAGAAACTCACAAAATGTATATGCTTAATTATATATGTCCAATATATTTATAATAAAATAAAAGAACGTTATAAAAATAATACTTTAAATAAATAATAACATATATTAAGCAAAAAAATTAGGCAATGAAAAAATTATGTCAAAATGAAGAGCACTTTGCGTATGATACGAAACCCGATAAGATTTAAAAAGAAAATATAATTGCTATTTAATGATTTACAATAATTATAATTGAAAATAAAATTGAAACTAATAATAATATTAATTATTTATGTATGCTTGTATGATATATTAATTAACTGGCATTTTTAAGAAAAAATTAATAACAGCGGAATTAATTTTGATATTTTTTATGTAATAAGTGATAAATTAATTATTTAAAATAATTAAATTTTTATTGACAATGATTTAAAGTGGTATTTTTTACAAGTCAAAGCAATAAATGTTTATACGTATTTTACAATTAAAGTTTATAATTATATGCAGACCAAGTCCATTTATGCTGAATCAGGATCGTGTTAAGCTTTTGATTACTTACTTAAAACATTATCTACCTATTGCACCATATCAAATATTATGCGCTAAGAATTAACCCATCTAATTAACCTATGTTTTATTTTTAGCTTATTTTTAGTACATGTAAATTCTATAAGCCAAGTATTCTTCTAAATATAATACGATTTATGCTTCTATTTGAGAATGCTAAAAACATTTTGATAACTTGTTTATAACTCATGTCTTTTCTATTGTTATAATAAGCTTCCTCTCTCTTCCAAATATAATGAAGTTCTTATAGGTTTGTATAACTAAATCTACAGAAATAGCCACACACTTATCTTTTATATACGAGAAATCGTATATTATACAAATAATATTTAACGTACTCATTACGCTAAATTCTATCTATTTACATACAAGTGCATCTACGCTGAAATACACACACACACATCTTTGTATATTAGTTACGATGCTTTTAAGGATCCAAGTAATTAAGTGTGTATGAAATCTGTAATGCCTAGAACTGGCAAAGATTAGATAAGATTGCTACTACAAACTTATTGCATTACGGAGCTTTCGACACGTCGTATGATAAATGTAAAACAATCTCTTGCTTATGTGAAAACGTAAACAAGTAATGACCGCCTAGAATTGATTGAAACGATTAAAAAGTCTGCGTATAAAAGCACTTGAAGTTTCCTCTTAATTAAGCAAAATTTCAATTGCAGCCATTTCCTATAAAACTTTATTGTTTAATTTATATCCTTTTTTAACAGTATATCTAATATTTCATTGACATGCAAAGATAGATGGTTAATTTTATTATCATTTATTGATAATGAGCTTTCATACTTGTTTCACGTATTTTCAAGATCTTCGATTAATTAACTATTTTTAAAAACTATTACAAGACGTTGGAATCGTCATGAGTTGCAAACTTAGCGCCAATAGCCGACTAATCGATCAAGAAAGTGAAGCAAATATGATCGAGTTGAGAACTTCAATGGGATTGACCGCTCGTGTTTTAGCAGAAGAAATTAATAACCTCGAGTTAGCGAACCTAATATGATTTACGATTACGATTTAATTGAACTAAGAATATAAAAGTATAATAAACGCGATAGAAATATCCCATCTCCATTAAGGCCGTTAATTTATATAATAGAAAAATTGTTTTTTTACACTTCTATCTTTTCTATTCAAGATATTATATTTTCACAATTTATATAGGACTAATTACACCAATAATGTCAATTTGTTTTTATGTACTTCTGGAAAGTATTATAGATAAACGTCTAAAATATTCACAGCTTCTTTACTGGCTATAAAAATTAATCCTATTAGTAAAATTTGTCAATTCAACTAAACGTTATAAATATTTATTTTACACGATTTTAAGAATTCCCAAGCATTTATTTTACATAGTATTTTACAGCTTTAAACAATCTACATAATTAAGATATTCACAATTGTGGTTCAACAATTCAAATTGTTGTTTTGACTAGATACCATTCAGTATAAAAGAAAGCATTACAGAAATTTCCTTTAAAAGCGATGTATTTATTGAAAAATGTGTTTATCAAAACAGTAGTTGTAGAGATACATCATTATAAAATAATAATTGTGCAATTAAAAAAAATTAATGAAAATAAAAAGTTTCTATCTATTTCGCGCAGAATTGATTCACATGTAACTTTATTTAAAAGGTGATCTGTGAAATTTTCAATATATTTCTTAATAGGGTATATCAGTGCGGTTTAAAGACATTAAAAAAAAAAAGTAATTATTTGTTATCATAGAGAAGGCACCTTGAAATATTTCTTGTAATGTAAAATATGAGCTCAAAAATGTTTTATACTAATTAATATCATTATATATTTTATAAATCCTTAAAAATATTAAAGCTGATTAATTTAAATATTTTACTGTGATATTGTTTCGAAATAGTAATTTTTTTTACATTACTTAATTTTCTTTTTAAATTAAAAAAATTATAAAAAAAATGGTACATATATTAAAAGCAGAAATCCTCTACGACTTAATGAAGTATGAGTATAAATTAAAAATTTGATACACTTAATCATTCTCGAAGTATGGAAGAAGAAATAATGTAACGTTGAGTTAAGTAAGTATAAAAAAACGTCAGTACGCGTAGGGGTAACATAAAAAAATACAATTACTCGTAAACAAGGCTAATGTAGCCTGCATACAACTTGTTTACTCATTAGCCAAGGGTGGGTACTCGTGGAAAAAAAAGCTTTCAACGGGATATAAGCTCCGCTACAAGTATGACTTCGTATGTTCGAACGTTCCATGTCATGTTCAATATGAACGGATTTCCGGTTGACCAAGTCGAAACATTTTATGGTTAAAGATGTATTAATTTAAATGGGACCAGAGAAAAGGTACTTTTCATATATATATATATGACGATAAACATTTAAAGATATACATTTAAAGAATCTGAGATTTCATACTTCCAAATTATCATGGGACTATGGTATTTTATTATTAATTTATATGTATTCTTTTATTTAATTATAATGTCATAAGATCTTCTGTGTAACGAGAATATTAACGTAACCATAGAAAAAATATAATTAACATCGTATCTGAAGCTGTACCGGGGAACATGTTAAAAATTTGAAACGTCGCATACATACATTATGAAATTCAATATTTACCATAAGCTTAAGCTGTAGTATAGATAGTATGTATAGTATGTACTATACATATGTATCAAAACTATAATTTAAAATAGAAAAGCTACACTGTATATATAGTATAGATCAGATATCAATACTAGTATAATCGTTTTATAAGCTTGATATCACTTAACAATTATTCTTAGAATTTTTATTTTAATGTATCAAATTTATATGAGTTCTTTACTCTAATTTTTTTTTTTCATATAACAATTGTTTTTTTATCACTATATTATAAATAAATATATCCTTGACCTACGTCATGTAAACATCATTTTAATATATAATTCACTTAAAAGTATCAAACAGTTTAATAATATGGCAAATATATAAATATATAAATATATATACGTAGGTAATATATATTAGGTAACTTTCTCTTATATTTATTATTTTATACAAAATTTAACAAGAATATTTAAAATATTTTAAAATTTTATCTTGACGATCATTAAAAAAAAGCCATCTATAATTATAAACTATAGTTAGTAAATATGGACATTAACTTTTTATGAATAAGATTCATAATATATACTTTCTATTATTTATATAAATTTTTTAAATTATTTATTAATGCACCTTTTGAAATTAAATTTTATTTTTCAATATTGAAATTCTACTTGAACTTTTTACATAATACTTACAATATATTACTATCTAACTTTATAATTATTACTTCCTAGCTTAATAATACATTGTCTGTTGCTTTATTTTTTTGTTTATCATAAGAATAATTTATTACAAGTATGTATAGTACTTTGCATATATTTCAAAGCAATTATATAGAAAAAGTTCAAGAAAATTTCTAAAATATTAATATATCTATTTATTCCTTAGAAGTTATGAAGCTTATTTATGAGACAAGTATTGGAAGCGAATATCAGTTAAATTATCACAAATAAATATTGTCTGCAAAAAATAACATAAATAAATAAATTATTACCATATTTTATTCGTTCAAACAAGGTCTTACGGTTCGGCTTCCCTCAATTCGCTTGTTATAAAGAAAGCTCATACTACGACATGAGTCTCTGATTGTCTCTATACTTGCGCGTGACGTACACGCCCACCTGTGTTCATCGAATATGTATACACTCGCGCACGCACTCACATACGCTTACGTTTACATGTATATGCATAAGAATATTTTCATCTATATGCATATTTACTCATATAAATTTCAATATGGCTACTGCTTGTACAGAAAGATGGAAGTAGCTGTCTGTAGTAACTGCAAAACGTATTGCATTCATCGTTTTTTAAGAAAAGATTCATATAAATTTCATTCTTTCTAAATTATCAAGAATCATAAATTTTTAAGGACTTCAACTGAGCTTCGCAGATGGTTGATTAGAGAGAAATTTTCGAGTAATACAACTTAAGTTGACATGTATAGAGATTTATTCAGAAATTCTTTTGAATACTTTCGATTACGTAATAAACATTAAATGATTTGTGGTGAAAATTGCATTTGGTTACTTCTCAACTTTATTTAGCGATTTGTAATAGAGAATTATTGAAAAAGCTATTAAATTTTTAATATTTCATACAATCGCTATTGTAAGAATTTTTCACAATATTATATAATATATGTATATATGTATGTATAAATTTATGCGACCAACTCAATTAAAGAGAAAATTCTTCAATATATATTTTTCCGTTTGTATAATTCGTTAAGCCAATTAATAATATTATAAAAAATGTCAGAAAAAGATATGAAGAAAATTCTCGCTAAAATATAGGAAGTATATTTTTTAGTATCTAGCTATTTTAAAAAAAAACATGACAAATAGATGAATCGTATATAAACATTATTAATTGATAGGTTCGGAGATTTTTAGAAGAGGAGAATCATAGAGAATCGGTGTTTAATATTTGACAGTAAAAATGAAGAAAATAATATAAACATCAAATGTAACATATTTAATTGTTCTTATTTTCATTCATAAAATTTGACTTCGACAATTAAATTGATATAATATTATTCTTGAAATATAAGGTATTGTTACAAAAGAAGTGTAATATCATAAAGTATAATTAAGCAATTATCACTTCCAATACTCTGTAAGGTATTTTTATTAAAATTATTATTTAAAAAAGTGGTGATTTAATTTTCTACAAATGTGTTTTCAATTACTGATAATTACAAGCCCATAATACTTATTGGTGGAAATTCAATTTTCTTGTATAGTTAAGTTATAAATAATGCTCTTTGTAATATCAATACTAGCAAAGAAAGTTGAATTTAATGTCGTTTTGAAAAGCGCGTCCACTTTTGATAGCGTATGATTTTCAATTTTTTACGTGACTAGGAAGAACGAAAGAATGATTAATAGATGTCCTCGATTCGCAGACTGAATAAAATATGTCGACTCTTGAATGACACAAAGAAGCTTTGTCCTTCTGAACATGTTATATAATAAATAAATACGTTTAAGAAGTAAGCACGTTGTGCATTTTTATTATATATCAGAAAATAACTATTTTTATATATTCTGTATTTTTATACGTATTTCATTGAGATTATATGTACAATGCAATTTAGAGTATTTTATTAAACTATTTAATTTTATATTCTAATGGTAATTCAGTAGTTGTAACGATAAAATTGAGCAGCAGCATTAAGTATTGTAAACAGCGTTGTCATTGTTAAATATACTGATATCTGATATATTATTTACGAATTATGTACAAAGATCTGTTTTCGTGGTGAGGCAGATATGACATTCATTGATAAACAGTCTACGCTTAATAGCAATAGAAATAAATACGGAAATGATCTATAGTATTTCCAATCATAAATAAAAAACATATTTATATCTTGATGTATTTAGAAGAAAATTTTTACGTTCTCGTATACACGAAACCCAAACTTGCAAGTCTTGTTTATCATTGTGGTGAATGTTTTTTCAATGTTCCAATACCATGTGTAGTATAATAATTTAAAATTTACCTAACCTTAAAGCCGTGGTAAAAAGTTTGACAAAATTTATGAATGAATTATGATAAATTTTATAAAGTCATTAATTTATATCGAAAACAATTCCTTAAGGAGCACCTGACTCATATAATCCCTAGCGATATGAATCATTTCGTGGATAGAATCGCGTGCACCGCGTTGTTTAAATTATATAATCGGTATGTTTGTATCCCTAAAAGGAGGCCGCACTCCCTGCGCCTGGCAAAGCTCAGTCCCAGTGGAATTTTGATTAGCTTAGAACAAGCTCTCCGTGGATTAGAGATACAAAATATTGCGAGAAATAGTACCGAGACGAAGATAAGAGAAGATAAGAGGAAATCGTGAGCGCTGGCTAAGATAAGGCGACAAGGAATGCTGGAAATTTAATCGATATTCCGGAATATAAGAAGGAAGAATGGGAAGGGAGTAGAAAGATTATAGTGCACGGTTTGCATGAGCGGTGAGGCTTCCAGGGAATATTGGCGAAATTTCATAAGTTGAAATAGGTATAGATATATTGAGCTCCGAGGAAAAATAGATTTTCCTCCTCTGATGCCTTGCGTAAACTCGGAATCAAAAGTTTTGATTGGTAAAATATACATACGGCGGCGGCTTGGAATTGCAAACAAAGCCAAGTTGTATGAGATAATAGGAGGCAGAGAAGAAGAACAGAGGGCAAAAGGCAAAAATAAGATTATCTAGTATATGTAGTATTTATGAAGAAAGTTCGAGTATGCGTGTAAAAAAGAGTAATGTAATAAAGGAGTAACGAAGGGTGTTGAAATTGTGAAGGAACAACAGCGGCGGCGTCGACGGGGCGGGGAGGGGGGATTAATGAACAGCCAGGTATGTAGAACAGGATTTTAATTTTTTTTTTTTTTTTTTTTTTTTAGTTCGTTTCCCCATCGTTTATTATTCAAAAAGTAGCCTTTGAAACGAAAAAGATAAATTTAAACAGGACTCGATAGAGTCAGAACTTTTTCAACAAAGGGAAGTCCCTTCAAGGCTCTAAAAAATTACGTTCTCTATAAATTCATAAAAGTGAACGGGTCTACCGTACACACTTTTTTCCTTCTCCATACTTTAATTGACTATATTCTATTTTCTTGCCTCTCGTTCTCTCGCTTCTGCTTTTAAACGTGCTGTCGTTATTTTATTTTTGCTTATCCCTCTTTCCAATTTATTTAATACTGATAGAGAACGAAATTACTCTCGAGGCCTTGAAAATTGTTCTTTAATGCGAAATGTAACCAAACCCGTTAATATTTTATCCGTCGCATAAGTGAACTCGGCGACGGTTATATCAAGTTCATACAGTCGAAGAATGAAAAGATGAGAGCAACCAGAATTCAACAGAATAGAAATGGCGTTTTTTCGCTTATACCAACAGCTTGGCATTAAACTTTATTCATTAATTCAACAATGTTGTATTAAAAACATTAGTAATAGCTTTTTATGAATTTACTTGGGATTACTGTAAATACAGTTTTCTTCTCTCTCTCTCTCTCTCTCTCTCTCTCTCTCTCTCTCTCATTGTATAAAATGAATTTAAATCAATAAATTTCTTTTCAGCAGGTTCTTACTTTTGCATTTATCTACTTTAATAAGAATTTAGTTTTATAAATTTTTAATAAAAAAATTAAATTTTCATTAAATAACTTTAAAATAATTCATCTACATGAATCATTTCATTTATTGCATACATTTATGTATTTAAATAACATAGATTTCCTAGGTCGAATGCAGAGATAAGTAAACATAAATATCTGATTTAATTTGAGAAGACTGATTAATGTACAGTCAAAATAAAACAAAAATAATTTTCCATCATTATTCCTTATTTTTTTTTTTTTATTGACTTTTATTAAAATATATATAGCTTTGTTCTTTTAATTATATTGATTATGTATAATATGTTTTGTAACTTTTCTTTCGATAAGATTCTAATTAACTTAACAACTATCAATCGTAATTACATAATGATATTATTTCTTTAATTATTTAAAATTAAGCGAAAAACTTAAATATCAAAATAATTAATTATAAAATTTCGATTACATTTTATATTAATTATTATAATGAACGAAATATCTAAATAATTTTTATGATACAATAAGATGAAACATTATTCACGTTTTCCATATTTAAATTATTAATGACAGATTTTACAGAGTACGAAAACTGAGAGAAAAGAAGCAAAAAATTAGCACTTCTAATAAATTTAATGCCTCAAGAACTTGTAGTATCTGGTTCATGTATAAAAGAATATTTCTGTAATTTTTCAAAAATAATTCGTGTTATACGTTGAAGGTTCTTATTTATTCATTATGTACTCATTATTAGCGTCTTTTGTATATCAATATTATCTGCTTTGCAGAAATTAAATTTTCTACTTTTTCCAAATATCTTAAGTTACAATATTTATTTAAGAATTAAAGGTTTAATATTTACGAATTTCTTTAATAATGATAATATTATGAATTTGAAATAATGAACGAAGTTTATATTTGTCCGTTCTCAGAATCAAAAACTTAGTATTCTTAAACTGTTTGTAACGAAATTTAAACAAAATGTAATTAAATTATACGAAAATATCACTAATTAAAATGTTCAAGAAAGTTGTACTACTCGTCAATTGTTATAAGCGCGTAATTCGTTAGTAATAGATAATTGAACTTGGAAGATTAACGTTTCTAGTTAACGAGCCACAGGAATTCGCTTTCTGCATCACTTCTACTTGTCAGTTACATAGACGGTACTTGCATTAACTATGAATTCGTCAGTTTGTCCTTCGAGGAAAAATTATAAATTTATATAAGTAATTGTCAATAGCATTCTTGTTTCATTTATCAGAATTAACTCAATTATTTGTAGAATTATGTTAAATATAATACATGTAAACTAAGACTCAATTAATTATCGACAATTCTGATATATATATATATATATATATGTGTGTGTGTGTGTGTGTGTTATATCTAAATCTTACACAATAGATATGCTTGAAAACAGTACTTATGAGTAATTGGTTGAATTTTAATTTTATGTGCAGCAGCCGGTATCGTATACACCGATCCTCTTCTTAGCGAATACGGAAGAACAGGTCAGTAGTTGAAGTAGATGCGACCTTGACGTTGAAGAACGTGCTTTCTCAAGCCTATTCTTGCAGATGTAGACTCCGATGACGACGTATTTGGTTACACCCCGACTTCGCGGACTCCTTCCTATACAATACTTGAGGCCTGTAGTCTCCGAAGGAGTGCCCGTAAACCGTGAACAACGCATCGCTTTCGGAAGCCAATCAATTCTTCGCCGAAGATGTCTCCCGAGAGATAAGAACTATTTCCTTGCTCGCTTCGACATCCTGGTTACTGCCGGTTACTGCTGGTTACTGCTGGTTACTGCCAATAGGACCATTCAGTCGGTGACTTACGTAGTTGTCGCGGTACTCAGCTCCTATTCCATAGAGCTCCTTTGGAAGGCGTCGATCGGGAAAGCAGCTACTACCCTTTTCCCCTGACAATCGGAACATTATCCGGTCATTCTACCTTTCAGACACCATCAGACTTCTCGGCAAATGCGAAAAGCTCTTTCTCGAGCGGACGAACTCAGACCGCTTATACGGGAAGGCAAACGTCCTTACCGAGGAGATAAAACACGAACTCTATTCGATCTCGGACATCCTCTCACTTGGCAGTTACAACCGGCACGTGACCGTCTTCCTTTTCATATTAACGTCGCCGTCAACGTCCTCTGGCGCTGCTGTATCGATGACGAGGTGTATGTCCAACTGGGCTAATTTATCTTTGCCGTGCGGAACTCGTGTTTGCGCCTACGGACGAACAAGGAGGCTCGGTCTCGGTCGACGTCGCAGTCTCGGGCTCCACTTAGGGAAGAATACTAAGTATCCTTCTCGCTTCAAACAGAACAATCGGAAAATTTATACGTTGATATTTTTATTGAGCCCACCATTATAGATTCCAGCGGCGGCGACACTCGACAGCCGGAACAGATTTTTCTCAAATTACTTGCTCCACAATCACATATTCTACATCGCTCCCACCAATTATTTTTCTCGGTTTATTTAACGATTGAAAATTTATGGGATCGGCATTTATCTATCACCCTTTTTACGTTCATTGTACGCCTCGATTCTAAAATATTAGTTAAGATTTGGCGTTGGCATACAGAACATATTGGTTATTATGTAAAATTCAATTGAATGAATATCTTTTATTTTGTAGAATTCAAGAGAAATTATGTTAAGTAAGGGCGAACATAACCTCACAATTTAACTCTACATTTCATAATTGTTGTAAAATATTATTTAAAAATAAACAAAAAAGATAATTAGTAAGTGAATAATTGAAATATCACTTTTACAGTCTACAGTAAATTTATTTTCTTTTATTAAATATTAAATTACATAACAATTTATCATAGACATCTATTATAGATATTTCATAAATAATCTACAACACTGATAATGATAATATGAAAATTTAAAACAAACGATTGGACGTAAATGAGTTTTATTATAATTTCTTAAATAAAACTTTGCTCTTGACTTTTATGTACGTAATACATTTACATTTAATAAATAACGGATATGCAATACATTCGAGATATAAAATACACAAGTATATTATTCATTTATTTTTAAATATATGTAATACGCGAAGAATATTATTTTTATCGTATATTTTTAAAGTAAAATTCAATTATTTTAGAGTACTATTACTAGCCAATTCGTAAATGTATTTCATTTTATTAATAAAAACAATTCAAATCAGAAATTAAATTATTTATAAAATATTCAATGCCACAGACATTTTTTCAAGTATTATTTTTATTTGGAATTAATATATATATACATATATCTATATATTATATTTTATAGAAATAATATTATGGAAAAATAATGTAAACTTAATAATTTATTGAAAAAATTTAGAAAATATTTTATAAGTAATTGTATTCAGAAATTAACATTTATTACATTTTAATCTAAAATATATAAAAAGAAAATAAATATATTTATATAAAATATATATATATATTGTTTCTATTGTTTACATTTTAAGCTTCTTATTTACGACCATTGATTATTTTCATAATTCGACTTTAATGATTTTACTCTGAAATATATATTTTATAGTTTAATAAAAAATATTTATAAGTTTAGTTTCAATACTATACTAAAAATACTTTTATTATATAATCTATAATAAATTGTTATGCCTTGTGTAAAATAGTGATGATAATTTTATTCATAAGTATATTCATTACAACTTTAAATTAAATGTCATAAATGTCATAAAACGTCTTATCTGAAATATTAAATGAAATAATTAATGAAAGATATCTGTACGAGGATTTAATAGTTATCAATTTTTTCGTTACAGGTAAATCGCAAAGTGAAGAAAAATTTTGCGATTTCAAGCAAGCTAAGTTCTAGAAACTTCAGTTTAAATACACAAACTTCGAAAGTTTCTATTTGAGAGATGAATTGCCTTTAGCGCAGAGCTGGCATAATATCGAGAAAGAATCTTAGTAGAGCTCACTCGGATATACAAACAAGCATTTTAATTTTTCTTAAATTCATATGAAATTGTTCTTTTTTAAAGCTCTATTTTTCTCTTTGTGAAAGATATAAACAGCTTAATTAGAGTTACAGGAAAAATATGGGAAGAGGGCGATACAGATAGAAGGGTTATATAACGGAAGGGAAAAACTTAAAATTTTAATTAATTTAATTTTAATGTTATTCCTTTTATTAGCTTAATAGTTGGTCTGACTCAACGAATCAAGCTGATGTCGATGCATGTTAAGTATGCATAATATGCTGAGTCCTCGTAAATACGTTCCGGAATTTAGATTCCGGCTTATTTGCAGTACAGAGGGATTCTAGGGAATGTAGCTTTATTTATGTCTATGCGTCACCTGGTATAAACACATTAAGCAGAGATAGTGAAGGAAAATTCACTTTCGATTGGATTTCCATCGCATCAACCGGATATTTAAACATTTTTAATAAGAATAAATTATAAAACTTATATTTCTTTAATTTTTGTCATAAACAGCTAATCCTTTTTTATAACGAAACCACCTTTTCTTAACTTTTAATGTTCAAATTATCAATATTCAAAATATCGTAATACATTTTTTTTTACGTATTTAAAACATTTAATATGGAGATATTGTGTTTTCAGTTTGAAAATCATATCTCTTTGAATATCTTTATAATAAGATATATACTGTATAAATGCAAAGATTGTTCTTATTTCTTTTTAAATTTTTCATATACGGAGAGTCATTTTAATTTTAAGATATACTTGGGAGCTATGACTGCTGTTTTTATATCTCACGCTGCAGTATGTTCTGAAGAAGAGTGTGCCAACTTTTGACATATTAGCATCGTTTAACCGAAGTCCAATCAATTATATATTTCTTTTTACTAAAAAAAAAAAAAAAACATTTCTTTTCGTAAGAAATATTAAAATTTTATTCAATTTATTCAAATTCGTAAGAATTTATATGTAATCTATTTTTGATATTTATTAAATATTATTATTGGATAGTTCAACGGAACAGAAATTTTTAGGATTATAAATTATAAAGAATAAATTTTGAATATTTTAAGTAAATACAGCGTATAGTATATAATAACTCTATATGTTTAATAAAATAATTATATTACTGTCCGAACATTGTTGGTTAAATGATTGTTAATTACCAATACACAAGGTTTCCTAAATAATAAACTTATGCTTTTGATTTTTATATAATGGTCACTAGCAAAAAATTATTTAAATGAATAAATTATAAAGGTATGATTTAAGATTAATTAATTATATTATTATTAATATTTAATAATTTTAAATGTATATTCTATCGTAGGTAAAAACATAATAATAGTTGATATAATTACAGATTTAATATAATAATAGATTTCAGCCCATAAAATTTAAAAAAGTTTTATTGAAATAAAAAATGATAAAAGCGAAATTCCAATCAAGCTTAATGGCTTACAAAATGAAAACAATTTATATTAAATGATGGGCTCAACATTGACAAGAGAAGCTTGTTTCGTCATCAAGGAGCTCGTTCAGGGGAAGCCGAGGGATCGATAGCGAAGCAAATGAAAATCGTAATCCGGCTATTGTTCTGTAACAGCTAAAGGAATACTGCTGGATGAGGGCGCGGGAGGGACTGGAGGGTGGGGAGGGAGAGAATTATAAAAGCCTCTTTCTAAATCTTTGAAATAAAAAGTCAGAGGAACGAAATTATCAAACTTCTCGGTCGGACATCTGCTTGCAATTGAAGCTTAGCGATAAAGAGATGAATGAAATGCGAATGTTAGCTGAGGCGAGGAACTTATCCAGCGAGCTAAATGGAAAATCGAATTCGATTGTTAGTATCGAAATGAAGAGAGAAGCAATTGTCAGAAATCGGGCTTCGATGATCACAATGTCATACCGATACCACAGGGACGGGTGAAAATATGTACATTTGTTACAATCGAGGGCTTTGATACCGGATGACCAACCCTCCTTTCCTCCCTAACTTCTTACTTTCATCGATTTTACATTTTATTTTCTTTATCTACTTAAGAAAGCCCCTAAATTTTTTCTACCTAGCTCCAGTGAATAACCGAATTAAACTTACACTTATCAAGCACATAAATCTTCTTCTATACAGGCATTCCTCTCACACTTATCTACACACGCCTACATACTTATAAGAGACGATGCTTTAAAGCTTGAGATCGATAGGAACTATCGTCCTTTTCTATACCGAATACAACCTCGGAACAGTACTTATACTCACCTTTCTCACTCACTCTCTCCTTAATTTTTATCAATTTTTTATTATTTTTCGGGCGCAAATTTCATAAAACTTTTTTACAGGTTTTAATAGTTCTTTTTAAAAAATTCTGCTTTGTTCAAGTAAATAGTTAATATTTGTATTAATAAATAAAATGCGTTAAAATTAATTAAGAAAGAGTACTTTATATTGAGCATTAAGTATAGCCGTTAAATTAATTAAGGATACATATTGCCATTGTCTATAATGCATTTTAAAAACATTTTCATCATAAACAATGTAACAATAGTATTCATAAATCTAAAAAAAGGAAAATGCAAAAAGTTTTTTAAGTTACGATCTTACAAATCCGTAGCAATAGATGATAATGCACATGCTTTTATTAGCATATTACTCTTCCGTAGTATTAACTCGTATGAAAATGTTGAATGGCCATTGCATATGAAAATGTGTACTCGGCTCGTATTTCAGCAATACGACACGTAAAAGCAGTTTTATGCAATATACACACCTAGTCATGTACAAGGACCAAGTGACTCGCGTGTGCGACTTTCTTTATAACATCGGAGAAGTGTGTGCCAGTATTCTTTTCTGCAACATTGGTCGGTAGTACTCCTCCACCCTTTAACTCCATCCCTCTCTTACACGATCTTTTTCTCTTTGCATCACTTTCTTCAAGCTTGCTCTGCCTCTCAATGCCCTTATATATACTCGACGTTTAAATTGCCTCTACGTGCAGCGACAAATTTTCGCTCTCATGTAGCCTAAGATATCAACGTCGAGTAGATATATCTTTTATCGGTCGTTCTCTATTTTCTTTGTCAACTTTGTTGTATATTGTGTAATAAATACGTATACGCATTGACTGTCCGAAATATGAATGCGCCACTTGAGAGCACATTTTGTCGCCTTTGACTAAATTAATCTTACTTAATTAGACCCATGCGTTCATCAATTAAATTGAATAAATAAACTAATGTTAAACATAGCAATGCTATTGAGTAATATGGCAATTCTTTCCAGGATAAATTAATTTCTATTAATTACAAGATTATTTTCTGAAATTACTTCTTTCAATAATAAGAGCCAATTTAAAATAAATTCATACTATATTATTGTAAATACAAATTATCAAATATATCATTGTGATAATGAAGCATTTAGCAAAAATTAATAATCATATTAGCAAACATAATCATTCAATTATGTCTTACATACTACTGCTTACTTACATAATCTTTCAATATTATAGATTTATATTGTATTATAGATTATATTATAGATTCTACTGTGGATTTCAGTAAAAAATAAAATTACATTTTTGTGAGGGTTAATTGATCTCATTGAATTTTAAATAAATTATATTTTAAAAGTATTTTGATAATATTTCATAAAAACAGAAGCATAATATGATTGTCGGATTTGAAAAATTTCATGTACATGTTAAACATATTTAAATTATACATATGTTGTAACATATAATTTATAATTTTCGATATTTGATAAAGTTTTGCGGTGTAAAGTAATAGACTAAAAATTTCTATGTCTTTCAAATGAATGACATTGATAGGAATAACCGTACAAGTGGAACGTGATTTTGTCATCCATTTGAATAAGCACGAGAAAAAAAAGTCATTGGCTGCAGAATATTTTGTATGGCAATATAAAACTTCAATTTGTAATAAATATTGACATTGTTAATTTGAATTATTTAATACATTATTCTTACAACCTACTTTGTTTTCTACGTATTATGAAGGTTGATACTATACGCATAACATCTATATTACAATAGTTGTAAATACACTTAGTAAAACAATAATTAGTTTGTCGAGAGAATTTTTTTTGAAAAAATACATCTTCTGATCAATTTAAAGAGATATTAATTGAATAAAATATATACTCTTACATTATCATATCTGTATATTCAATGTAGTGAAAAAACTCTATTTAATTTTAGTTTTAGAAATAATGGTAACGGTTAGAATAATTTTAAGTTTGTGATTTTAAATATTTTAAATTTGACTTAAATGGATTGTAAAAATGAATATTACAGTAGTAAAAAATATAAAATCAGAAATGAATAATTATTTTTTTAAACAATAGGCAAATGATTATTTTGAAGCTCTTTTTGGCTGTTTAATATAATTATATAAAAATGAATTTAGATATAAAATATGCGGGTCGATTTCCATTAACTATAGATTAGAGTATAAATTTTTTATCAAATATTAATAATACAATGTTATCGAATTTTATATTAAGTTTTATTTTAAGTTTAATTTAAATTAAAATACATTTGATAAATTTAGATATTTGAAATAGAAATCGAATGTTGTTGCATGTAAAAATAAATGCATTACATTCATTTAAAACATACCGACCCGAGAAACATCGATGACTCATTTATAAAAAGCGTATTTTATGCAACTTATCAATCTCTATTTTATATAATAGATATTTATTACATAAAATGACAGAGATTACATATACAAAAACCACTTTTAAAATCTATCGGTATAAAATTCATTAAAATGTTATAAAATAATAAAAGCATGAAGTTTCATCGTAATGATTCTTTTTCATAGCTTATGTTGATTCTCAAATATGAGAGTTGCAGTCTAGTTCGATGTTTAATCTCGAATACTAGAATTTTGGAGTGAATCTTTATTCGTCGAAATACTGTAAACGATCATCTAAAGTCATGCGCAGGGTTCGGATGAAGTATAACCCACATAAGCGCATTGGCACATCCAATACAGTGTTGGAGGGCAAGATTTTTATAATCGATGGTAGTAATCCATAAACGAGATTCAATCCCGAAATAAATCCAGAGTCTTGTGCAGTTTCAGCTCCCTGTTGCTCTTTCACGTTCCCCTACCCTTCATACTCATTTTCGCTCACTATTCCTCTTTCTCTATTCTGATATATACTTGCAGAAATCAAATCGTTAATAATCGTGAATGAGAAGAACGTGCCGAACTCATACTGCCGACTAAAATTGTGGTTTAAATTCGGCGACTCCGTCCTTCCCCTTTTCACTCTGTCGCACATTTTACAAGGTTCCACATCGATCGTTTACTCCTACTTTACCTTTCTCAATTTCAAAGTTTAAGGAGTTCTCATTTCAGCGTCTTGACTTCGTGATCTCTCTCTCTCTCTCTCTCTCTCTATCCCTCAAAAATAATATAATACATATCTTTTGAGATGTAGAAGTTGGAAAGTATCGAATTCTCTGGGCCAATATTTATGTGAAAATTATTGGGATATGATACCATTATTCGCTATATATGTATTATAAGTTGCAATATGTGCTGATCATAGAAGCCTATATGAGCTACCTAAAATTCGTGGGTTATACATGCGGAAGTATGATGGGGATTTCGAAAGTATATATACATTCGTTATTCGAGAGGATAGGAACGCAAATCCTAGGAAATAATTTCATTTTCCCCATTTTGAACTTCAAAGTCATAATTTTCAATGAAATACAAATGCATTGTTGGATCTATCCCGCTCTTTGGACATAAATGATAACTGGTTACATTATTGTACATACTCTTTCCAATACGTTTTCTAAATTTTATGTTTAGTAGTATTTAACATTTTTATATGACCTCGTTGTTAAATTTATAATTATATAAATTGTCACCAGACTTTGTTATTCATGGAAATATTTTAATTTTATTAACAAATACGTATTTACAATATTTTATACGGTATATTTTGTATATATGATAACATTTCCGCGAATAAAAAGAAGTTTTGAAGAAACTTCAAGTGCTTTACATGTTTCCATGAAATTTGGAATCGGAATTTTAGAGACATAATAGATTTCCTCAAATTTACAACTGTAATAAAATGAGCTATATTTTATAATTTTGTAAAAATATGAAGTATTAAAAAACTTTTTCTAGCTTTTCTAAATAAACTTATGTAAGGAATAAATAATTTTATTAAATAAAATATGAAAGTATCATATTTGAATTTTCAACTTATATTAAGATGAGTAATAATTTAATCAAGTAGTTATGTAATATTATAGCGTAATTACTTAGTACCACCCTCTCTGTATACATACATACATACCTATGTACCTCTCCCTGTCCAAACACATATATATATACAGGTATATCTTTTATGTTAGCCTTGAACGAGTTCGAATAATATTATGACTCTTGAAGTATTTTAGAGATTACTACATTTTTTTAGATATAATAACTAAATCTAATTGAACAATATACTATATTTCAATGAGCTTTCATAAAAGAGATGTATTTAAAATTTTTTTATGAGTATAAAACATTACAATTCAATACCATAATAACGTTTTTATAGTATCCTTTAATTATTCATAAATCTTGATTTACAGTTTTGCATAAAATAGATCATTTCTACAATATGTACTAAATGTTTATTTTAAATTAAGATCATTTTATAATACATGTTTCTATATAATCTGTAACATTATTAAAGTATCATAAAAAAATTAAAGCTGCTTTTATAAATTCCTTTTGTCAATATAAGTTTTGTGAATATGTACAGGTAGATATTTTAATTTATAGAGTAATCTGCTTTTAAATGTATATGTATTTGCAAATAAAATTATATAATCCATTTACTCTGTGGATTTAAGAATATTAATTATTTTTTTAAAACAAAATAAATATTCGAGAAAAACTTCTCGAGGTAAATGAAATAAGATAGAATAAGAAGTAAATAATTAACAAAGATAATGAAAAATAATAGTCCGTAAAAGGTGTAAAAAATAAATGATAAAGGATATGAGGCATGAACGGACAAAGGAACTTGGAGTAAAAAGTACCTTGTACGCTTTCTTGTTAGAAATATTTAACAATGTGTAGTTGTGTGCGCGAGTTAGTTATAGAGAGAGATAGAGATAGAGATAGAGAGAGAGAGAGAGAGAGAGAGAGAGAGAGAGAGAGAGAGAGAGATAAAAGAATAGAGAAAAGTGAAATCTAAAATATATGAAACTCTCGCCTTCGCGGATGGATAAACTAAACGAGCATATTCGACTTGTCCGTCATTGATTTTGTCATTAGTTATTTCCCTATGAGGCGAATGGATCACTTCAGTATGCATATTCTTTATTATCAGGTTTTTTCATCTCAACTCGTTTCTTAACTCGTCTCTTAGTTATTCTCACTTTTGCGTAATATATTTCATACTTTTTATATTTCATAGGATTAATAACAAAGCTCTCGAGGAAAACACTGTAAATGCATGCTTGTTAAACTGAATACTTTGAGATCGTACAGAGTTGAGAACACAGCTCGAGCCACTTGTGAAATAAAAACATTTATTATTTCAACCGATTACTTTTATTATTTCATAAGTATTGTCAGTATAATAACCAAGTGTACATAAGGCCATATGCAGTACTTTCCTTTTTCAAAGGCTCATTTACCTTTTGCTCACTCGGTACGTTTATATCTGCATTTTCTGAAAGTAAAAGAGAAAAGGCAGCCATGAATAGTCTATAGGTGCAGCGGTATAGTTCAAGATCTACATCTACATGCAAGATCCTACAGTCGCTTGGGTGTTTTTTCCAGATTTTCATTTTAAGCCGTAGAGACGATCAAAACGAGAAACGCCCTATTCGCACTAAACGACCATAAATTTTCGTGTAGTTTATGCAGTGATAAAGAAACCAATAGAAAAAGAAGGCTAGTTCACGATTTGAGGGAAACCCTGGAAGAATGAGAAAAACGGAACCTCTAAGTAGGATATCCCATAAAGAGAAGCTGCCGGATAAGTCGAAGCAATGAAGGATACATTGTGAATTCTAAGCAGACGAGAAGAATTTTTTAACCTGTAACTATTGAATGAGCATTTTGATTATTACGGTCACTGCGTATCATGATCGGAGCTTTTCCTTTTTGAAATTTTGTTATTCGTACATTTGAATAAAAAAAAAAAAAAAAAAAATTCTTGTTAACAATCATCGCTTAATTACTTAAGGTAATATAAGCCAGTGCTTGATAATGTATTCAGTTAAATAAATTGAAATGAAGTTTATTTTGAAGAAGAAACTTAAGAATCTGTTAATAAGTTTAAAGGAATTAACTTAAAATTAACTTAAATGCTAACTATGCATTTATTCGAAAAACCTCTTTTTCATACTCTAATCGCACAGCATAAATAAGGGTAATGCCAATTTATAATGCAAAGATCCTACGAGAACTCATTAAATTACAGTTGTAAAATGTTCATATAGATGAAATGAAATATGAACTTTTGAGCTTACGTCTATCCTACATATAATGCAGTGCAATGTAATATTTACGTTCTAATGTAATGCGATTTGTGAGCTACGCGGAATCAGTAATTTCGGAATCATTCGGTTATCGTAACGTTATCGTTAGTAAGTGAATACTGGCAGACAAAAGCTACCCAGTATCGAGTTGGTTATCATCAGTCCTTACCTGAATACCAGCAGCCGCCAGCCAACTAATCGATTAATATTGTTAAGCAAATATGCCGGAGCTAAGAACTTGAATGAGCTTGACCACTCGCACTGTTTTCTATGTTTAATTTGTATCATTAATAATACCCAATATTTCCGCCTATCGATTACTAAACTTCATAAAATTATTATTAACAATTACTGCTTCTCTGCTTAATTTTATTATTTTTTTTTATCCAATTTCTTAAATGGAATCTTAGTTTTTTTTTCTTTTTATTTAGAATATACGCGTATAATGCTAATATACGCTCTAAGCTAATATTACAAAGCTACATGTTTAGTCGTTATTACGTTGCGTGCATGTTAAGAGAAAGACGCGTTTTTATGCTCATGCTCGAATTCGTTATGCGCAATCTATTTTTACGTAAAATATAATACAATATTTTGAATAATAAATTTCAACTTGTTCTCTTACTTTATTTCATATAAAATTTATTTATTTTTATAAAGTGTTAAATTATCATAAATTAGCACAAGTATTAGCACTTTTTCTGAGTGATTCTTTAAACAAGTACATCTTTCCCTTCGAATATTTATATATTGGAAGTTATTAAGAATAACTTTAATAGAGTAACTAGGCTTAAAAGTAGTTATTTTTAATCATGGTTTGAAAAGTTGAGTGAAATTTATTTAATCTTTAATATTTGAAAACTATTTCGAAAACTAAGATAGCCAATAAAGAGGTTTAAAGTACTGAAGGAACTGGAACTTAAAGGGTCTCTCGTGCCATAACTATATTGGCTAACTAGAACAAAAATTTTTGAAAGACATAATAGTTTAACAATACAAAAATTCAAATTTAATCGGCTTTGTAGAAAATATAATCGTCCGCATTAATATACACACGCGTATTGCTTCAGTATGCATTTATTCTTCTCTATTTTGCAATAATTTTTATGACTCTTGGAAGTTCTTGTCAGATTATTTTTATCGAGTAATTTTGTATTTGTGTAAGAAAATGAAACTCAAAAGTATTCGTAAAAAGGAAGAAAAAGATCCATTTTCAGCAAATAAAAATATGCCGGCTAGTTCGTACGGCCAAAGAATCCTTATTTAGAATTCGCGGCAGGCGAGACGGATAGATGATCGAAGAAATGAAAGAGGGAAAAATGTCTTTGAATTCGTTGGGAGGATCTAGCCTCCAACAGAGGTAGGGAATCGATGATCGAGCTCTACCGATGTGCAATTCTACCTTCGGTATTACCGACGAGGAGAAAGGATAGTGTCGGCGCGGCTCAGCTATATTCACCTCGGGAGAGGTTTTCCTGCACTCCAACCTCTGATAAATGCTTCGAATAAAAAGAAGGTGTTGGAACATGTCGACGCGGCTCGGCTCAATGGCCTTTACGTATGCGCGTGCTTAAGAGAAGCTCAAGACTGAGGACATTGAGTGGGAATTCCAGGAAAGAGATTGTCTTTGGCTAATTTTCAAGCCCTAGGACTAAGTATTTTTGGAGCTTTTGACCTCGAACGAACACGGCGAGTTACTCCTATTAGAAATTCTAATTAGTTTCATATGGCAATACGAGACTGCGTTATAGTAATGTTATTTTATTAGCAAATTTTTCGCAACTCTAGCGCGACTCTAATATACTAAAACTCTGCTTTTAAAATTAAAATCTTCGCCAATACTTTTAAATTTTATTTTATCCCATATACAGTGCACCCAATAGAGATGAAGATCTTAATAACACATCTAGTAATATAATGCTGAATTATTAAAGCACAGAAAGGCCACGAATATAATTACGTTACATACGCGTAACCCGTATGATTTTCATTTATTTTCAATGGCATTCATTTAAGCAGTTCGACTTCTGATTTTAATTAAGCTACGGCATGAACTTGTTTTGTTGAAGCATCGATGCGGATTTAATGGAATTTAAAAATATTTTCTACAAATTCTTTTGAAAAGTAATTGATACATTGTATTCCATGTGACGTAAGGTTTCAGACGTGTGGGTATCAATTACGACATTACGACAATTTCAATCACGAAATGTATATGCATCAATGGGTTTACTTGGGAATGCATTGCTTGCGAAAATGATAAGCCTTGGGGGCGAAATAAAAGAAGAATAGAACCGCTTATATGTTTTTAAGTATTCTTCTTTCTCATCGAATAGTATGTGAATAAATGTTTTTCGTGCACGTGCACATACACATGTTAAATAGTCCGGTATCATTGCAACAAAATGAATTCAATTATAAAGAAAGCATTATTATCATTTAAAAAATTGCATACAAATTAATTTCTCTTTTCATTCGTATTACTTCATTAAATTTTATGAGAGTAGATTTTAAAAGACCATTAAAACAATGATTAGAGATATGCTATTTCCCGTATTGTCAAATATTTTATTATTTTATATAACATGTGCTTATTGAAGATTAGTTTTATCGTTAACTACAGTTACATATTGCATTGCTATTAAATACTTTAAGATAAGCATTTTCGTACATATAAAATCTATGTTTAATCCTTATTTTTACGTTTTATTTAAATTTCTTATTACCATCAATTATAAAGCTTAACTTTATAATGAGTTAATATGCATACAAGAGGAAAATAATTTAAAACTGAAGGAAATCATTAATCAAAGACGATAACACGTATAAGATTGCCGCTCTTAAGCCATTAATTAACAGTGAAAGGTGTCTTAGAAATATGCTGATAAAAACAGTATTCGCGGACAAATTAAGCCTTATAAATTTTCAACTGAGTAAGTTATAACAAGTCCTTATAAAATACTTGCGGACTTTTCTCAAAGTCTTTTCCTCGGCATGAGAAAATATGGTTTCTCATTTTAGACTCTGACATCGTATTGTCTCGGAATTCTTATGGCTGACGTCTGATTGCCTCCTTCTACTCATTGTGGTCAGATCTTTCGTAGGTCCTTACCACTGTTTTCTTTCGGCCTGACCTACAGTTTTCATTACTACTTGGTTTTTGTAACTTTAGTTTTGTACATTTACAGCTTTCTTTACTTTTCGTGCGAATAAGTATAGTAAAAAAAAAAATTAAGCTTATAAATATAGTAGACTTTCCTATTAGTAAATTAAACTTATTAAATATTTGACGTTATGTAATTTTATTACGTGTATTTTCTTTTGTGCACCATTAAAATTATATCCTTAAAATTAAAATTTAAATAAACATTATTGCTTAAGCTCTTTATACAACTAAAGTAGTTAAAATATAATGACATTATGAAAAGTTTAAAGCGTACAATTAATTCTATATGAAAACTAACAAAAATAATTTCGCTTTAAAAATCTACATTATTGCTTCGTTCAAATATTCAATAAATTAGTGGATAAAATGTTTTAAGGTTTTATTAAAATTGTGATATATTTCATTAATTATATATTTTTAACTTAATTGTTAAATTTATTGTAAATTATTGTAACACTCAATTTTTACTTATAATAAACATTGAAACTCCTAGTATACGTATGTAAGAGATAAAATTGAAATTAAATGGCATTAAATAATATAAAAAATTATATGCCTCTGTATATATGCATATATTAATTGTACTGAAACTAACTCATTACAAATTATTTTACAAAATAAAAAAAAATTCTTAGATTAAATAAAATTATTATTAAAATTTTTTAATATATGTTAAAAATCAAACAAGCGTATTAATTTAAGTTTATAACAAATGTTGATAGAGTAATTTAATAGATTAGTAAATTAAATTTTTTTTTATATAACGTTTAATTAGATGATAATTAGAAGAGAAATTTTAATTTTATTTAGCATTTATGAATACACATTGGCTAAAAACATTTATATTTCTTACTAATGTAAATGATGATGTAAAATATCTCTCTGCGATATGTTATATGTAAAAGTTTTCTGTATATATTACCACGTAAATTCATTTAAATAACAGTAAGCATATCTACCGGAATGCACCTTACGAAGGTGTTAAACAGGTATTAACGTTTTAATTGTATAACTGTTCTAATCTGTCTTTGACTAACGGTTTTGTTGGAGAACAGCTATTAAGTAAGACTTTAATATATTAAGACAAATGTACACTAATATGTACATGATTAGAAATAGGTATATATTTTATCCTTACCGAGTAATAAATGAATCAAGCAATTACGGATAAAATAGCCCAGTGACCATTGTTGTTTAGTACATCCTCATATCTGAAAGAAAAATTAAAACTTAGAAAACTAAACATTCTTAATTCAATATTTAAAAAATACATACATAGTTTGGATTATAAATATGTAATATAGTAAGTTGTACGGTGAAATTAAAAATGGAAGAAATATTTCAGATTCCCACTGACTATAAATGAACATATATAAAATACAAATATATTATGAAAGCTACTGTATTATAAAGTATATGAATCCGTCTTATTTACATCTTTTACTTTTAAAAGAAGGGAATTTTAAATAAATGTTTTAAATTAAAGCAAATCAGGATAGACTTTCTGGAATTTGTCAAATCTTGTCATCGGTATCAATTATAATACTTTTATTAATTAAATGTATTTTTACGTTTTTATTTCCATTTATATAATCACTTCATTAAAATTAAACTTTATTAAAATTTTATTACTTTATTAAAATAATCCTATTGATAAAAACTAAAAATAGAATTAATTTATATTTTCATATTTTTTTATTATAGAACAACTAAATTGTCTATACTGACATTGTTTATTTACGAATTAGATTTTATGAAATAGTAAATACTTATTTATTTTTAATAAAAATTTTATAAAATTATATAAAAGCACTTCATTCTAAATTATTATTATTATTATTATTATTATTATTATTATTTATGTATTAAATAAAAAAACTAATGAAGGCTCGCGAAGTTAATTACATTTGAATTCATTATATAAAAAAAAATAGTAATGTTTGATAAAATAATGAATTAACGAACGATCGTATAGCATATCGAAAGACTTGATGAATTTAGAAATTTTTTTTATTTGCCTAAGATGCTGTGCTGAATAATAAATGGGGTATACATTAGTCAGCACGTACTTGTATCATTACAACCTTCATCGTACATTTCTCATTCAAGATTCAATCTATTCTGTCAGATTTAACTTTTAGTTAAATTGAAGAAATTGTATGAAATAAAGCAAGACACACGAAAACGAATGCATTTGAGAATAAAAATTTTTAATTTGCATAAACTAAACTAATACGAATGTATAAATTAACTACAAGTTTTCCGTAGATTAATATTCTATAACTAATAATGTGTAATTATAATTGCTATTCTAATGTTAAACTTATATAGTGATAAAAGTTACCTTACGTATACCGTCAGTAATAAATAAAACACATAGAAGTGCTTAAATAAAAAACACTTTTCTAAAATAATAATCAAGCCGAGAATTTCGAAACTTATATTTATCTAATAAGTCGAATAATTTAAATACATTTTGTATTGTCACGGATTAGTTTCTATTATTAAAGTGAAGCTATAAAAATTACCAGTTTCAAATAAAAAAAAACTTTTGGAACAGAATTTCTAATATATAAGTAAATAATCCCGAATGCATATACCTACTTAATATTTCAATATTTTCTAACCTTCGTATTCGTCGGTACACATCTGAGTCGGGAGAAAGCAAATCCAACTAGATGGTAATATCAGCCTCATTATTAAGTAATTTTGAGAATGAAAATAAAAATGTTGAATGTATGCAAGCTAAGTAGCGAGCGAATAATTAAAAGAAGCTTAAAGAATTTATTTTTATAAGTTTTCTGTTTAAAGGGATATATTAATAACGAGAATATATTAATAATTTGATTTAATTATTTTGCAAAAAAATTTATACATTTTTAATATATAATATTTTACACTTTCAAGATTTTGAAAAAGAATTTATAATTTGAAAATTAAAAATGTATTTTTTCTCTTCGTTATTGTGTTAATATTTTAAATTAAAATATTATGGGATAAGAGTTTTTTCAATTTTGTTTAAGCACCATATCTTATTCTTTATTCTTAACATCTACTTTTATTACAGCTATTAAAAGTTTAAATAAGATATTAAACGTGAAATTTAATTCCAAATAAAGTTATATAACAAATCTCGATTAATCTCTCACACAATTATCGATAAACTTAAATAATATTTATATTATACTCGCACTAATACTTTTTTAAATTGAAAAAAAAAATAACATCTGCGATAAAACATTTTTATATTTATTTTGTAAAGTGTAAAATATTTAATTATTTGGAGCATAAAAATAACTATTACAGTTTATGTAAGGTAGTCACTTTGAAGAAAGCTTTGACAGTATCAAGTATTTTTTCCTCACGTACATAGATTAAAAAAATTATAGTACAGAGCGAAGAGAAGAAATGAAGACATAAAACCACTTACAGATAAAATAAACGGCTATGGTTTATTTAGAATTCACTAATTAAGAATAAAAAAGCATAACATAATTACGCGTGTTTTACTAAATCTACTGTTATTTTCAATAATCTAAATTAAGATTCCTTGAATCCTCATACAATTAACCCATTAATTTATTACTTAATCATTATACTATTTATATTATGATAATTTCTATCTTTTGTCAGATACTTTCACGAGTCAAATATTGTTTATATTAATTATGTCTATTAAAAATTTTCTTTATTAAATTATAATTTATAATATAATTGGGAGTTTATAAATATAATAAATATAATAAATTTTTTATTTTTCTCAAACAAATTTAGAATAAGATATCAAAATTAATTTGATTAAATTCTGTATTATAATTATTAAAATTATTCAAAGACTATATTTTGAGAGCAAATAAATTATGTTAAACAATTAAGTTGAAATAAATAAATCTACACAAAAAATAAATATTAATTGATAATTTTTAATTAAAATTTACTGAAATATATCTGTTATAAAACAGATATTTTACATACAAAAGAATAATATTATTTATTTCTCCTAAATAATTTTCACTGGAAACTATAGCAATTTGTAAAAGGTCTGTACAAAGCACTAAAATTGGAATGTGTGGGATGCTTTAAGCTTCATGAATATGGAGACCAGGAGCTGCTATATTTTATTAAAGTACAATAAAAAAAGAAAAGTTTAGATTTTGATTAGTAATCTACATTGATATATGACTTTGTTGTAGATCTAATTTGCATTATAGAGGATTTAAAACATAATAATAATTTAAGATATTTACTATTAAGTTATATATATTGAACATTATATATTTAAGATTAGCAATAAGAGATTTTAGAATAAAAATAGTTTTGAAAATGTATATTCTTTTTGAAGATAAAGTTTGAAATTAGTCCATTAATATTTCGATCAGAGTATTAGGAATAATTTCAATCACAACTACAGTCATTGATCGTAAACTAAGTTGAAGCTGGATTACAATTTATGATAGTACAAAATCAGAGCCATTACATAAGACGACAAGACTGAGTAAAACTTTCATAAAACTATGTAAATGTGTCGATAAAAAGAAGAATAAAGAGAGATACGTCTGTACACGAAATGAGTGTAATTGAAGAAATAAAAAATATTCTTCGAAGAATATCTGAACTAAACGTTAAAAAGGGTATTTTTTTTTATAGTTGTATCTTAATAATTTTTTTATACAATTATGTAAAGAGATATTTAAAATATCTTGCAATTTTAGCTCAAAATTTTTTTTTTCATTATATTTTATATTTTTTTATTTAAATTAACTACCAGTTACAATTTATCTTCAATTTATCGTTGAATTTTGTTTACTTTAAATTATATTAATGAAAATGTCAAATGTGATTGTATATAACGAACATAATTCAAAGTGTTTCGTTTAATTTTCTTAAAGGATGATAGTCAATAATATAGATAGAATTCACTTTACGTAAAAAGTTATTTATATAATAATTTGAATAACGATATTATATTGGTAAAAGCCTTTTATATCCTAGCTAATAAAAAAGTTTATTTTCAATGAAAAAACAAGAAATAATAGGATATTTAAGAAATAGCCCGATACTAGATCAAATCTTATATAGTCTATTGAACATAGGATTAAAAATGGACTAAAATCTCAACTTTTCGGTAAACTGTATAGACTCACTCGACCGCCTAAAGAGAATAGTGTTTGTAGATCATGTAGAAGCAATATGACTACAGATAATAAGATAATAACATTTGAAGCTTTAGTCTAAAATTAAGACGATGATAAATGAATCTAAAATATTTTATGATTTAAGTTGAAAGAAATGGGAAAATTCGATATGAGACTTTCTTGAAAATTTTCAATAAAGGCGAATGATAAGGGAAAGCATATTTCATGAGTAAAATAGATATTATGTAGTGTATAATATAAATTGAGCTAACAGTAAAGCATAAGTAATTGTCTATGTAAAATATTACATTTTTTATATTTTTTTTCTTGCATAAATTAATTAAAATCATATTTATTTATTATGGAACATCTTTTTTTTTAGTATGAAATGTAGAAGCTTCTAAAATACATTTTCTCTAGTGGTAACCATCGTTTTATCGTAAAACCATTTAATATAATGAAAATTAAGAATAAGATTGTATATTATTATTGAAAAATATATTTACATCATATTGACATCTGAATCCATATATATCTATATATATCTATATTAATCTGCAATTTCTTGATTTTACATGTATCTGTACAATATTAAATTTTGTTTTTAAATATATACTCAGATAATAATGAATTTAAAATTATTTCGTATTTGAAATAGTATTTGTAATAAATTTTATTAAAAGAAAGCAATTAAATAATTAAAAAATGTTTTACATTCTTATAATAATAAAGCAATATAGTGAATTATGTAAGACTATTACAAAAAATCAAATGATTTCTTACATTCGCATACTATTTGCATTCACATAGTTTCTCAATAGCAGTAAAAAATTAAATGTATTTAAATAATACGAAAAATAAATTAAAAAACCTCAAAATTTTTATAAAATATAATGCTGAATCGAAGACTTGGATCTCCGGTATTCATTACTAAACTTCGATGTTCGTAATCAAATAAAAAACTAAACAAAAAATTATGAAAGTATCACTTATCCTGGTTTTGGTTGTATTTTTGAGCTATTTTGAGGATTATTCATTATCTCTTTTATTTTATTATGTTTTAATGAGAATATATTGAACATGTAGATTTATTTTCCAAATAAATGAATTTTGAAAAATTTTTTGTAAAATCACGTATGTCATGTTTACAGAATATAATTACATACAAAAAATACATTCGGATTATTTATTTCGTAATTATGTATTGTATGCTTAAGTATATATATTGAGCGTATACTATTGAAGTGTAGGTATGATGTGGTCAATACATACAAATAAAACGTATCTCGGTGCAAGTGCATATATCTGTAATATTAATATAGATATATTGATTCACAGTACATTTGAATAATTATTGATCTTAGAGCAATGCAGTAAGCAAATATTTAGAAATATAATATTAAATAGGGAATATGAAAAAGGCGGACAATGAAGCCATAAGAAAGATGATAATTCTAAGAGACTGTGGCGGAAAAAGGAAGTTGATTGCGATGAGTAGAGTAAGTTACGGGATTGTGAAGAAGGTATGCTGAAGGGAGAGACTCATGTAACTAAGTGAAGGATATCCGTAAGCTGAAGAGTGGACAAAGCGTACATTCATTTGAGGAAGGCAAACTTGATCATGAATATGTATTGCAGAAGAGTAGCGACAGCCACGACGCAGATGATCCGATATAAATTTCGGACGTCGCGCCTGTCTAATATCCTTATTTGTCACTTGTAAATTAGTTACACCTCAGGGGGCGCATGAGATTCAAATGGCATAGGATTCACAAATTACTACATCTATCTTCATCCCTACTACATCATGAGCATTACAAACATAATTACAACGAGAACGTATTTGAAATTGTAAATGTTTCTTTATAAGCTGTTAAAAGTATGAGTTATTTAACATTTCAAGACAAAAAGAGTTACAATTTTAATTTCAAATATATACAGATATTGTTCCAGACCAGTATTACATTACGTATCACTGAATCTAATTAATTTTGTTAGATTTCAAAAAGTTTCTTTATTTTTATAAATAAGCAGATCAAAAATAAAAAAAAAACGGAATCAATAAAAGTTAATAACAGCTCGACGATTTTTACTATTTCATATTTTCTATTCCAAATGCTACGTCTCAAAACTTAATAATAAATTTTATCTACATTTCAAAATGTGCATCTGAATATTCATGATACAGATTCACTTAAATATTAACGTTTAATCGTCACTGCCTCTAAGAAACTTTTCACACTAAAAATTACTTTAATCACATTCCTTTATAAAATTTAACACAATTTAAAATATTAAATTTATTTATTTCAGCAATATATCTACAAGGAATTGAAAGTGAGCGGCTCAATAATTTATGAAATATATATATTGCAATTTCTTCCTATGTAATATTAACAAACAAGTTTTCTGTGCTTTAAAAATAATTGTTACCTGACTTAATTAAGAATTTACTTGGATAACTAATAATAATAATAAAAAAAATGAATATAATATTTTTAATGCAAAGATGGGAACCAAGTAATAAATTAACAATGTTTTTAAAATTGTAAAATTTATCACGTAATTTACGAGCATTATTTAAAGTTAAATTAAATTTATTATCGCCGTAGTTTAATATATCATTGTAAATTATTAATTCGTAGTTACTTGGATATATATGGTTTACGATGAAATGAACATAAAATTCTTAACATCTGTAATTCCGTATTAGAAGAATAGAAATAATAACATTATTATGTAATTATTAATTAGTAATGGTCTTGTAAATTATAAAAATAAATCAATCTGGTGAATGCTCATGCAATGTGTAAAATACTCTTTGTAATATATTATAAAATCAAATTGATACGGAATTTTGATTTTCCAGAAAGTTTTACGTAACTGAACTCCTTCGATTAGAAGAGTATTTTTTATGCTAGTGACCATTTATTTTAATTTTTCCTTTGTCCTTTGTCATTGCAAACCAAAGATTTTACATGACTATTAAGTTTCAATTAACACCAACTGCAATAAGCATCCACAGTTTTTTAGAGTTGGAGAATTATTAAAATGCTCTAATTAAATTAGATATTTTATCAGTGGCATAATCAAATTGTACTAGAAATGCCTGATTGGTCGTAATGGTTAACCTACTTATATAATTAGCCTACTTATTATTGAGTTTAGATCCTTTTTTCAATAAAATATCTAAAGTGTGAGAGAAATAAGGGCGGACGATACGAAATTTAGAGCCGAAATTTATTGTCAAGTATGGGACTGAAGTATGGGAATCGAGTCTATCTTCCTTGCACTTATTTATACAGTCAAGTATAGTTCGAAATAACTTGGTCGAGCTCGGTCGACAGGTGCGACCAATAGGTAATCGTCATTTCTAGGTTAAAACTAGCACAAGTCACGTGAAGTGCTCTCGCAGCTCGGTACTTCATTAATCCCGCGGTTAGCTTTTCACTATTTATAAATTTGCCTAACGCTTTAATGGTGTGAAAAGATGGGAAGCCAGGGGCGTTAGCTATAGCTAGGCCATACGAGCCTCTGCTCCTCACTGTGTGGAGAGGCGAGCTACCTTAGCGAGCACACTGACGAGAAACTGGGACGCCGTAACGAGGTGGAACGTGTGCGAAATTCAAATATCTCGTACGGCGACGTCGCCGCCGTCCCAACGTCCTCGGGAGGTCGCGAGACGCGTGGCTCGGAGGAACCTCAGCTCCTTTGGCTCATCTGGCCACTTTCATCTTCCTAGCCTTGATTTTCTTCCTTGGCTTATCGGTATTTCCTTCTCCGGCCCTGACTTCCATCTCGAATGAAAATGAGGAAATTCATTCACTCTTTACGTGCTCACAAGGAATTCGGATCCCTTTTACTTTCTCGAGTGCTTTCACCGCACACCGTCTCTTTTCCACTCAGCGAGTCTACTACTAGACGATACGTACGCTTCTAATACTCAACCACCATTGGGAATACGATCCCAGACCGTAACCTTTTTCATCATTGTTTCATACCTTTCTCAACCAGCCCTACTTATAATTTGTCCTTTTACATTAATAGGCTTAATTACGAAAGACTTAATTTTAAACTAACCGCTGTTATTTTATTTTTATTTCTAATATTCATTCCTTCTATTTATCGAAGCAATTAATTAAAATAATTATTTAGTCAAATTTTGAAATGTTAAAGCTGTCGCGAAATCCCTTAAACTTTCCTCCCCATGTGTCGATTATAATTTATTATCGTTGCATTATTCTCAATATCGCGGGGGATGATTAATGAAAACGAAAAGAATTACAAATGTAGCATGAAAGAAAATGTGTAGGAGACGGGAAAAGTAAACAGATAATGATAGCGAAAAAAATTCCTTCATTGTAATGTCATTGGCTATATTGGAAATATCACACAAAAGACAAAATTCTTTTCTATTCACTTTTACATTTACAATATTATTTTCCTATAAGCGTTTTTCCTTTACCGCATACCAACTGTTATCGAACGTTCTTTCTGGTCTTCAATTTCCTTTGTCTTTTGATACTTTATTTTGATTGAGTTATAAGAAAGAAGAATATTACTTTAAAACTTTATAATATTTTCTGAATGCTTCGTTCGACCAGTTATTGACAAAAATAAATTATAAAAATAATTATAATACAAAATGGGGACGTCTAGTTAATAATATATTATAATTTTGCTTTGTAATTTAACAATGAATTCATTAAAATCCATAAAATATAAAATACGTTTCATGTATAAAAAATGTATCGTGATTATCATGCGTGACTAATGAAATATTCGCATCCAATGTAAGAGACAGATCTATAATTTAAACTTTTAAATAGATATTTTGCCCGACTGTCAGTCTAGCCATAAACCTCATCGTAATAATACTCCAGATTTTGCTGATGCTCCTCTCCGAACAAAAAAAAAAAAAAAAAAAAAAAAAAAAAAAAAATTAGAGTTATATACGAATTGCGTAAAGATAAAAAGTTCTATTTTAAAAATCACCGCGTAGACTTTTCCGATAAATTGAAGTATCCGTGAATCCTCTAACCAAACGATGCGATACAGAATTTTTCGCCTTGCTGATATAAGCTAGGATCTAACAAATCAAATGTGCGGAAAATGCCATTTCATATCTAATAGAAAAGTTCAAGAAGTAAAAACCCGAATCCTATAAGGCATGTTTCTAGGAATATTTCTGGGCCGACTTATACTTTGATTTACAAGTTCGTTTGTAAATTCGAATTCGAGAACGAACGCGCTCGATTTATTTTACTGATATTTACCACTCTAATACAGCTTCACTATAGATTGATTTTATACTTCAAATAATTATTTACTATGATTATCACTATGGTTATTTATTTATGAAACAAAATAATGGAAAAGCTATCGGTCGTAACAGTAAATAGCAAAAATAGCTAATACAATTAAACAGATAACAGTTGAAATGGTTTCTTTTTTTTATCTCAGTTGATCAATACCCTCTGGGTGTGCATGTGAGTCTATGTATGCGTGCCTAATACAAAATACCAACAAGGGGGAAAGGGGAAAAGTGTATAAGAACACGTGTATAAATACACAATGAACCTGTCACCTCCTGAACAAGCACTCAATTTACCCTCGGAACCCACCTTGCCTGTTTTGCTTTTTCCATCCACATATTCTCTTTGGTCCTAAGACCATCCTCACTTCTCTCCTTTTGCTACTTCACCGTTGTATTTGTAATCCGCGTACGTTGAAACGGTAAGAGGCTCTTTGAGCGATAACGAATCGATATAAGAAGTCTAGGGAAGGGAGTCGTTGCATCGTTCCTTTGTCTTTTATGTGAACTCTATCGAGTGCACCACTAATAATAAAAGTATTACCGTTTGAGGTTGTGGGTGTGCCGTTACACGTGCTTTCCGTTCATTTCAAAGTACTGTATTAGAGAGTTAAACTTAATTCTACCAGCGGTTCATATCGAATTACCACCTTGCCTTCCGCCCTCGGGTCCCGTCCTTTACCAGCCCGTATTTCTTCTCGCGCGCCTTCTCTCCGCCCCCGCGACCCCCGCCACCCTCCCACCCAACCACCGCCGCCTGCGCAACTCCGGTCTTCTCTGCTTCTCTCTTCTATCTTTATCTTTCTTTATTTTTCTTGCTCACTTTTATTGGGTATGTTACTTTAGTCGGCTATGGATTTGTCTCATGGGGATACGACTGGAATCAGTAGACGTTCGTTCGTGTGAGCTTTTGCATCGATACATTTACAAGAGCAGAAAACAGCCCCTTCCATAGATTTGTTTTTCAAAACAATTTTAACTCTTTTGCGCATGCTAGGCATTTATTAATTTAGGATGATACTTCATTCATTAATCTAGCTCTTATTTAATTTTAGACTTTCTAAATTTGGTAAAGTTCTTTCAACAAAATTATATGCTTTTTACTCTTTTAAAAATATATAAAGTGATTGTCTCGCTTTAATTTTACATACACATCTGTATGTGTAGGTATTCCGATTCTAAAATTAGATGCTTTATTAAATTCTTGACGACAAAGTTCGATCAAAGCTGATATATCCTGTTGCTAGAGGCATTAAAGTGTTTCAAAAGTTATTTTAATTAATTATTTCATATTATATATTGTAGGAATTCTTTAAGAAATTTGATTAATAAATATTATACTGTGTAGATTAGAGCTCAGCATAAAAGCTTAAGAGAAATAGAGAAAATTTACGATAGTCATCGAATCTATGAATCGAGTTTTGCGGACAATCATCATAATTGTTTAAATAATAAGCTACACGAAAGATTGCCTCTTAAGCAACTGTTCTTCCGTTCGGACTCTCCTTTTCACTTGACTCGTTAGATTTGCTTTTTAAAAAAACGGCACAAGAGCTGACTAGTAGGCGTATACAGTCGGAGCGAAGAGGAAAGTTGGTCACGTTCGTCCCTGACCGGAAGCTCGGTGGAGCGAGTAACAAAACAGCAGCGCAACGATGTTGTATAAACAAGGACGACATCTGGCACGCGTTACGATAACTATAACGGAAGGTTTGCCAAAAAGAAAAAGGCGTTTATCGTACTATTAGGAGCAGCGATTCAAGTCAGCAGGTTTGCACTCGTTATGAGTGAGATGCTTTGATAAATAGTCTTGTGGAAATGGCCACAGTTTTCCTGATACGATAAAAGTGAATGTGCTGCTCTAGATCATTTTTCCTCCTGGGATTTTCCCTTTTTCCGACCCTCCGCCCACTTATTTAGTTAAGCTCTGATAATTATCGATGATGCCGCTATAATAATAATAATGATGATGATGATGAAGATAATAATGATGATGATGATGATAATGATAATAACAACATACAACAACAAAAACAACAACAACAACAACAACAATAATAATAATAATGCTATTCGATTATACGTATGGATTTCATATAATCCTGCACGAAGATAACATCCAACTCTTAATGAAAATATTGGTAAATATTAATGATTTGAAACGGAGGTTGAATTCGGATGTCGAAGAAATTTAACCATTAGGCGATCCAATGCTTTGAATCTGAAATGTTATTAGGCCTTGTTGGTAACAAGTACATTTCTATGAAATTATGAAAACATTTCGAACATTATTATATAATAATAAATATATAGTATTATTCCTTAATTATATTAGTATAATTATTTCAAAATGTCTATGAACTTTAAATAAAAGTTTTTTATACAAAGAAGGGTTTTAAAAATTAATGTTTTATTTAATCTTTGTATCTTGTAACAAATAAAAAATTATCGTTTTCAAATAGTTTTTAAGCCATGACTTAATTATAATATGAAATAAATTCAAAGAAAATAAATATATACCTCAGACTTTAATTTACAAGAATGTGAAAAGTCATCAATACTAAATTTACTAAATATTTACTAAATACTTTTACACTTACAGTCATTTATACAAACAATAATTTGACATATAAAAAGAAATTCAGTACCTTATTTAATTGAAATATCCATGTAATTTAAAAAATAGAACTTACGAATAGTCAATAATAACAAATAAAAAAATTATTATATAGTATAACTATTAAATGTACATATTATTTATACAGACTGTATAGTTTATGTACAATCTATAAATAGTATTCTCAATAAAAATAAATTTGTTTAATATAAATAACGCGTTTGACTTTGTAAATTCGAAATAGATGTAATAATTTATAATGAATTCATAAATTAATTATATTAAAGGATAAATACATACACATATTTAAATCGAAGATCTTAGTAAGTGAGTAAATATATATAAAATTTAATAATAACTTGTATTAATAACATAAATTTATGTTATTAATAACATATTAATAACATAAATTTTACTAACATATAACATTGAATGAAATTACGCGTGAATGATGATGATCCTTTTACGCAATCGTAATGTATTTTTTTAATAAAAAAATAATTATTCACTAAAATCTTTATGAAATATATGTAAAATTATAATCAGTATAAATTATGTAATAATAATTAATAAATAATAATTACTCGGCTAATTATTATATTATTATAATATAGCTATATTAAATAAATAATAAATAAATCCTTATATATGTCATTATATGTACTTTTTGAACGACTACTTAGCTAGATCAATATATTTTATATTGCGGAATGTATGGTTATATTAATTGAAAATTGAAGAACCGATACTTGCTTTACGTTTTTGCTTTTATATTCAATATTTGCTTATATAGAATATCAATTTTTACAAAATACACTTTTACATTATGTAGATAAAAATAATTGTATCGGTTATAAATTATTTATATAATGGTATTTTCATATTTTCAATATATTAATGCATAATAATATATTTAAATAAGCATTTATATATTATTTAAAATTGTTCAATAAACATTTTAAAGATAATCAATTGAAATGTAAAAATAACCACGCTAAAACTAAAAAAATCTTAAAATATAAATATATAACATTTCCTATTTTGTTGTAAATAAGCAAAGAATGAAGATTTATAAAAATATTACACGTTAGTCTTTAAAATTATTAATAGTCGCATACATTTTACATCAAACTACAAATATTTATAAAAAAATATTTTGTTAATTTAAAAATCATCTAAATAATACATGAAATAAAACCTGCTTATTCTTTTATGAGACTATTTTGCAAAAGGCTAGAATTTTTACGTAATATGGATTTTGCATACGTTATATGATATTAAGACTTATTGATTCATCTGAGAACCAAATATTCTTAATTCATGTCAATATTCAGTTTACGTATTTACATGTATAGTGCTTATGTTTGTTAAACAGTATTAAAGAACATCCATTTCATCTTATAAAAAGCTAATTTTTATAATAATTGAATAGATTATCATTTGTCTTAGGGACAGTCTCTGATGGTCTCGTGGGCTGCAGATGTGATTAATATAATACTTATCACTACTCATGAACATAAATTAAATGATACATCACCTGAGGGAGGTTACAGAATAAATGTATTTACAGTTCCACATCCATATTACCATACAGAGCTATATACAACAGTAAACTAGCCAGAAAAGATATAAGAAAATAATTATATGAAGGTAGTGTTCACAAGCGAAAACGGATACAGATATTCCCGCATACAAATGACTGTAAATATTAAAGGGCCAAGCAGTTCACATGTGGTAGGAATTACCGAAGCCGTAATTACGCAGTTCGTTTTACATGGCTTTCCGATTAATCCTATCCGTTCGAATGAAGCGAGAGATCGGTAAGGATTGCCATGTAAGAAGATTCCGATCTTTAGAATTTCATCAATACCAAGCTAAATTGATTCGAGATCAAAACCTTCTTTTATTAAAGTCGTGTGTGAATGAGTTTCGCATAAGTCTTAGGTCGATATACGGGCATGCCAGAGTACGGATAAACCCGGAAAACGTGAAAGCATATAACGACCTCCATTTCAACTATATTGCTGGAAAAAAAATCAGCTTTTTCTATCTGCACATATAGTTTATTAAATATTTAAAATAGAAAATCGTTATGAAACATATTTGCACTGTTTGATATTTCATTGTTAATTATTTAGTTAGCAACGAGAATTTTTATTACTTATTTGCGAGCCCGAATCGATGTATACAGTTAAAAATTATGCTTCATTCAAAATCAAAATTAATAAAAAAGTAAAGCTCGACTTGTGTCTGTTAAATTAATTTATTAAATTGTAAATATGAAATCTATAAGCTTACGATGTGAATTAAATCAAACTAATACAATTTCGCTTATCAATATTATGTATTTATTATTAATATTTCAGAAACTGTATTAAATCATACATAAATAATTTATTTTGGATTTAAATTACATGATGATTAAGAGGATATCAACTTAATAATTGTTAAGATTTTCGTACTTTTAAAGCAATTTTTTCATTTCAATACGTATGTATTGTACATAAGCACGCAGTTACATTTAAATGGCTCTCATTATGTAAAATTAAAAATTCATCCAATAGAATAAATTTTCTATTTTATCTTAGATAGAAAGTAAAATATAAATGTATAAGTAAATTAATTTTTAAATAATTTCGTCAATTTTTTTTTAAATTATAAAGTTCATAACGTAAACAAACTTTCCAGAAATCAAAATAAGTTTCTTAAGACCTAGAACTGCCAGTATTTATCTCTGACCACATAAAAGAAAGGTTCTCTGTATAAATTTACTCTCTTTTGATAAGCATTATTTATATTCTCTATATATTAGACTCCTGAACGGATAATATGATATCGATACGAGGGTTTATTTTAATTGTAGTATAAATGCAAGTATTGATTGACCTGTAATAGCCGTAATTAAATAAAATTATTTGTAATCTAAAGTTTCGCCTCTTTTCGATATATTTAATATATCAAACACGAAACTCAACTTTAATACGAGGTTTATTAACCAATTTTCATTGTATTTTAAGTTATATAATAAATATATCAGTTTACCGACCATTTTACTAATTTATAGTAGTAATTGCATTTTATATAAATTTATATAAAAATGAATAAAAGATTTTATAAAAATTAATAAAAATTATAAATAAGATTATAAATAAGATATTCTATAAGAATATAAATTTTCAAAATTATCTAAAAAAATGTCTAAAGTATATTAATTATCGTATGTATTTATAAATTTCACTATAAAATATCATCTTAAAATAATTATTTTAATATTTTTCAACACTAAATAAAGTTTTAGAGTTTATAATGTAGTGAAATGTACTACATTAGATGTTAAAAAATATATAGAACTTATATGTATTATAATAATATTTAAGTAAAAAAAAATGTAAATACTTTATTATTTTTATAATTTTTTAATTTGCAAAATCTAATAATTTATTTATAAATAAATATTTAAGATTTATGGGGAAATCATAGTTGTAATTTCAATTGTCAACTAATTAAAAAACATAAAACGTGAACTTTACTATTAAATACAATGGTTAAATAAAATAATATAAAAATGTTAATTCTGTAGGGTCACTAATTTTACAGTATTTTTGTTGTACGTTACAAGTACTTTCTCGTTATATAAAATATTGATAAATATTTAATTTACTAATGAATATGTATTCTGTTGTCTTTCAGTTATTTTAATTTTATCCACCACATTTATATTTATACGCGAATAATATTATATTTTCATTTTCTTATATTTTCATTTTCTTATATTAGTTTAATATTCTATTATGTTACAAAATGCTTAAATTATCGTAGATTCAATTATTTCTTTTTATTATTATAATAAAGATATACTACGGTAACTGACGCTGTAATAAATTTTAAAATCTACTGAAGATTTTTTTAAAAGACTAATATTTTCCTAATGATAAATAAGCAAAATGAATTATTATAACGATTTAAAATAGTTAAATCATGAATTTTATTTTTGTACATATAATATTTATATTTTTACACTACTTACTGATAAAATAACAGTTATTTCTTTAACATTTTACCAAAAATATAAATACATGCCAAAATAGATTTCTGAAATTCAAAATTAATAATATAGTAGAATTAGGATTTTATGACACCGGATTACTTTACTCAATCTGAATTCATGAGTACATTTTAGAATGAAACACATTGTATTCGTCATTAAAAAGTAAAAACGCTATAACGCTATAACACAACTGTTACGTGATTTGAAATATATTTATTTGTACGTATTTATAATATTTAATAATGTTATCTGAGTGTTTTAATAAGAATCCTTTAAAAATTTTCTATTTTCGTCTTCAACATTCATGACTCGCCAGCATGGAAATATTTTTATTTATTCAAATAACATATAAGTAATGTAATACCAAACGTATTAAACTTTTTACAATTTTTTCAATTAAAAAAAAAAAAATTTTGCTTTTAAAAAAAAGTCACTTTACAATACTTGCTTCGAACCATCTAATCGTTTCCATTATGATCTGAACGAGACCTTAACCTATATTTCATGCCTTCCACATTCACATGCCCGTGTAAAGTATTTCTAGTCAGCAACTACATATATTCACAAGTACACAAAGCATCTGTCAACATTTTCTGGCAATACGCGACACTCCTGTAATTTTGGCTTTTAAAACTACGGCTATTTTAGCAAAGATTTAATTTATTATTTTCTACATACATACGCGCATACGCATAGAAGAATATATATTAATAATAAAATAAATATAATAAAAGGATTTTGTGAAATTAAATATATATATATATATATATATATTTAACAAACATTTAGCTAAAGTGTCAAAGTCGTAAACAATAAATTACATTCTGTTAAATTACATTCTAAAATACATTCATATATAAAGTATTTTAGTAAGAATATTTGCTTTGAGTTTTAAATATTCAGAAATTTATTTATTTAATTTAAAAAATAAATGTTTATACAGTTGAAACGTATAGTTTTAAATTATAAATAACAATTAATATAATGTGTCGTATTTTTTTTTCATTATGAATGTTAGAACTCCACGATACAGTTCAGGAAAAGGACATTAATGACTTAATTTTTTTTTCTCTCTTTAACAAATAGCGCTTTTCATTAAGAATTTTCTTGTATTTAAAAAAATGAAGATAAATAATCAAAAATAAGTTTATAATTTATATCAGCAGAAGAGCGGTATTACATACTTTCAATATCTTTTTTCGAAAGAAATTAAACCCTATGCTTATAATTCTTTTGAACCGATGCCCTTTTTATAAAAAATCGCTTTTTTAATTTCAACTTCGGCCATAAAATTTTCGAAGACTAAATCTAGATTTTTTGATGACCTCATTTAAATTCTGTAATATCTAATATATACTATATATCTATCGAAAGAAATTTCAACGAATTTGCCTAGAGAGTTTGTAAAAAAAATCTGAAATCGCCAGAGCTTTTATGTTAGTACAAAATTTTTGGAAAATCATCTATTAATTATTCTACAATATACTTTACTTTATTATTGTGATCTTGTAAAAATATAAATTAAAAAAGGTATTTTTTTTACTTTTGATTTCATCAATCGCTAAGCTTTTTATTCTAAAAATTTAGAGTTTATAAACTGTTCTATAAATATCAATGTTTAAAGCTCAAATGATGGATGTAATTGATGGTTATTTTGTAATCTTATCGAATAGAAAAAATGGCGATGTTCTTGTAAACGTAAAATGTTGTTAATTGAAAATTGTCTCTGCAGAAAACTTGAAACATAAAAAGTTAATGTTTAAATGTAGTGTGAGTGAATTTAAGTTAATTAGCTAAAAGAAAGTGTGAACTCGTGTAAAGGAATTGAAAACATTATTTCAGACAATTGCTTTTTTAATCTAAAACGGAGAGATTATTTATTTGTCGGTCGGCTAAAAGAAAAAGAGAGGCATTCGGCGATATTTCGCCGACGGCTGTGATATCACCGACTCAGCCTTTTCCTTACGTGGTTTTCCAGAGCATCGACTTTCTTTGATTCCTCGCCATCCCCCGGCCTTTGGAAGCCCAATACGTCTCTTTAAATATACACTTTATCTCTTTACGAGTCGTGTTCCGAGTCTTTATTTGCCCCTCTTTTGCTTTTTTCGCTCCAGTGCCTGCTCTCTGCGGCTAAGAGGAGACTTTCGTCATGGCGCGGTGAGGCAAAGTATACGGCGAGGGAAAGGGTAAATAAACCCATTTTCATCTTAAGGCATCGAATGCGAATTATAAGAAGCACAGGCTCGTTTTGGCCTTTCAGAATACGAGTTACGGAATTGGGTGGCGCTCGATCTTGGGACTATTTAAAATATCCGTTGGCGTCAGTCGACCGACGTTGGCCAAATTCTCCCGAACATCATTCAAACGCGAATGGATAGGGTTGAACGGCTGAGATCCATGCCCCCCCAAACTCCTCGCTCTCCACCCTTCCTTCCTTACGAAATAAGGACGAATAATGCGAATGGTTGAAACTGAGGCTTTGGCTTAGAGAAACCCCATGTCGATTGCTGCATTTGAATGAGCGACGTTGCTGGAGCGATCGAAGCGAGCAGTCCACGATCTCTGAATTGAGAGCTTTTGCTTCGATGGTTCGGTTAATATCTATGGCACTGACTTACTTTACGATCGGCGAAATAAGCCTCAAAGGATTTTCTGTTTTATTATTTTGACACTACGGCCTCTGCCACGATGATGCCTTAGACTCACTTCATTTAATATTTCCTAGTTCCCATGATTCTGTATTTCCTAAAACTCGATTGATTTTATCATTACGGGTACATTAAGATACATACAGATTTTAAATATCCATACGCTATTTATCTTTGATTTGTGCATCGAAATATTCGCAATTTCAATAACAATAAATATTGGCTTTTTAACAGAATCTAATTTTCTAATTACATATATATATATATGTATGTGTGTGTGTGTGTGTAAAAGAAAATAAAGTGTTCCCTCTCTCAATTCATTCCGTTCCATAAGATACTATCAAAAGTTCGAGAATAACTTTATATTAACCAATAATTAGCTGCTTCCCTAAATAATTTGTACATATATTGATTCACTTCATCTACTTTTTTTGACCTTCTCTCTCATTATCTCTAATTCAATTTGTCTGTCTTCCTCTCTTCATCTTTAATAGTGATAAATGTTCTATACATACGAGCATATATACACGTATGCATACGTACGTAAATACACATTTATTGTTTCTAACAAGCACAAAGAAGCAAATTCTGTATTTTCGTTTCAATGACAAATAACTTCAAATTTCGCTTTTATGTTTGCACATTTATTTATATTTGACTTTTCGCTCTACCTTATCATTTTTTATTATATGCGATCTAACAGTGACTTCATAGTGTGATATTTACATTAGTCCAATCATCCAATTCTAATATTACAGAAATATAATAAAAAAGTAAAATAAAAGTGAAAAATAAGTCATCTTTAATTGTAGTCTTTAAGATCAGTATAGTTGAACATCTTAACTTATCGTTTTCACCGACAATATTTGTCTGTATTTTTTCCGTACTAAAGCATATTTTATGCTCATAGGGATCTGTCTTTTTCCAAACCAGTTTACTTGAATTATTTTGCAAAGTTAAAATAAGATATTTCTAGTATGAAAAACATTATAATAAAGAGAATTGATAATACGTATAGAGTACATGTAAACTATAATTTATTTATGTGTTTGAAAATTTAAACTATCATTTTATTATACATACAAAGTATTAAAACGTATTGCTTTAAACTGTAGAATAAAAGTATAAAGTTCCGTAAAGTAATTATAAATATGAATGTTATTATTAATTCAAAACTAGATATTATTACTTTATAAAAAGATTAATTTTATAAAATGAATAAATTATTTTGTATAAATATTTTTATTTATCAGTTAAAATTTTTAAATCCTTTTTTACAAATATATCTTTCTAAATTTATCTTTCTATATCTTTATTAATCTTATAAGATATTATAAATATTATATACTTTAGAAATTGTCAGTAATACGTTAAATTAATAAATTATATATATAAATATATAAATATTTAACTGATAAACTATATTTATCAGTTTACTTAAGCACATTTTTAAATCCAATATGGGATTATATTGTATACACATGTAGACAGAGTCTCGAAGTAGAAGCAAAAGTGAGGTGAGATTATCGGAATGTGAATAAATTCTTTATGAAAGTTTCTGTGTGTGTGAAAAAATTAACGTCTTCACGTTAATACACAATACTTAAAATAGCTGTATTTTAAAAGTATTGATTTTTATTCCAATTCTCTCTTTTTTATTCGAATCCCTATGTAAATAATAAATTACGCACTCTATTGAAAATGGTAATGGCCACATTTTTTCTTGTTTTCCGATAACAGAACAATATTCATTTTTATTCTCGTGATTGTCATTAAATATTATTAATTCTCCCATACCTACTACAATTAATTCTTTTGGTTAGTTTTGAATATTTTTTATCTGATATCGTATTATATACAAATGTACTTATTATAACTTCATGAAATTTAATAAAAATATTGGTTCTCTTTCAATTTTGAATTTTTCTCATTCAAATTTTTTATTCATTCTACACATAAAACTGATCTATTTAATAAATAAAACATAAATTTATAATGATTAAATTTTTTAAATACTTGCATAATAATAGGACGTATGTTAAAAATTCAATAAAAATAGTATTAGTATAGATTTTAAGTTGACATTTAAAAATTGACATTTTATTCCAATTATCTGGTTTTTCTACATTTTTCAACCATAATATTATAATGTGCTAATAACGTATTATTGTAATTCATTTATAAATAAATTAATCTATAACATTTGTTATATAATTAAAATTAGTACAATTTAAGCTTATAAAGTAAAAGTTCAAGAAGCGTGTGGTATTAATATGCCAATATGATCAAATTATTAACGTTACCTCAAGTCATTTATATAACAACGATTAAAGACATATTTCTTCGAATTACAGTTTTTAGAATTAAAATACCACTATGAATACTCGACTAGCAATACTTTCTAGAGAAATTAGTAGATTATATAATTATCTCGTGAAATCTCCCTTAACAATGAATGAATTACAGCGATCTATTAAACAATTTTCTCCTTCTCAAACTCGTACAGAAGACTCTTTAAACCTTTTCTTCTTATTTAAGTTAATATATCACTGGAAAATTCCTTTGCAATTATGTAGTTATTAAAAATAGTGTTGGACCAGTTCGCTGCGCACAGATTATTGATTCTTGGGTGGAAAGTTGCTTAATATAACAATGTAAGACTTTTCTAAAGCGAAGAAAATAAAAAATGAAAAAAGTTTGTAACTGTATTTATTGTTTACTGGACAAATAAAATGTGAAGGCTAACGTTGATATTATCGTTATATGATTATGTATTTCAGAATCAATGAAATTTCTAATATCATGTAATGGATGCTGACAATTCGTTTTCACTTTAGCAAAAATTATTTATTTTTTACACAAACAAATGTTTCTTAAACGAAAAGAAAATTATAAATAAATGATTACAGTATTATAAATACTTCTATACTTTTTATTTCCGCAATTCGATTTTTTAGAAAAGTACTATTTCAGAAAAAAGGAATTATGAATTTATAATTTATGTATTTAGTAAGATTTTTAATTTAATTATTTATAGAAAATTAATCTTAATTAACGACGAATATTTTAAAAATTCAATGAACAATATTCAATGCGGTTATATAGTATTTTTAAAAAAGAATTTTTCATATTTCACGAGGCTTTATTCTAAAAACTGCCTCTAGACTCGAAAGAGAAAAAATTATCACAATTACTTCAATTCATGTTTACCAGCAAACGTATGCTAAGTAAGGAAACAAAGTTTGTGTATTCAGAATTACGTTGAGGAATAAGCTTCTTGTACGAAAATAAAATGATATCATCTCATTCGAAATTCTGTACTTTTATGCATCTTAAATAAAAACTAATGTTTTACTTACAAATATATCACAAATTATTTTTCACGTCGCATATGAAAATATTATTTGATTATACATATCTGCATAAATTATTTTAAAAATCCGAAACAAATTATTTAATGAAAAACGTATTCTATTCATAAGTTTTACTGGACTATTACTTCCAAATTATTTACATTTAAATTTCTACTGTGTACAAATAAATAAATAGAGAAGTAAATTCAAAAGAGGCGAAAGAGAATTAAAAGAAAATTTCAAGTGCGAGAACGCAATAAGGCATAGGAACGGCAGAGTGAAAGATATAGAGAAAAAAGTGAGATAATGATAGATAGTTAGATGGGCGGAGATAGAGAGAGAGAGAGAGAGAGAGAGAGAGAGAGAGAGTGAGTGAGAGGGAGAGAAAGAGAGGTAGTTGACGAACCAAACTGAGAAAATCGATGTGACATACAGAGGCAAGAAGACCGAATATGTGGGATTCGCAAACGGTGGATCAAAAGCGAAGCGACTAGGGCTGCTGAAAGTGGCTTGAGTACAGCAAATATAGAATATTGGAATGCGGATTGATTATATTGGCGATGGAGGAAAAAATACAACAATTGATTTCGATTCGACTCACTGAATAGAGTTAAATTAGATTTATATTGAGAACTAAATTTGTAAAAAAAAAAAATATATCGTTCAATATATTTTTATTCAGTACGGATGCTTTTTAATTTTTTTCCGTAATCATAAAATTATAATTTATGCGCTAATTAGTAAGTACATATAAGAAATAGTGGAATTAACGAGTACTGCGTTTGGTTTTCTGTTAAAATCTTTTTAACAGAATTTTTATTCATTTGAGTTTTTAGTCTAATTTAGTCGTATTAATTGAAGCTACAAAAGTGCTTTTAAAAGTTAACATATTTTACATAATATGTATGTAAAACAATTAACTAGATTAACCATTGAAATAAATAAGTATGAAACCGAGTGAATTATGGACTGACATGCATAAAAATTTAAAAAGAAAAATATGAACTGATGAAGAATAAACGAATAGAAAACATTCAAAAAAAGCTAAAGGGAATAAATTAGTATATAATACTCTCAAAAGTCGTTGAAATGGGAATACTAAAAAAACTTTGTAAAAAGTAGAGTATAATAGATAAAAGGTGATAAAGTATGCGCGCCTTCTATATTATATCGTGGAATTTAAAAGTTCATACATATGCGACCGTAATATACATATTACTTTATTTAAAACATATTTCTATGTTAGTAATTCAGCGAATAAGTGTATGAGCGTGATTGAGAAAAAAAGCGAGATGATGAGTCAGGTGAAGATTGGCACAAGGGGACACGGAGATAAAACAAATGTGCGTGGCTACGCATACTTAAAGAATGTCTGTTTAGTCTGAATGTGTGAGTACGCGTTTAATGATTGACGAAGGTGGGCGTACGTGTGTGTGGTGTATTTGAACAGGTGGACATGTGTCGAGTCTTGTGACCTTGACCTAGAGATCTGTGCATGCATATGTGTGCGACTGGCACAGTGTGTTGTTGCATTCATTTCTTTCACTGTGATCCAGTGAGGTTTATCCAGTGGGAATTTTGTGTTTGCAGGTTATCACTTTTTCGACGGCTATGTTATATATAAATCCAGCATTATTAATGAGATTTAATGTTTTTATTGCTTATGGCAAAAATATATTAATGAATTCTTGCATTTAAGCAAATATACATAATGATATGCGAGTATTTTTTAACTTTTTAAAGTTTTTATAAACATTTTTTCTTAACATTATAAGAAATAATTAGTAAAAGAAAATATTTTAATAGTTAAAATACCTAAAAAACCTGTGATTTCAGGAACGTATTTGAAACTTATTTTAGTGATTTTAATTTTTGTTTAGCATTTTATAAAAATTCTTTATAAAAATAATAGTTGTAATGTAATTAAGTACTATAATCGAAATGAACTCTTAGAATTACCAGTTCTTGACTAATGATACCTTCATTAGAAGTCGTGAGCTTCTTAACTTTTATAAAATGTAACATATAACATTAGCATTATACACGCGTAAAAATACTGACACAATATAGTCATGCTTAGAAAAAAAAAAGTATAAGATGTAGGATAAAAATAAATGTAAACACAAGTATTAATCTAATGCAAACAATAATATAATATTTTTTATTCAAATTATAAGCAGAATAAAATTTACAACAAAATCAGCAAGTTAAACAACAAAATGAACTTAAATCTAGTACGGCTACAATAATATAATGTAAGAGTAAAATTAAAACATCACTCGAGTCGTTTATACAAAGTTGCCGAGCTAGCAACAAAAAATATGACTAAAAGCATTCTTTCCAACAGAGATCAAAACGAAAAATAATTTTATTATTCGAGTTCTCTCAAGTACCGTATATGGACCTATAAAAAGTCATAAATCATATTAAAGAAGATGGAAAAGACAGCATATATGGATGATCCAGGCAAGGCGTACGTACGCTTACATCCTTGAAAATCGTAAAACTGTGGGCATAAAATGCGAAAGCTCTCGGGCTCATCTTTAAATTGTATAAAATCATAATTCATCTATCCTCGCGTATCACCTGCAAAAGAGGAAAGCGGAAATTGTGGGGGAGGGGGGGGAATACAGGCGCGAAGCTCCGCCACCTTAGAAAGAAGCAACGCAAAAATGAGGAGATGGGGGCACTCGGTCACGTAAGGGCCATAAAGATAACGAGGCGAAACTGCGCTGGGAAAAGCCTCCCGACTCGTGAAATTGGTAAGCTCTCGCTGCTTGCGGAAAACGGGCTCCTGACTGGAGAGCTTCCGAGCCTATATTCACCAGATATAGGAATACAGACCTACGAATGTACAATCGCTGATCGGTATGCGGGGATGCCGATGCGCGCTAGGCATGACAAAGATTGCGTTGTCGGTGACGTGAAATTGGTCTTGATCGGTCGTCGGGGTGGGGCGGGCGGGACGGGGGTATGTGAAGTATAACCAGCATGAAATTCCTTGTTATATTCTAGGACAATCCACCCCATCTAATAATTTACAACTAATCATTAAAGATTTATCTGACATGTTGATCTTGCGATTTCGCATGGACTTTAGTGACCTTAGGAAATATGGTACTTAACTAGCAACCTCAGCATAAACGTGCAGGTCACATTTCACGTTTTCAAATAAAAAACAAAAATTTTATTGAAACACTCGGTGGAATTTTAGAAACTCTGCTTTTCATAACGTAAAAAGAAAATGTATAAAGCGAAAGAAAATTATAATTGAAAAACTGGGCTCAATGGAAGACTAAGAAAATTCTTAGCTATTAGTTTACGCTATCAAACGTATAGAAATTAAGACAGTATTTAGAAATACAATAGAAACTTACATTGTTATTTAAGAAAATTAATTTTATCGTTTATTTTTTAATCCCCGTACGCAAAATACTTATTAATTAGCATAATACGTATAAATTAAAGAATTTTATCCATTAAACAAAATAGACGACAGATTATAATGTCAACAACTTTACCTTTTTAATTTAAAAAATGAATGAAATATTAGAAATGAATGTGATATTAGAGGATTCTAAAAGTGTGAAAGTAAATGCGAAATGAATACGTGATATTTTTGCAAATACATTTGTTTTGAAAGAACATTGTGGGTTTCTCTTAACTTTCGCTAACTAGTAAAATACTCGAATTCTTCCTATATTTATACTTTCAAACAGATGCATTTCCTTTGTAAACTTAGTATATTCTTTATGGAGAAATAAAGACAATCTTTTGGATATAAGATACTTTTTTTAAAAATAAAATTACTTAATATTGTCGGTAAATTACTTAATTTACTTTTTTTCTCAATTTATTATCACGTGTTATAATGTTACATAAATTGCTTTTTAAATATTTTTTAAATATATTGTTTAAAGATTTACAAGTTTTGAAGCCATAAATAAATATTATAATGAGTTGATATGGGCAGATTTTTCTATGGAGAATAATGAAGACGGTGGAAAGCACATTATTTAAAAATGCATTGTTATGCCGAGACTTAAGTAAGTAAGAGTGCAATTTAATAGCAAATTATTAATTAGCCTTAATTAAAGGAAATGTTATTATGAAACCTTATTCGCTAAAGGAAAATTAAAAATTGTATGCCAGAAGAGAAGAATCTTAGTCGAAGAAGAAAATTCATCTAAATATAAAGAGACTATGGTTGTGGGGGGAGGGCGTAGGAGGCCAATACAAAGTAGCCTTGTTATACGTATAGAGAAATAACAACAATAACAATAACAACAATAACAACAGAAACAACAACAATAATAACAATAATAATAATAATAATAATAATAATAATAATAATAATAATTAAGCTTAAATTAAAAATCGTTAGGAATGGCTGAGGGAGTGAAAATGTTACTCCATCTGGCAAGATACGTGATCGGCGAAAAGAGTAAATAAAGATAAAAAAAGAGAGAGAAAAAGAAAAAGAAAAAGAAAAAAAAAGAAGAAGACTGGACACGTAAGAGCTCGCAGCGCGGTCTTTATTCATTCTCTTTGGAAGTCTGACGAGAAGAAACCGGTGGAGAGGGAGGGGGAGGGGGGTCAGGCATCGAAAAATAAAAAGGCGATGTAGCAAGAAATAGCATGCTTAGAGGCTGCCTGGGGAGGCGCAAGGGCGCGCGCGCAAGTCAACTTCTAGCTCTGGTCTCCTCCTCGTCGATAGACGATATCGCACACGCCCGTTCGAAATTTTCTAAGAGACTCCCCGCTTATTATCCGGACGGCTCGTTCGTTTCGATTTAACCGAGATCGAGCCGCGATTTCAAGTGCGTAATGAATCTGGACTTTCTGTCGCACCGCTCGCTCCCGTAATCGCTTGCTGCTGCTCGGCTTTCAACCTCTGGACTGGGATAGACCGTTCTTCCGCGATACACAATAAACTCGAGAGAGACGAATAAACACAGAGAGAGAGAGAGAGAGAGAGAGAGAGAGAGAGAGAGAGAGAGAGAGATAAATAAAGACACAGAGTATTGCCGATATATATTCTTCAAGAGGAGAAAAAGGATATCGGGTTGCCAGAGCTCGAGTGTTGACTTGGCGCCTGTTTATGCAGCCGCGGAATTAAATAAGCACGAGTAGGTAGATCGTTAAGTAATTACCGCCAACGTGGATAACTCAATATCTGCTATTACTAAGATAAACTGAGTAAACCGAGCGATTGCATCGATGTACTCATTATCACCTTTGGAATAAAGGCGTTTTATGGAGTTTAGTCAGCTGTATTGAGTCGATCCTCCGCTACTCTCCAAACCATTTTCAGCTTAAAAGGCTCTAACTGTCTTCTTATTTTATTTATTTCGCATGGAGTTCGGATAAAATTACTAATGCTATGATGAATTGCAATCAATCGTTCTTCAAAAACTATTCAACGATAAATACAGTAGGAAACATTTATTAAGCCTAACAATATTTTACTGCTCTTCCTTTAATTATTATTAAATTTTTATAAAAGTATATTACAAATATTTTGTGTCAATAATTTTACAAACAATTTCATGGTCAGGGTTAAAAGCTTTTTCTAGTTAATTTCGTAACATCGAAATTATAATAATATCACAATTTCACATTTTGATATATGTTTGTTATGACAAATCAGCTATTTGTTTCAGATATTTTTTCTTTTTTTCCTCATTTGTTTATTTATTCTCATAAAAGAAGAAGATTTAAATAGCTTAATATTTATTTTTGTAACAAAATTTGAAGTTTGAAATTGTCAAGTAAAAATAAAGTCTAAATATACTTAAGTTCAGCTCATAGTTCTACAAATATATTAATAAGGATCAGTGGAAACATATAATATAATTATTCCGGAATAAGTAGGGACCAATGATGAAACAAGCATAAAAGTATTAAGATGTGTCAATGAGTATGGAAAAGTTTGCATTACAAAAATATACAGACATTTATCCCTCCCACCCACCCCTCGGCAAACAGGCATATATATGCATGTACTTATGCACGCCGGAATATTTAATGACACTTATTTCCACGATTGAACTAGAGCCATTCGCATTGGTCAATCGCGCGCAGATGCACGAAAAAGAAAATGCAAGTCAACGAAAAAGGACTTAAAAAAAAAGAGAAAGAAAAAAATGTAAGAAGAAAAACAACGAAAACAGAATGGTCGAGGGACACATCAACTTGACACCTGCTCTACTCACTTTTCCCCAACTCTTCTTTCTTCTTAATTCTACTTTTCTCACAGCACGACTCACTCTCGCGTTCTCTCTCCCTCTCTCTCTCTCTCTCTCTCTCTCTATCTATCTATCTTTCTCTCTCTCTCTCTCTCTCTTTCTTTCTCGTTCTCTCAGTCAGACAGACGGACACACACGCTCTCTTCTATACGTACGCACGCACGCACGCACGCACACCCACACACGCTCTCTCTCTCACTCTCTTTTTTTTGCTTTCGTACTCCCTTATTCTGGTCCGCGCGCTCTCTTTCGCTCCAATCTCTATTCGTCCCCACTCTAGAGCGATAGATACGGTCGCGTTCAAGCGAGGAGATGTATAATGTCCTCCTCTTGATCTCCTTATCGTTACGCCGTTTTCTATTAATATTCCAAAGACGGACCGACGGCGGCAGCACACTCGCGCTTTTCTATCCCTCGATCTCTCTTCGAGCGTGCGTGCATTTACATGCATAGATATACGCACACGCGCGCGCATGCATTGACGGGTGCGTGCGCGTATGAAAACACGGTCTCGGGAAGGTGAGCAGCAGACGACCCGAGAGAGTTTTGGGCATGGGCACGCGGGCGCACACGAGGTGGCGGTTATGTGCGTATGCGTATGGGCGAGCACGCCGACAGTGGCATTATAGCGCTGTTGCCCATACGAGGACAGTTACGCACACGCGGATAGCCGGTAGCGAATCGAAGGCCAGAGCCCCGCTTCTATCCAGCGGCTCCTTTACGAATGCCCAAAGGTGCGAACGCGACGGTAGCCGCGACGATACTGCCACCTTATTGGACGGACCCGCACAATTATACCAGCACCCTCTCCTTCTGCCCTCTACCCCCACCGAACGTCATGTCGGGTCTCCTTCCACGGACTCCTCAGCCACCTCCCACGCCAATATTTCCAACTTTGTGCGCAGTTGTAGTTGTAGCTCTGTATCTAACTGCCTTGGTAGTCGTAGTTGCTCCAGCAGCTCTAGTAGCTTTATTATCCCTAACAGCTATACCAGCAGTAGTAGTAACAGTAGCACTACTATCAGTAGTACTAGCTACTAATACCAGCATTAGCAGCGGTAGGAGTAGAAGTAGCACCAACAGAAACTTCAGCAGTTACTTCATGCAGTTACTAATATTTCTCTGACTTCTTTATATTACACCCATGCCTTAACATCCCTTGTCAAATTTTTTCTTCTTATTCCCATTTTTATTTTTTCTTTCATTCCTATATTGCACCTAGAACGTAGTCATCACGCGAGTCATACTGTTTCTACAATTGTATACACGTATTACTTTTCTTCTTAATTCGACGGCCTTTAATTATTATTATTATAAAATAACAAAGAGATCAACAAATAAAGAGCCTGGAATAGTGCAGAATAAATAAAAAACAAAGTTCAATGAAAAGGTCACAAAAAGTGAAGGAAGATGAGAAGAGTCATTTCTCTTTTATTTCTATAAAAACATTTTGTTCATTTTCAGTACGTAACATAATTTAGTTTACGATACTTTCAATGGCTCTTACTTGAACCTCAAATTGCATTCAAAGATTCTATAAAAAGCAATTCATAAAAATTTAATTTTTCAACGAATTCCATGTACATTTTTAATATTTTTATTTTAACAGATCATTAAATAGATAAACCGAATTACATGTTTTATTCTTAGCATACGAATTTAATAAATTTCATATTCATGAATTATTAATATTTAAAAAGAATATGATTTCATAATAATAGCTATCTTTAATAGCCACATAAGGATAGTTAGGGTATTATAATGCCTAATCGATTAATAATAAGGATGTTCAGTTTAAAATAACTAAACCATAAAATACTGCGTAGTATTAAAAATACTTTTCTCAAATTATTGTATGATTCTTGTCTGTCTTAAATTTCACTCGATGAAAATATTTGCTTATAATCAATCGTAATTCATACTTTGAATCTTTCACTAAAGGATTAAAACTTGTGTAAAAGGATTTACCAGATAATACAGTAGCCGTTAGAAATTAATTTTAATGAAATATTGTACTTCTGTATTATAATATGAAAAATCATTATAGAAGAGGACAAACAAGTAGAAGAAGAAGAAAAAGAAGAAGAAAAAGAAGAAGAAGAAGAAGAAGAAGAAGAAGAAAAATAAAGATGAAGGTGCAAATGAATAAATAGAGTAATCGGCAAATAAAGAATATTTTGGAGAATTAATAATAATTGATTAATACTGATAAGATAAATGGATCTACTGAGGAATTAATGGATATAAATGAATGAAAACAGAGAATTGTTGGGAGAGAAATACAAAAAATAGTCTTAAAACGCAAGAGCTTGTCTGCTGAAGATGGTAAAGGAAACCAAATAAAGTAAACTCAGTTGGATAAGTAAAAATGAAAATGAATTAAAAAGATAAATAACACTTTAAAAGAAATATGTGATATTAAAGTGAAATGTATAAATATAGACAATAAATGTTTCTGACCTTCGTACGAGGATTCCTGTGTAAGCATTGTAACATGTCAATAGGAATGAGAATAAATTGTGGAAAGATTAATGAAGAATATTAAGAATATTAACATGAAAAGATATAAATAAAGGAAATAAATGCGGCGAAATGTTAAAAATATTGGCATGAAATTGTCAAGTGAATTGCGGAACTAAGAAGAGCGTCGGGGCGGGAGGGTAACTTGTTAATGAGCATGAATAACCATGATAGGCGGCGGCGGCAGGGTGATTGGTGGTAAGGAGGTACAGAGAAAAGGCGAAGCGAGAGTTCGTTGGCGGGGTTATTGGGGTTAAATTAAAAAGATCGAGGGGTTCGGTGGTGTGGCTTGACGGTGTCCTCCCTCGTGGCAGAATGACTCTGCCCGTCGCAGGTGCATCCCCGGTCCAGAGTAGGTCGGAGCAGCGAGGAAGGCGTCCGGAGTGACGGTAAGTGCGCTCGGGTGAAGGCCCTACCGGGGTCCGGACTCTTTGGAGATGTGATGGGAATCCGGCGTGTGCTTCCGGTTGCGCAATCTCGAATGGCTAAGGACGCGTTGTTCCTTCATTGGCTTGTGTTAACAGGGCGCGCACGGCTTGTTAGACAGACAAAGAGCCGCGGGGTTGCTTCTCCTCGAACAAAATAAAATAAAATGTATCGGCGGCTGCTCGTCGCTGCCTATCCCCTACATTGTTCGTTGTCTTGTGAAATTTTTTATTAATCATTCGACTTTGAGCTCCCTCTGATGCTCCCCGAGCTCGCTCGCTCGCTCCTTTGGACATTGCCTACCCACCCCCGACCACCTCGCAGCCGCGCTCCTAAACCCCTTTCTCACCCTTCTTTTCAGCTCTTTTTAACGTGCCGAGATGCGCTGAAAACGGGAGCGCGTCTTCCACACAATAGAGCGGTTACGGGCCTCGATTTTAACCTCTCCCGGCTCTTTGCCACTCCGAAGGACAACAGACAAGCTTACTTTTTATTGTCTAGTTTTTTAAATCGCCACTTATTGCACTACTCTTTTAACTACCTCGCTCCTATCTCCTCGGCTCATCTCTCTTATTAACGAGCATATTCGTTAAATTTTTAAGATTTGACGTTTACGGTTCCCATTCAACGAGACTGATTTTAAAGGATTTTAATGGGCTTATACTTTTAGTATTTTCATCGTTAAATGAAGTGATGCTTTTCCTCAAATCCGCTGGACTTGCTTGCCTCACAATAACACATTTTTATTTAAATTTATTATTATTATTACGATTATTATTACGATTGTTGTTGTTGTTGATGTTGATGTTGATGTTGATGATGTTTTTATTGTTATTGTTGTTGTTGTTGGGGTTATTATTGAAAGCCCTTCACTGCATCAAACATTGCTATTTCCGTAAATTATATTTTCTGCTTAATTCATAACTTTATAGAATCGGATGGTATCTTAAACATCTTTTGATGATTAGAATGTATTGAAATATTGTTGACATTTAGTAATAATCAACAAAATTAAATTCAGTATCAAATCAAACGTATATAAATTGCAAAATAATAAGATTACACATTTCGTATGTCATAATTAATCTAGAGATAATGAACACGTTTTTGGGGGGAAAAAGAAAATACAGATATTTTAAATGAATTCTGTTCAATTATATTTAAATCTACGATCTTAAAATCGAAAATGCTAAAAGATATTTTTAGCGATTTTCCTAAATTATATTTAATAATGATATAATCATCGTGACATTACTTAATTTAATTATATATAATTTTAATGTTTTAAAGCAAAAAAATTTATAATGTGTTGCACATGAAAAGATTTTAGAAAAACTAAAACTTCGTTTCTAACAGAAATAAAAAGTTTGTTAATATATTAATGTTAGTATTAAGAAAGTAATAGATTTAAATTTTTTTTTCATTCACGCATAAGTACATTTTTTGAAATAAATATTCAAGTTTAAAGTTTAAAATGTATATCTTATTATGTATTATCTTATGTTTTTCTGTAAAACTATGAATTGTTTTATATTTAGAATCGTTGCTTAGAACAATATATATTAAAATTAATCACTTGTGTTTTAATTATTCTAATATGAAATAAAAAGACTTTTATATGGGAATTATTTTGAATCAGTAATATTATATTTAAATGCAAATGTCCAATAATTTCAAATGTATTAAAATTTCTAAAGTAAGTTATACATTTTAAATTTTAAAAAGCTATAGCAAGTTTTTGATTTTAATTTTAAATAATATTAAATAAAGAATTTATACAGTAAAAAGATTTTAAAACTAGCAATACTTCATAATTAATTAATATTAATTATAATTATAATAATAATAATATAAGGCGTAAAATTTCCTTACGCCGTTCTATTATAGACTTAAAAAATATATGTCAAATATATTTTAGATTTTTTGAAAGCTAATATTTTACAAAATATGCATACATTATTAAATGATATTTTACTTTAGGTAACATTTTATTTCAGAACTAAAAATTCATATTCACTCAAATATTACAATATTTTATTAAACATACGTTCTTTATTTTCATATTAACAGTCAAAATAAAGTAATTGTATTAATTAGATGTATTAAAAAATGAAAATTATACTAGATTTTATTATAATACAATGTGCCTACTAATAATATAATATTTATATTGTTAACTACCTTTAATAGTAGATCGAAAATTGAGGAACTGCTGCTGCTAGAAAATATTTTCTGAGTAGTAAAAAAGACCGATAATAGAAAAAAGATAAATTTAGTCAGAAATTTTTTGTACAATACACCAGTCAATTTGATGATTATAAATATTTCATGTGTTCAGTGACTGTGAAATCAAATCATCAAATAAAGTTATCCTTACAGATTTTCACTAAAAATATTAGTTTTAGTTGCTTGCTTTGACAAAATCTATATATGTCTGTTGACATTGCTACTTTTAGAGCATAAAGCAATTTTAATTACCGGATCGTAATTTCGGACACAAGATATAATTCAGATCTGATTATAAATATTTTGAAAAACTAAAAACAAATTTTCCTTTGTTACTATGAAATTCATTTAGGTAAAGATTTTGTTTTTTCGAATCGATTAGTCTTTAATTTAAACTTTTTGTTTGAAAATATTGCTTGTATCTGTTGAGTGTAAGCATTTTTTCGTTAATTAATTAATTAATTAATGCAATTAATTACAACAATAATTTTTTATTTATAATTTATTTATAAAATTTAAGGGAGTGCCAAATCGCTCAAACATAACTTTCATGATTATCGTAAATAAAAAGCTTCAGAATTAACATTAAAAAATATTTATTTCATTTGGACGAATGAAAGTAAAAGGATGGTGATATATAGTTAAACCAGTAGCAGTCAGTTGGTAAATTAATAAAAGGAGTTCTTAACAAATTTTGTGACGGACATATTTTTTTCAAATGAAAAAAGCTCAAAGGAACTAGAAAAATTTAAAAAACGGGAATCGCGTGATGGGAAAATTATGAGGAAAACATGAAAAACGGGGCCCAGGCTCGTGTAAGTGCATATTATCTTTTATATGCGTATAGAGTACAGGCGTCCGTGTCAGCGGCAAATGGACGAGTGCGCGGGCTCGTGCACGCTTATGTTTGCGCGTGCGTGCGCTCGTATGCGCGCGCGTATATGAAGGTGGTGCCATTTACAACTCCGTATACAGGTTTAGCGGGCTATGCGGGCTTTCGTTATTTCCAAGCATGACCTACATTCATTTGAACGTTTCCGTGAGTGCTCACACGAGGCGATACAACTAGGAGAGAGAGAATAGGAAAGAATAAAGAAACAAAACGAAACGAAAGAAAACAAAAAACAAAAAAAAAATGAAAAATGAGAGACAACGCGAGAGGATTTCGCTATCTTTCTTTTCGGCTAACACAAGAAGACATAATAACTGATAGATAAGTGTCAGGCTTATTTTAGCCCGCAGTGGCTGAGAGAAACAAATTTTTCGTTTTATAGATACTAAAGTAATGAATGGCATCTTTTAACGAGGCTGTAATTGCGATATTTACTTTATAAAAGTTTCAATACTATTAATGAGAAATCGAGCTTTCTGGAAAATACCAGCTAATGGAATTATGCATTAAAAAACCGAAATATACCTTTAATGTATGCATAAGCTCCAGTACAAAATATATTCTGGTTAGTGCACGTTATTATTAACGTGCATTATTTTTTAGGATGTCTCTACGGTAAAAATATTACGTAGTATATAATAATAAATAGCAATGAATATAATTTTAATAAAATTCAATCCTTTATATTCTTATACAATATTATAAAATAAGCATTCACATTTTATTTATTATTTATTTTAATTCTTGTGCTCTATATTTTCCATATTATACTTATAAATAGATGTTTGCCAATGTATTATAAAGCATTATAAAAAAGCTTTTTAATGCAAAAAAAAAAAGTTATACGGTTAGGCCTTAAGTTTTAACTTGGAGTAACTTGAGCTTTCTTTCATATTAATGTATGACACATTTATATTTGACATATTTTTTATGTTAAAGTTTTTAAGCTAATTTGATACTTCGCTTGAAAGTTATATTGAGGAAATGAAAAAAATTTTTTAATAAAATTTATTAAATGTATTAAAAGTTTTTGTTGATGAAGTTGAAAGCGATTATTTTATTATTCTGTTTTAATATTCTACAAAATATATCAAATAGTCGATAGCTGTTTTATAATTGATAAGAAATTTCCTTTGGATTGGAACTACAAGCATCAATGAAATAAACAAATTTTAACTACTTTTATTTTATGCAATATAACAATTATACTTAACGTTACGGACATACGCATAATTTTATATGAAAAAAGGATTATAATATTCTTTTATTAGGTAATAAAAGTTATAAATATCGGTATCTAATATTTATGTCGCTGAGCATTTATTATTATTATTAGAAATGTATTGAAATAATATTTTCCATTGAAATAAAAATAGTACTCTAAATAAACAATAAATTTAATGATTGTTATTTTATTTTCAAATAGATCTGTAAGGTTATTTAAAGTAAAATAAGTCAAGAGTTCTAAAATTGATAGGAATATATTCATAATTATTAATAATTTTAAAAATAAGATACAATAAATTAAATTTCTGACAGTTTAAAAGGACAGATTTAGAAGGCATTAAAATATTTAGAATATGTAGAATGAGATAAGTTAAATTTTTTTTTTTGAAAACCAACAATAAAATTCTTTACCATTACCAATGCTGATATTTTAATTTTTTATTTTTAGAAAATTTTTAGATAAAATACGCTTACTCTAAGTATAAATCAGATTGATGGTATTAAAATTAATAATCAAACGGTCATAAACACTTTAGAATACGTATTGATTTATTATTCATCAGTATTGCTTGCCGAACGATTTAATGACAGAGTTAAAATTTCTTAAAATGATTTATGACAAATGCTCCGAAAAGTAAATTTTACGAAAGATTTCCTTAAAATCGAGCTTCATTATATTTGCGATCTTCAGAAGCTGTACAAGTTAATAAATCATAATATTGCTCTTTAAAGATAAATATATTTATTAAATTTGTGCTTATTAAATGTAGACTACAATAAATGTAATTTACTTTTAATCTCATGTGATTAAAATCGTTGTTTCATTTATTTATACAATACTTAAAAAAAAATCACGTATTCTGTTATAATAATACGTAGGGAAAAACTATAAATTTGCATCACTAAGAGCATAAGCATTTATGAGGATCACATCTAAAGCCAAAAATCTCAAAGCATATTTAATATATAAACAGGAAGACACGAAAAGACGAGAAAATTTACATTTATGAATTTAAAAGATAGTAAGGTAATGTCAGTAAATAGATCGAGATCTCTTGGGAGCAACAATAGGAAGGTACTACGGCGTAGAAAATGTAGTTACCCAATTACCCTAAATCTACCTATTCTTTCGGAAAACTTTTAGAGTAAATAATTCTCGGTTTCAGAAGATACCGAGAAAAGCCGCTTCCTGCTATCAGCGAGTTTGTATCTTTTGTAAAAAAATCTCGTACGCTGCGCACGAAAAAGTTTTTATTAATTGTACGTACGACCGACGGTAATCCTGGATAGCGGTTATGACGGCGACGCGCAGGTGTTTAAAAAAAGGTCCTACGGCCGGCTTAATGTTCCGAGCGGCAATAGAAAGGGCGGAAGTGCTCTTTTTTTCGATTTCTAGTCAAGCTCTGTATGTGCTCTAGAAATGTGTGGGCCGGAGCTCCGACTGACGTTAAATGTGCACATCCGATGTCTTTACAGCCGAGATCCCACACATTGCAGACATAGTATTCCCGGATTCTGTCGACTCGGCAAGTATTCTGGACCGATAGGCTTTTGCCTCTTCATTTTTTACATAAGTCTAAGGATGCCGAATTATTTATCGACTGATTTCCGAGGACAAATTACTATTCTGATTCCGAGAGACAGGTAAGCTTTATAGAATATTTCTGGCCTAAAACAAAAACATTTGAACGAGATCAATAAGACTTTTACAACTGTCTCTATCTGCTCGACATACACATAGAATTTTTTTTCTCTCTTTTAATGTTCTACAATTCGCAATGGGTCTTTACAATAGCTCTTTTTGCGAGATTTCCCGTACCCGCTCATTAGCTTCGGGTACTTCAGTGGCGCTTTTTAATTAGTATAGTGATATATTTAATTCAATAAAAGTTCAATTTCGTAAAAGTAAGATCAAATCGACTGCATGACAGATAGAATAAAATTACCTTGTCGATCATTTTACTTAACATTATAAGAATTATTAAGTTTATTCATTAAACTATGTAATATAAAAAAAAAACTATTTATTTATTGAGAAAGGAATGTGAATTTCGTATGAAGAATAAAGTTTAAATCAATGAATTTAATAATTTCAGGTTATAGTGGTCAATAAGTATTATATAAATATTTTTGCTAATTTCTACATGAATTTATTTTTAATAAAATTACCCAACGGCGTAGACAAAAATAATCGTTTAGCATAGAGAAGTAAATTGTAAAACAACTGAATAATCTTGAGAAGAAAAAAATATACGGTATTTTTATATTACATGCATCAAGGACGTTTCAAGGACAATTATCGCAAAACGTCGAAAACATTCAATTACGTTCACTATACCGCCATTGGGGGTGGTTAATGCCGTAGGTCGCACAGTGAAGTGCAGCAGTTGCTGTAAAATTCAATTATTTCGGTGAATTTCGCCATTTTCTGTGATGATGTATTTATATAATATTTACCCGCCATTCGTGTGCATTACTTTAGTAGCGCGAACTATAAGGGAAAGCCAAAGGGAGGCGTCAGAGAGAACGAGATAAAAAGAAGCGAAAATTTATTTAGTTGAAAGCAACTTAGCTCCGTACTCCACGCCCTCGAGTCTACGAAAGCATGTTTTTATACTGACAAAGAGCTTGAAAGTTAGTTTACAAGGAACAAATACAGACAAACAGCTTCTCAAATACTTTCTTTGAATATTTCATAATTTATACATAATTTATTAAGGCAAGCTGAATTGTCTAGCCTTGTATTTTATAGATAATTTTTACTACCTGTTTCCAGCGTTTCCATGTATTTTACGATTCTGCTTAAACAAATGCGTCGGATATATTAAAAATAATAAATTGTTATTTACAAGCCTTATGAATGAGAATTTATATTATATATATTAACTGCGACATATTTAGTGAAACTGTTTTTGAACTTTTATTTCATAATGCAAGTGTAATTATACGTCTGCTACAATAGCATTACAAGCTAAATTAGAGAGTACTTTCGTTTTTAAAACGTAAATTAAAATTTGTAATCCAAGTATATAGATCATCATAGTTTTTAGGATATGAAAAATAGTTCGTAGTATATGGTGTCACATTTAGAAATGCTTTTCAGTTGTTGTATATAATTTAACTTACGGCATTATAAAATTATACGACGTAGTGTAAAAAGAAAGTCTTAAATGAATTTGATAAGATACTCCGTGCGATTCGGTCGGCATTAAACGCTAGGCGGTTTTTATTATTTATCGAAAAGGAGAAAGGGCAATTAAGCAGGAGAACAAAACCAGGAGGGCGGAGGTTGATAGAGAGCTAACCCAACTCGGGTTGGAGACCACGCGAATTAGAAAGTGCAAGAGGGTGTCACTGAGTGTCAGTCTCTAGGGTAATTTTCTTGCGTCTGCAATTGGAGGTTGCACGGAGGAAAAGTTTCGGAGCACTATAGTTGAAATGACAACAGTGCGGCATGGCGGTCTCGCGGGATGACATTTCTGAACGATAGCCATTCCCGAATGGTCCCAAGCAATGTTCCCCTAACTGTATTGTATGTGCCTCTACGATCATTAACTGCCTCATTCTATTTTGTTTTCTTCTACTTCTTCTACATCTTCTTCTTCTTCCTCTTCTTCTTCTTCCTCTTCTTCTTCCTCTTCTTCTTCTTATTCTTCTTCTTCTTCTTCTTCTTCTTCTTCTTCTTCTTCTTCTTCTTCTTCTTCTAGAACTACACTTATATGATTTCGATTGTGATTATCTCTTCAAGTTTTTTACGAAATATCTCGATCCACTATCCACTATGCAGTATCCACTACATTATTTCGTTCTTTCATTATTTATTTTCTACCACCTTAATAAATTAATTAGCATTCTATTATTAGTTATTAGTATACTCTAGGCCTATAAAATAATCTTATTCATTTCATGATGAATAGTTCTTAACCTAATTTTTCCTAATAAATTATCCTAGGTTATTTTAATTGACCGCTCATTTACTTATAATTATAAGACCTTAATATATTAAAATATATTAATTTATATTTCGATAAATTTTTATTAAACATGGTATAATATTTTTTGCAATATAACAAACGATAAGCCTTAAAAATGTTAAATTTAATGATTATTAAAAAATACTTACATTATAAATATTACAAAATCAATACTTTAAATTCAAAAGTTTTCAATATTTTATGTTAAATTTGTATGTATAATACAAAAGGATTGCATTTAATATTGAAAACTCAATATATAATTTTAATCTAATGTACAATATAATTTAATAATAATTCATTTAGTGTCATAAGTAGTTTTCTGATTAAAACTCTTGTGTAGAAAATTTAGTAACAGCCGGTGAAATGTATTCAATTTCGTTAAGATAACTTGAGCTGCTTGTACAATATAAAATTAATTTCGAACCAATGACATTTAAAGAAAATGAAGCAGAGAAATAACGCTAAACATGATAATTATATTAAAACAAAATCGAGTGAGATTTACTAAGTTTTAATAAAGTACTTACTTTGAATTCAGGACAATTGTATTAAGGATTAATTACAATTGTCACCGAAATAGTCTTTAGTTATTAATTAATCAAAATAATATATGAAAACTTATTAATAATTTTATAAAATTATTAAAATTTTATATTAATTATCACTGATTATACTATTCTTCTTGTATCCGCATTTGCACAAATAATATTTTTTACGATAAAAATGAGGAGAAAAATTTTTTTAAAAAATAATTGACCAAACATAAATAAATATAAACTAATTACCAAGATAAATCTTATTAACGTATGTTCAGATAAATGGTCTAGAAAAGTAAATAATCAATAATGTAAACCACTGATGACAATGGATTATATGTGAATATAAAATTATATTATATTAAACGAATGCAGACAATTTGCGTTAGCCGACTATTTGTGATTTGCGACTATTTGTTACTATTAATGAATATATCAAAAAATAATATATGGTATGCAATCGATATTTTTATATTTCTTACATTGATATAGCAAAATAACTTATAAATTAATATTTGTTTTATGATCGAAATAATTTCAGAACTCAATACTTGCTAGTCATTATAAAAAGAATAAAATGTAAATTAAAGGTTTATAAGTATAAACATAAACGAATATATGCTGAAATTTTGAAGAAAAAAATGCTTTATATTAATAAAAAATTTTAAATTATAAAACATATTACTGAATCAAATAAATTGAAATTTATTAAATCCTTTTCTTAAACAACTTAATATATATTTTATATATAAATTTTCATAGATTATGTTTTTAATCCGAAAATGATTCCCGTTGATAAATGTTGTTTTAAACACCGTATCAATAATTGGTATCACCATATACGTACGTATTTTATAAATTAATTATAAATATTGTACTGCTCATTATTATCCTATATACTACCCAGTAATTTAAACGACAAAAACATTTTAAATACTAATCGACCAGTAAATTTAAATATTTCATTATTTATATGAAAGTTTTTTTCTTTAATTCTACAAATCCTTTTTCTTCAAATTTGCTCTTCAACTTTTCGTTTTTTATAATACATACGACTATCTTTTTTCGACTATCATTATATTCTTAAGAATTTCTTTCCATGATTACATAAAAGATTCCATTTCCAATTAATAGATTTTATCTTCGACTAAAAGTATTTTATAATTTTACTATTAAATTGAAAGAAATTAGACATACAAAAATTAATATTTTAAAAATAACTAATAGTATTTTGCAGTTAATACTATAATACATTTTTCTTATTAAAATAAAAAAGAAAGTATTAATTATAAAAAAAATTATAATGAGCTAAAGTAATTCAATTTTTTTCTATGTATACTACTAAAATATTCCAGTTTAGCCTATTATTCGTATTCAGATATCACATTTTTTCAGATTTTAGTAACTTCCTTCTTTTACATATTCCATCATATTTTTCAGTTCTACTTTAGAACTGAAAAGAATTGTTCTTAGGCAATCTCTTTAATTGCTTCTTTAGACTTGCTTTTACTTTCTTTTTATCTCTACGTGCATTAGTGTTTATTATATGAAGTACTTTAAATAAATTGAAAATTTCAACGAAGTATGAAATCTTATATATGCTTTCGTTACTTTCCATTAAATACATATGAAGCTTAGTAAAATAAGATTCAAATAGTTATATTAATATAATAAACATAATCGCTAATAAAAATAAATCGAATAAAATCCTATTCAAAAATCAATTCTCTTTAAAATTATTTTTTAACTAAAAAGGTTATATTGTATTTGATTAAAAAATATTGCTTCTTTTATTCATTAAAAAGTTATTAGGCTATCATGATTTATCATTTAGTGTTTGTACCTCTAAAATGAATAATCGTTATAAATGAATATATAAATTAGACTTTAATTGCGTACCAAAAAGGTATTAATAATTATAAATAAAAAATTAATTACTAAAACAATTTATTTTAGAAATTATACAATAAGTTTTGTATTATCGTAAGAACGTCTATTTAAATATAAATCTGAATTATTTTGAAAATTTTTAAAGATTTGTATAATTTACAAACGGAATAAAATAATGTCATGAATAATAAATGCTTAAAATTAAATTAAATTTTTAAATTTTTGAATAAAAATAAAATCTAATCAGTGTAATCTACGAAAATTTAAAAAGATATATAATAGCTTATAAAAGGTCTATACATATAAATATTATCTATGCTATTTCAAAAAATTTGATCATATTTGCTAAAGTTTTTGCTTTATTAATAGATAAAATTTATTATTTTTAATTTTTCAATCTTATAAATTATAAATATTTAAGGCATATATATGTTTGTACGTATTTATTAGAATTAACTTTATCAATTTTATGGATTATAATTTGTAGTGTTAAGACTTTCATGCAAAGTTTGTTTTCTATCATATAATACCTGCTAAAAAATATATTAGTTTTTAAATCTAGAAATTATATGTAAATATGTTGAATATTAAAAATAATTTTTCTTAAAACAATATTTAAGTTTTCTATATATATAAATAGAATATATATATAATATTCAATACATTTATGATTGAGTTTCTAATCTAGTTGTTTCTTATTCAATTTTTATTTCATAGTAATTTAAAAATGTTATTGACTTAGATTTAAAATAATTAAATTTTTTAAAAAGTTGGCTCAAAAAATTTTATTTTAAATTTATTTAACTAATTTCTCAATTAGTATCATTACAATTTAATTATCTTATTAGAGAAACAGTTGAAGTATCTCTTTTTAAACAGTAATACAGAATACATAAATTGTTATAATGTTGCGAAGTGAGAAATTTCGATAATGGTGACCGATTTCAGAATCCTTGCATAAACCGAACATGTACATCTGCCATAATGATCAAAGAACCGTTTCTTTGAAAAGATATTAATTTTGTCAAATTCGAAAAACAAGAAATTATTTCATTACAGCCTATTACATTATAAAGTTTGGTTAATTAAGGCATAAAGTTAAATAATAAGATATTTACGTATGAATAATACAACGGATACATCATGTTGGTTATTGCCATAAATTATGCAATTTTATAACAAAGTTTATGAATTAAAATTTAAATTTTAGTGAGACTTAATTTTCAACGATTATGATACTTTAAAAAAAAATTCAGTCCTACAACATTCAGTCCTTTCCAATATGTTCGAAAATGAATTAGTTTCAACTGAATCAAATCATAAACATATAAAATTAAAATTTTTCATTATATCTATAACTACATAGTATTAAAAAATAAATATAATATATTTTGATCGGATGATTAAATACAATGTACGTTGCAATATCGTATGCAAAAAATTAATATTTACAAAAATTTATATTTGGAAAGATATCTTGTATTTATAGAAACATATAAATGTTTTATAAATTAAAAAATTTTCAATTTCCTATTTTGTAAAGAAAAAAATTTTGTATTATAAAACAATCAATTTCCATTAATAATAAATTTTCAACAAAATTTAAAAAAATAAATAATTAATATAATTAATTAATATAATAAATAATTAATATAAATTTTAACTAATAAAAAATAATATTAAAAGGTACATTAAATGTTACAATATAAATGTACAATAATTTTATACAAGATATATTATTTATTTCATTAGTTATTTCCGACCGAGTAATATTGAATATTCATAATACATACTATCGCATGCATATAAATAAATCTATTAATTATTACATATAATATTCTTATTAAAACGTATACTCTGTGAATCTAATATAAATTGTTTTATACGTTTCTAGTATCCGTCGTATATATATGTATATGCTATTGAGCAGTATGGAATGAAGTAACTGTGTAGAAGAAATTATAGAATATTTAAGTTATTATAAGTATTGGAATACTCAGTCTTAAAAATTAATTAAGAAGGACTATAATATATTATAAAACATCTACTTTATTTAAATTTCTCTAATGATCTAATTAGTTTTTAATCGTCGGGAATTTTTTTAAATATTTCATTTCTATTAAATAACTTTAAGTATTCTAAATGAGCAAATTTGTCAACGTGCTACAGTGCTTAATATACTAGTGAGCATTGTTCAAAGAAAAATAAAGAGAAAAGAGAAGAAGATAGAGAAAAAAGGAAGCGAATGAGAGCGACACGTTTCGACTCACTGGTCAACACACGCAATTAATCAAGTATTTTGAGAGGGTCAGGTGCTCTCTTTGCTTCCCGCTCTCTCTCTCTCTCTCTCTCTCTCTCTCTCTCTCTGTCTCTCTCTCTCTCTGTCTCAATATATCTCTCACTATAAGAACAAATAAGAGGGTAGATAAAACAACAGAGTGCGAAAAAACAAGAGTTTTTGCGGAGCAACGAGCCGTACCTTAAGCTCTTGCACGTGATCTCAACACTCCTCCCCCTTGTATAGGTTTAGCATGTATTTACGTGTGCATGTATATACCCGTTAAGGTAGAAATGTTATACAAAGTCTTTTGCGATTAGGAAAATAGCTAACAGACTGTTCACAAAAGGGATCGGTAACAAAGCTTAACACGACAAGCGTTTTTTTATGCTTAATCGTGTCCGATTTATTATAGTAAAGTAATTAATGGAATTAGCTTTTATGATAATTTCTCTCGCCTGATTTCTTTTTAAATGCAAGTATTTAAAGATACGTAAAATAATTTTAAAGTAGTTTCGCTGAAGGTTTCTCGCAATAACTTTCGATGAAAGCTTATGATATTTTGTACTTTTTCTGTTATTATAATCTCATGAAATTTTATGTATACATGATTCTTTTTGCTTTAGGTTGTATTAAATTAAGTTCTAAATTTTTATGAGTAAACTCGTTATAACTCTTTTCATAATTTAAAAATATGATACATATTCTTAACATGTATCATCAATAAACAATTTATATCAATGGTATCGGGATAAATAATTGTGATTAAATAAGTAAACTGTTCAGGATATTCGGGATATTAGGGAGATCACCTCAAACTCAATATTTCTTTATTTTAAAGTCTTTATTTTAATGATCGGAAGGTATATAGTTAGCAGGTTTCTTACAATTTTATTGGTCGCGAACAAGCATTGAATTCGAATTCAAGTAGTTACTGAAAAAAGAGTGGGCGAGAAAAGGCCCCGAGTCCCTCACCTTCTCTCATTTTATGGTCCCTTTCCCCGCCTCTAATATTTTCCCGCCGATCTAATTGGCCGGGAAAATTCGTAGAGGGACAGAGGGGGTCGCGGCTTCTGGCCCTGGTCACGTTGGACCTCGGCCGGCTGTCGTCGTTCGGTCGGCGGGCCTAATTTCGCGCAACCGATTTTATTACGTCGGTCCGATGGACCCGAGGCGAGGACGGTGTCCCGCATGTGGCGAACATGCCTTATCGTCCTCGGGCCCATAGCAGGCTTCAAGCCCCTGCGGCTATAGCAGGCTTCAAGCCCCTGCGGCTATAGCAGGCTTCAAGCCCCTGCGGCTATAGCAGGCTTCAAGCCCCTGCGGCTAAATCAGGCTTCAAACCCCTGCGGCTATATCCTTTTGACAATTTGTCGTTTTTTTCTTATACGAAGTCTCGTCCTACAGTGTTTATCAACGCCTAAACACTATTATCGTGCTGTCGTTTCGTATTTTAAACTCTTAGTTATGTATTTATATTTTAAACACCTCGTTCGGTCGTTCCTTTAAAATCAATAAATTTCGCCATAAATCATTAATATTATTTCTAACTATACGACGACGCAATATCATATTTATTTATTTATTATGCCTACGCGGACCGTAACATAAACCTTTTAATCTTCTTCGATTGTTTTTAAATATTCATCTTTAATCAGGTACAAATTTTTCTACTAAAATTTTAGCAAATAATTTTAAAAAGAATATTTAACTAAATATATTAGGTATTTGTAAATTTATAAAAATTATCAATACTTAGATAAATTAAGGATTTACTAACAAATATATGAATACAATACAATTTAATTTATGGAATCGCATATAAAAATATTATAAACAATAATGTATGATACAAATTTTATATAAATATTATATTATATAAATACAAACAAATATATATATTATAAACAATAATAGACTTGTATTCATTATTAAATTTGTATTTATAATTTTTAATTATAAATCGAGGTTTTAAATTCTTTAAACTTAACAGATTTTCGTAGATTATCTTAGATAGAATAACCATACAGTTAATAATTTAAAATAATTATAATAACAGTAACTCATTAAATCAATATAGTCTACTTAATCTGGATTTGTTATTTACGGCGTAATTAAATAACTGTAATACGGTACGAATATAATATTTTTCAGAATATAGTGAATTTGAATATATGTTTTCAGAATAAATTTTTATATAAGTCTGATTAAAGTGTCAAAACTGTTTCTCTGAATTTTGAGGGTCTTGTAATGCAACATCATTCAACTTCATAAATGTAAATAGTAAATTTAATTTATGCTGTTTAAAATTTTATAGATATCGGTTTTTCCCAAACTGAACATTTTCATTAAAATATTATTTGATTGTACCTAAAATTTTACTAATTTCCTAACTATATGTTTAATACAAAAATTTGTCATAAGTTAATTTATTTTAGCATATAAATATAACTCTATTTATTGAATAAAATAATTAAAATTAACATCAATAAAATAATCATTTTACTAATCAACAATTATACTATCATAATTAAAATACGATTATGTTGCATAAGTATAATATATTGTTTAAGAAAAAAAAAATAGACTAATTTACATATATTTTCATATATTCTTATTTACATATATTTCATCTTTTACTTCCCAAAAATATTTAAAACTATGAGATTACTTTAAAATAATTAAATTTTATAATTAATTAAATATGTAATAACTAATTTTTATTTTTTAATTTTTACAAATACAAAATTTTAATATCCATTATTTATTTTATAAAATTAGACATGTATTTTCTAATTGATTCATAAGAATGTTTATCTTTTTGGTTAAACAAACAAATAAATATTAAATAAATAAAATAATAAATAAAAACAAACGAATAAATATAAAAAACAATAAAATTAGTGTATAAGAATAAAAATGCTGTAAATAATACATTTTCTTCCTCTACCTTATGAAATGATTAGTTAATAATGTGAAAGTAGAGAAAGAGAAAGAGAGAGAGAGACATTCAAATATTCTTTTCTGGCAGCTGTATAACGGATGCTTTTTAGTAATCAATATCAAACTAACCTTATATACGCATATATGTATGAATATATGTATCTAGGTATGTAGATATTCTATAAATGTAGACATGTATAGAATACTTATACCTCGTTGCTTAGACAGTTGACTTCCTCGAGGTAAGAACTTTTACTTGTCAGCTTGTATCCGAAATCAGGTGGAAAAACCGAAAGGGAAATACTTGTATCTTGTCTGTCTCATTCTCTCAATGATCCCATTTTCTTCTTCTATAATGTCTCAATTTCTTTTTTTATTTCATTATTTTTTTCCTTATCTATTTCGTAATCAAGCATTAATAGTTGAATAGAGTGACAGTTAAGATATTTATACCAAAAATCTAATAAAAATAATAATCTTAATATTCAAAAATTTTTAAGAATAAATTTTAATAACAAATTATTTTATTTTCTATAGCATGAAATAATATATAATATATAATATTCTTATTATTAGATTAAAATAATGAAAGCAATAATTTTTAATTACTTATTAATAAAAGTTAATAAATAATAATATATGATTCTCTATCGGCATCAAGTATGAAAAAACTAGGTAATTTTTGTTGTAAAACGTGAATTATATTTATACGTATTATCAATTAAATAATTGTATTTTATTAATTTTTGCCATTAAGCTATGAAACGAATTGTATCAATGATACATCGTTTAAATGAGTGATTAATGTATTTATTATGTAGAAAATGTGAAAGTAATAAGAGCTCCCAATAATATAAATAAATTCCTTTTTGTGATTTTGTTAAAATTGTCATATAAATAGTTAATGAAACTGTTTAAATCTTTGAGTTAGAAAACGTGAGTAATGAAAAAGTAGTTTAATTTAAAGCGAATAAGTCTCGATTTATCGAATTAAAGTGAAATTGAAATAGGGAAGTTGAAGCTACTTGCGCCTGAAAAAAGAAGTCAGACTGTCCGAATGATTTTACACTAATTTAAAATTGTTCAAATTATAAAATTTGTATCCATCCTCTATTGGCAAGTAAGTTTAATAAACAAATTTTTAAAATAAGAAATAAATTTTTCTATTTAAACTGTGAAAATGTTTTTTATATTTCTTAATATATGTTGTCATAATATAATCATTTGCAATAATATTCCTTCTGTGAGTGATCAGGGATTTTTTATTTTTGCTTCTTTATAATGTAATTTATATCTTTAAATTTTTTATAAAATAATTAGTGATGTAATTAATACAATACTTGTCCATTTTAGGTCTCTTATAAAACATTTTGAGATCAATCTCTTTATTATTGTATTGAATATTTTCATTTCCTTAGACTAAATAATATATTACTTGATAATGAAGTAATACAATGAAAATTTTATAATAAACTTATACTCATAACTAAGTCATAGAGGACATATATATACTGAACTATAGAAAAAGAATCATATATGGTATCTCACAGAACGTTTTAATTAAAATAACTTTTTAAGTATTATTAAATATTTAAATTCGTTAAATTCTATATTGTTAAATCTTAATACGATTTTTTCACTAATACTGTATTTCCAATAAATTACATACACAACGTTTTTGCAGAGTACGTGTTTATAAAGAATTTTTATATAGAATAGAAAAATACTATATTTGATTCTAAATTAATAAAAAATTAGTTTTCTGATACCTTATTAATTAATTTCTAATACATTAATTAAACCTACTGTAACAGCGACTATTTTTTTTTTATAAATTATAAATGAATTATGTGAAATACCGAAAACTTTATTACATATAATTTTTTGTTAATCATTATTTCAGTATCAATTTTAACAATCAACAAACTCTCGCAGCTTTTATTTTAATCACTAATTCTTAATATAAATGATATTTTTCTAATTAAAATATTTTTTGAAAAGTTTTAATCCTATATCCTATGTATTTATAAATAATACTTATATATTAATAATATATATTTCATTATTTTAATTCAAATTTATAAACCGTAATATTTATAAATATTTAACCGAAAAACATTGTCGCACTCGTTCAGATTAATATTAATATAACATTAATAAATTTAATACCAATCATTTCTTTGATCCTCCGCTATTAGTTAAGACTATTTGAAAATAATAATATTTTAAAAAATGATCTTAATCGTTAATATAGTTTTTAATTAAATTGCAGCTTTAATTTTATTTTTTATAAAAAACGTTTGTATAAAGTTCATTAATAAAATAATTGGATTTCTGAAAGTCAATTAATTTTATGTCATAATTTGATTTGCAACAAGTTTTTTAATATTAACTGTATATTATATTCAGAGACATATTCAGTATATTTTGCTTCTCATAATTCAATAGAATATTCTTTCACTTTTTCTTGAGAAACCATTACGCTTGATCAACGATTGATGTATCTGTTTCCTACACTATATTAAGATATATAATATTACTTTTTCCAACGAGATTATTTCTTGGTTTACTAGATTTTGATATTTCGAGAGCAACATGATTTTGATTTTCCACAATTCATTATTTTTAACAAAATATGCAAACTATCAAATGTACACATTTTATATACTTATAATATTCATCAATGCGAATTTAAAATTTTTTTATAATGAATATTATTTATATTTACGTGCACAATCTTATACATAAATTTCTGTATTGAAACTATTTATTGATGTCTTATTTATATTAATTTTTTTTCGTTTTTTCTTGTATTGAATCTTTAAGAATTTTAGATTGGAAATATTAATTTTTTCTTATTAATATTTATCATAGCTTCTACTTAAAATTATTTCATTTTTCATTAAAATCATTCAAACGATTATTTATTTTTTTTTTTTCACGAAGAAAATGAATTTTTTCTTATCAAGAATATTTTAATCTGTAATTGTTTGAAACAGATGCTTGTTATTCTACTTTCTCTCTTATAATAATTTTCTTACTCTTCCCTCTTACAATAATTTGAACATTTAGTATATTACTAATTTTAATATATGAAAAAATTATTTAGAAATAGAATTGTTGTTATTGTTGTTATTATTATTATTATTATTATTATTATTAGAATACTTTATTTTATATACTTTAGTATAGAAAATACGAATATATGAAAGAAATGTAATATATGAGAGTAAATATTTTTTACAAAATAATTTCTTTAAAATATAAACATAACTTTATTAATACAACATTAATTCTTAACAAATAATAATTGTCGTAGTAAAATTTATAAAACTATGTTTTGTAAACTAAATTAATTTTTCCCGTTAAGTAATAGAGTAATAATATTATAATAAATATTGTTGGCAACCGTTAATATAATGCAGGAAAATAAATGGCGGGAATATTCGGAAATTCCCGCTCGATGTGTTTCGGTTGGCGCGATAAAGAAAAAGCGTAGAAAATAAATAAAGAAAAGGCGCCGATTGTTCCTTTTAAATAATTAGCGGGGTGGCGCCCGTGGTCACTCTTGCTATGAAAGACACGAAGTCTTGAGGATCGAGTTGCGTGCGCGCGTTTTTTGTTATCCTGGCGCTTCGTACGTCGAATAATATTGCGTTTACGAATTGAAATGGCTGCGTTTGAAAGCCCAGGTATTACGACTCAGGAGGTGAAGGTGTTGAATGGACTTCCGAGGGAGAGGTTTAGCAGTTCCCGGTCACCGATCCTGAGGAAGTAAGAGAGAGAGAGAGAGAGAGAGAGAGAGAGAGAGAGAGAGAGAGAGAGAAAGTAAGTTCCTCGCGGCCAGGTCTGGTTTCCAAGACGTTAGAGACAACCCGGTATCCGCACCCACACACACAATGATCGGTCATCTAGGACGTCCGAACTGTGTGCAGTTCGCAAGGAATCGGCGCCATGATGAGGTTTCCGAAAGCCCAACTGGCTCTAAGTAGTTTTAAAAATCTTTGCGAGAGTTCTCCCGCCCGTGCGTCGGGAAACCACGTCGGTTAATATAATTATTTATCGAAACATTGAGATATAGTAAATTGCGTACGTGCATTCAAAGGCTTTTCCTCCTTCCTGGCGTAGGTTTCTTTACTTCTCGCAGCGATTAGCGATTAATAAATAAATGGAAGTACTTTAAGTAGAAACAAACAGCAGTGACTTTTTAATTTCCTTTCCTCTTTCACCTATTCCTGTAAGAACTCACGCATATGGTAACTAATTTTTAAATTAAAAGTTTTATATTTAATTATATTCTACAGGAATATCTAGTGTTACACAAGACAGTTACTAATCGAATTAAAAAAAAAAAAAGTTTGTAAAGTCAATAGCGTGAGAGGTATAAAACAAAAATGAGAGGAAGCCGTTTACAGAAATAGAGAAAATGAGAAAGAAAGAAAAAGAAAAATAGAATAAAATCAAAAAGATTGATAAAACAAAACAGTAAGTTTATCAAACTTTAGTTCTAATGAACTTTATATTGTAAATTAATTATACCGTATTGCAATTCTAATGCAATTGCGGTTTATTTATCTATAAATGAATTTTAAGAAATATTTAAGAATCTATGTATTAAAATATAAGCATATATTTTTATATGGAATATATCATCTAGAGTAGTATTAGTCATATAATCAAATTTTAATTAATTTTTCTTCTTTTAAGGTAATAAAATTAAAATTTAATATTCAATAATTTGTACTTAATTAGTTTTAATTAATAAGAAATGCATATACCATTGAATAGTTCGAAAACTATATATCCATTGGAATTTTACATAGAGCAGTTTTTAATAGCATGGAACAACACCCTTATCAACAGAATTTAGTATTTTAATAATAAAAGTTTTTCATTTCTTTTTTTTAATAATTTTATTCAGAAAAAGTGACGTACTAATTTAACGATAAAGTTACAATATTTTTTTTAATGAATTGTCGCAGTAGAAACTTTTCTCTAAATTGATACACAATTGTGAATGTAGATATCATTGTCACAATTCAATAAATAAAGGCAAATATTTTGAAACCGCGTGACAGAGATTTTTCACTTTTTAAAGTAATAAACTTTCTATCTAGTGTCGTTTCTTTTCACTCATAAATAATAATATAATGATAAAGCCAAATTTATTACATTTAAACAGAGATATTACAATATGTATAAATTTTAAAAAACTAGATAATATTAAAACTGATTAAAACTGAAATAGATATATAATTAATATAAATACTAACTAAATAATTTATTAATAATTATAATAGCGTTTTTATTTAGTATTATTTATGCGCCTTTATTAATTTATTTATACTATCTTATGTATTATATAGCATATAATATCCATATATTATTTATTTGTTGAAAGTTTTTATATTAACCGTAAATAAAACGTAAAAGATCGTGTAATAATGAAACTTTATACATTATTTTCTTGTATATAAAGTCTTAATGATTCCGGAAACTGCCAATATAAATAAAGTTATCTTTAATTCTTAATATTCTGTTACTAATCTAATTAATATTATTATTTTATAAAAGACTTAGGATGCTGCGTAAAATCATTATTAATTGATAGATTTGTTAAAAATATTATACATCTTTTTAGTATTATATAATAAATAAGCTGAAAGTTTATTTTATTATTTATATTTGTTAATATTTATATTTATTTGACTATTACATTACAACTATTATTCTATACATATACACAAAGTCAAAAACCGTAAATTAATAGTTTTCTGATATTGGCACATAAAATTGCTCTTGCGCAATTAAATTCGTCCACCCGGACCTGGATATATCATATAATCTAAATTTGAATTTCATTCGCATGTTGGTGAATAGAGAATCGTAAACGAGGATCGGAAAATTATATAATGTCTAGAAACTTTAGTAGTACTATAACAATGGTTTGTTGCACAAAGACAGTATAATTATTATGGATAAATTTACTGTGGACATGAATACTCATGTATGCGATGGTCCAATCGTAATATTTTATAAATACTATTACAATTTTACCTTTGACTAAAAATATACTACGTAGAATATAAAGAATTAATTTGTGTGTACAATAATGGTTATATTTAACTAACCAAATATAAAAAAAGGAAAGAAGGAAACAATATACTGTTTCAATAATATATAAGACTGCAAAGGGAGTTTATGCTCTGATTTTTTTAGTCAAGTGGAACCGCAAACTGCTTTCCCTACCTTCTATACCTGTTTTAAAATTAATTTAAAAGCAGCTTCTGTTCAATTGACATATAAAGCTCAAACATCATAAGAGAATTTCTGAATTATTCTTTCTTGAGTTGTACCTAGAAATGTCTGAGGCACTTGTAGATTTTCCTGCTGAGAGAACAGCTGTTGGAAACAAGGCCGCAAAGATTTGGCATAAGTCGATATCATTTACATATTTAGGTGAGATTTCATGTTTAATATGCATATGAGTATACGAAATAAAAATTAAATTGAAAACTTTAATAATTCCGTATTCCTTTTAATCTGTTAGTTCGTTAAATTTATTTTAAATGCTCAAATTAATATTATATAAAACTTTATAAATAATATATATTTATAAATATACTGATTATGAAATTAATAAATTTAATTAGTATTATATTATCGATATGAGGAAAAAATTATCATGGGCAGTTAATAAATATTTTATGTATTTCAATAGTTTTTATTTATTTTTTATAAAATTATATTAATTTATTATAAAAATAAGTTTGCCTAACACATTCTATTATTTTAAAGAGTTCATTATATTATTATGATTTTAAACATTTTTACAACATTGTACGTTCTTTAGCTATAAAATACACCAGTTATAAAAATTTAATTTCTTTCTTAAAATAGTGAACATTTTATTTAAAATGTTGATATTTCCGATAAATACAGATATACAGATACGCTTATAGTATAATGTCCTTAGTATCATTGTTGTTCTATCGAATAAATTTTTACGTAAATAATTAAACTTTTTACTTTGACAAGATTGCCGATGAGTAATTGCATGATCTTTCGGGCTGTTGTAGACTTTTATTCTTTTAAAATATTTTGGTAGTAGTTGTTCATACCATTCGTAATTTTATAATTTAATCTTTAATTATATTTAATGAAAGAAGTTGCATACTTGCCGATTGAGCTTTCATATAAATTAATTTTTTTCTTATTAAATCAAAAAATTTCATAAACTTAAATTTGAAATTTGTATCTATATCTTATCATACCGATTTCAAATTATATAATATGTAATATATGAGAAATCAAATAGTGATATTCAATTTAAAAATTTTATATAGATATTATTACTGCAAAAATATGTGACAGTGTATAACTAATATTTACTTTATGCAATAGAGATCTATTTAACGAGATTCGTTATATTGGGCTGATAAGAACGTTGGGAATTTGGGAAACGGTATTGTCACCACTCCTAAACCACTAACGGATGCGCGGATAAGAGATACGAAAAGTTCGGTGCAGCGGTAAAAAGTATGGAGTATAAAAGTAAGTATAAAAAGTATGAATATCCGGATAGCGGGAGATAATAAGCAGCAGTAGCAGAGAGAGAGAGAGAGAGAGAGAGAGAGAGAGAGAGAGAGGCGGGATGGAGTATCGTAAGCGGCTTCCATGGAGCGTTACCCATATGCGGTTTTGGTCAATTGTTTCAGACAAAGTCGCCCGCTCGAGCTGTCATCCATTTGGGCGGGGAAAGGGGTCCGATATATAAGGGAGCTCGACCGCGTTATTCGTTCAGGTGCATTAATGCGACACGTCTAGAACGAAGCTTTCTTTGGGGTAATCTATTTTCTCTGTAGGAGACTCCATGTCGTACGTGTCGCTCCACTCGTTCGGCTCCCAAGGGTGTTGCTCATAGAATTTTGCGCATAAATTAACACTTTCATCGGTCACTTTTCGCTCAGCTTACCAAATTGCCAAGGAAATTACGCAGCCGAATGCCCGACTTGGCTTAACCGACGCAAGCTCGTTATTTCACAATAATCGTTCGGCCGCGGGTGATAAGATCCAAGTGTCCATCGAACTCTTCTTACGCTTCGCTACTTAATAAGCTCCCGATGCGCAAACCAGACCGTCAAGCCGCGTCGAGGGTGCGATGCTCTTCTAAGGGAAGACAGAGCGAATCCGCTCATCCGGAATGCAATCGCCGTAAATAGGGAGGCTGAGGCAGCCCCTCGTCAAAGTAGCGTCTTCTTCCCGGCTAAATCATAACCGAGTTTCCTGATTTGCGTCCCTTTAACAACTCTTTTTAACCAACCTCCTCGCTATTTACGTCCTTTTTGCTTCGTACTGGTAAAGGAAAAACAAAAACAACACAAAGAGAAAGAATTTTTCATGGACACAGCCACTTTATATTAAATGAATAAATCGATCGAGGGATAAAGAATTTTGCTTTTCAGCTAGTCTCCAGTATCGGTGGCTCAAATTGGAATGTCAATCGAAGTCTGAGGAAATGAAATTAAATAATCCTGGACTTATAACCGAGAAATTTCAAAGGATATACGTAATTTTTCTAACTACTGAATTAGTAAACAAACTTTTTACTTTCAAGTTTTTTTTGCAACTTATACAAATTTTTATCTAAATTTATACCTTTATTTATTTATTTATTTTTTTTTTAAAATAAAATCTATCAATTTGTATATTTTATTAATTTAATATTTAATATTTTTTTAATTTTTGTCTAATATCATTATATCGATAATACGCATTTTTATTAAATATTATATGTAGGAATTATTTATTGGATAGTACAATCATTTTCTGAAGTTACGTTCAATAAGTTTCTTTATTGACTAACATAAAATGTAGATGTGCTTCCTTAGTAGTAAATATACATATAACGTTTGACTTTATCTCATTCTTTGTATTAAACTGCAAAACTTCATTATCCATTTTAATTAGCCTTTTCATAGGTGCTGGATTATTCAATTTAACCTTCCGAATAACAAACTTAGTGCTTAAATATATGCAGATCTAAGAAAATTCACAGCTAAACATAAATGTATATCCATGGATATGCGAGGGAATATGTGGATAAAGGCTCAAGACCAAGAAATGGAACATAAATGCAGAGCACAATTTGTATAATCATCAACATGGCTTACAATCGTGAATCGCTAAAGAACTTTGAACATATTAGTTTAGCCAATATTAGTCAATGAATATCTCTCCGAATTTACAGGCATTTACAAACCCTAGACTGGGATATCCGTGTTAGCTATAAGCAACATTATGCACCGTATCCGGAAGTTTAATCTTATCGTTTATGCAAGTATACCTAATGGATTAATAACAAATAGCCAATAGTGCTAGAAAGCGCAGCTTACCTTATACGAGACTATAATTCTATTAAAGGTCGTTCGTAATCCACTCAAGTTCAATATCATAACTAATAATGCGATCGGATTCTTGGTACCTCAGAACCGAACTCGTACACGTCACTCATACAATTTAATATAATTTACTTGTCCCGCATCTAAAGCCCATTGCTTATCCCAGTTTCACTCTTACCATACTCACACATATACATATACATATACATATACATATACACCGCAACCTAATTTTTTATCCTCGCGCTTAGATATCACTTTCATGAGATTTTTTATTGAATTTTCACTTATGTTGAGGAAAATACGGAAACTATTGTTACGTGAATTACTTTCATCTACGAAAATTTTATTTCCGTATAACTTTCATTCGATTATTATACAATTACAACATTCAATTTTATAATCTGCTTTTATTACTTGAGTTTGAATTAAATTTAATACAAAAATTAACTGCACAATATAAATCGATTGACTTCGTTAAATAATATACCTATAAATAGATTAATATATGATATTTTCTTTAAGAACTATTTTATCATTGTACAATATCATGATTTTAAAGAATATAATAATCGATAGTATATCTCTTACATTTAAATTCTCTCTCTCTTTATTCATATATATTTATATATCAAGTTTATAAGATGAATATCAAACCCCATACGTTGCACCTTATAACAATTAGAGTATTTTTCGTAGGAAACATAATACATACGTAATATATATTTAATAATTGATAAAAAATATATGATAAATAGAAATTTAACTTCAGATTCAATTTCACTTATTTAATTATATTTAATATTTTTATGTCGTTTAGTGTTTGTTGGGATTTTATCAGTCCCTATATTTTACTTACTTTTGAGGTATGAGTTCGGAAAAGGGCAGAAGGGTTTGCAAAAATAAAAAACAGTGTCTTCTCTAACTAAAATATAAAACAATTTATTATCTGGCGAATAGTATAAAAAAGCTCCTCCCAATGGGAGGAGGAAAAAGCCTTTTAAAATATAATTATCTTACTTAATCTGATTTATACAATGAACGCAGTCGATCGCGGATAGGATCCTTTGGCGCAATTAGAGAGCTCTCTTACCTTAGAATAGTTTTGGACGCAGCGCAATGAGCCATAGTCTGACTCTTTACCTATGACGAATATCTTCTTGAGTTGACCGGGACCTTGCTCCTTACTGGGCTCCGTTATCCCAAATGGACGTACCTTGGTAGACTGATACAGGGCTCCTAAATGAGCCGTGTGTTTTAAGCCTCAAATGTAAAACAAGTGAGCTAGAAGCTTCAATACACTTCCTAGGTGAGCTAGAAGCTCCAACACACTTCCACGTGATCTACAAGCTCCCAATCCCAATGCACTTATACGTGAGCTGATAGTTTCGAGTGCGACTCCAACTACCACGAAATTATTATTATACCTTTTTTATCTATTTAGGCTAGTCAACGAAGACGCCGGTAATTTCGAGAATATCTACCCGACCGTCTCTCCTCATGACTTCTCACTTCCTTATTGATAAAAGTAATGTCTATGTTTTCGTTACATTCCTATTCAATCCCTATGTAATTGATCTTTAATCTTATGCTGCCTTATTACTAATGCTCTATGTAATAGAGCGTTAACCCCGTCTGTTTAGTGTGCGCTAAGCGATCAGGGACAGTACTGTATTCTACGATTATAAATGATAATTATTTTTAATTTTTGTTAATTTTTCGATAATTTTCCACTATGTTCATTATCTTATAAAGTATAAAATTTTAAAATTTTCTTGATAATAAAATTATTAATTTATTTATGAATACTTATACCGAAATTTTTGCATTTTATAACTCTATTATTACTGAAATATATATATATATATATAATCTAATGTTATTGAAAAAATTATTAATATTCCTTCAATTCTATATTCTTATTGAGATATTATTAATGCTCTTTTGTTCCAAGCTACAGTAGTTTCCTTAGTTTCTTAAATAACCTAAGACAAATTCAAATTCTAATATATGGCTTTATTTCATTTATTATTAATAAATCAACTGATAATTATAAGAAAATAACAAAAATCAAATTATTTAAATATTATATCTCAATTAAAAATTATATCATAAAACAGTAGAAATAACTAAGTAAAATTTATATTTCATCCGATGTAAAATTTTATTGTTGTTTCTGAACATTTTAAATGTAGTTGGGGTTGATAAATTTATATCGTCAAAATGCAAGTAGTAACTAAGTCATAAATAAATTCGTATTTCTCGAGCGAACCTCACCTTATTATTATGTGTTGCTGTTAACATATTGTTTAATATATAACTATTCATAAATCATATACACAATTAAGTTTGAGAGATTTGCAGCTGTTTCATTTAAATATCTTGATTATGTTTTTTTGGCCATTATTAATCGTATGTATTGAAACTCGTTATACATAGGATGTTAAATTTATAGAATTTTTTTTATATAAGTTATGTATTTAAATTTTATACGTGCTAATAATAATATTTTTATTAAATTAATTTTTTTCATATTAAAAAAAAGAAATAAATAAATCTGAACAATGTTTTAACTGAAAACAAGTAGTTTTAATTTGATTAATTTAATCAAACAGTCGAATTAGAAAATTCCTATAAATTCAACAAAGATTGTATAGAAAGTGATGATTGACAATTAAAAACGCTAAGCGATTTAAACGGAATCGAAATTAGAAAAGCCTCATATATAAAGAAAAAGAATGTGCGACGTTTGAATCCATAGGCTGAAATCGCCTCCAGAGAATGATTCGTATACCTGCTCTCCTCTAAACCATTAATGCACAGAGTCAAACTAAAAAATTTTATATTCTTAATGTGTAACAGTGTTCGTTTAATCACATGTGTTTTAGATAAGACAAGAACTGCGGGCTGAAAAATGAAATTATCGCCATTTTATACTACATACTTTGGAAATCACACAAATTGTAAAAAAGAAAAGGGACGACGTAAAAGATTGAGAAAGAAAACAAAGAAAAATGCAATGGCAGTATTTCTATTCCACGGGAATATATATATATATATATATATAGAGGGGGGGGGGCTAAAGGTGAGAGAAAGCAATCAACCGTATAGAATGATTGGTAGAAAACGCAGTAAACTGTGAAATTCTCTCGCGCAAGACTAGACTAAGCATTGAAAAATAAAAAAAAATAAAAATTTAGATGAAAATAATGTTGCTACTTTATTATGTATAGATGGAGATGTTGATGAAATCTGAGAATTATTATTAATTAGAAAAAATTTTATTATTATGTTTCTTTTAGTTTTTTGTTTTTAGTTTTTAGTAGTATTTACTTTTTAAAACTGAATTTTTATCTTCTTAAAAGTATTTTTATAATAAATACTCTATGTTTTGGTAACTAAAATTTTGTAATATAGTATCAATGGTTGCAATATATTTTAGATAATTTTAAATTATAATTATAATGTGGAGTTTACTTTATAAACTAGTATGTAATTAATTATGATTATTTTGAATGATTATAATTATTTTATATTGTATAAACATAGTTCAAAAATACATTTTGTAATTAGAGTACATGAATCTGAATAATAATCTGAATTATATGAGTTAAAAATAAATGTATAAAAAAAAAAACTATAAAGTTTGTAATGGAAATATTTTTCTTTGTATCCATAAAATTTTAATAATTTTTTATTCATTATTATATTTTTTATTCATTATTCGTGCATGCTTTGTATTAAAGTACGAAACACTTTTTTCATACTCAAAATTTACTTTCAAAATTTACAGGCTCTTCGACAGATCAGCTCTAAACGATTTTCACATATATTGTCTGTAAGGGTTAATAAATATAGCGCAATGAAGGAAAATAATGGAGGGATAATAAGAACGAAGGAAGTAGGTAAAACTGTTGTTCTCTAACTTCTCGTGGCAAACATCACGGGGAATATCAAATCTGAAATAAGATAAAAGAGAGCGAAAAACTAGTACTATTTCATACAAAAACAAGACAGGCTATATTATTATTAAACGAGAAATAATAATAGTAACAACAATGATTGATTATAACTTCGACAATAATATCCTATGTAGTATTCTAGAACTTAAAAAATTCAAATTTCATTGTAAAAAAAATTGATCAAAAATAAAAATAAAGTTAATTGAAAATACTATTACAATATTAAAATTATTTAGACATAATTTTTATTGGAGGAAGTACCTGATCCTTTTAAAATGCACTAAATATACTAATGATTATATTTCTCATTTAGATGAAGTGCAATACATTAAAACTTTATTCAAGTTCTTGTTTTAAAACTATTGATAGTAAATTTATTGTGTATTATTATATTTGTTATAAAAAAAAATAAATTTTATAAAATAGTATTAAAAAAGGATACGTTTTGCTAATTAAATTAGTAAAAAATATTTTTAAATATTGTATTTTCTGAATTTAAATTATTCAAAGCTGCATAAATTTCTTCACGATTGAAGCTTATGAGTTAATCAGATAACAAATCGAACTCTCAATACGAAAAATCATATTTTTATAACTTGTATGTACGACATGAACTATTGCATAAATTGGCAAAGTTAATCTGATGTTCTTATTTGAATATAATGATACATATGTTGTTAAACAAAGGTCTTGATGTTTCTCGATAAGTACAAGAATTTTCGATACTAAGAAAAGAAATTTTGTATGCATATCATACATTAATCTACAGTATATATCTAAAAGTATTAGATATTTGAAGCTGGAAGACAAGACGAGAGGAATTGGTAAAAAATATAGCAACAGAAACAAGAGCGTATTATTATAGATATGCAGTAAGTCTTGGATTAACAACGGTAAGGCCAAAAAACGTAAAACATTATCTACTATCATTAAAAGATTTAAAATTTAAAATGAAATGAATAATATTCGTTCTGAAACGTTGTTTAAAAAATAAAAATAGCATGCAATGAAATTATAATTCAAGAGAAAATTATCATACTTACAGGAATAATATTTATTATTAAAAATATTATTAATAAAACGTAAAGAATTAATCTCACATTTTAATAAGTACGTAATAAAAACTAATATTTCTAAATAAAATGCAATGAATTTTCTTTTATAATTTATGTACAGAGCCATTTGTAATTAAACTGTTAATATTTTAATATATTCGTACGAACAGACCTTTATCTAATAAAAATTAAGAAATAAAAAAATTATAATACGATAATTATAAGAAACATTTATTAATAAATATCAATTGTAAGTATAAGATAAGAAGAAAGGACAAGGAAAGGGAAAAAGAAAGAGAAAGAGGGAGAGCACGAGAAAGAATGATTGAGACCGAGATCTTGACAAAGATTAATGTATTAGTTTATTCTAGGGGCGAAGGAAAGCAAGGAAAGGCACCCTCCACAAGAGCTACGAAATAGAAGTAGGAAATGAAAAAGGACAGAGATACAGTTTGTGGATGACGATCTTGGCGATAGGAAATATGGACGTAAAGCTAATATGTGATCCCGTCGTTAAAGCCAGTATTTTTTGTACAACATCAAGTGGGAATTAAAATTCGTAGTATGTTTCCGTGACCTACTTCATTATTTATTTCACCTTGCCATTAGATCTAATTTTTTTCTAAAAGAAAATACGACTATGAATTCAACATTTATAAAAAATCGATAACAATGAAAAAAAATTTCAATATTCCATAAATTAATGTATAAATATAGAATAAATCATATTGTTTAGTAAGGAATATTTTTAAATATTCATTCTAAACAAAATGCTTCTATTGACTTTGATTGAATATAAATGTGTAATGTAATTCATACAATTTGTATTTTTAATTGTAATTACAAACTTTTCATTTAAAATATAAAAATTTCACATATAAAGTTTAAATATTAATTTTAGGAATATTTAAAACTATTTCTTTTTCTTCTATTATGTTATTTTAATTATTATCTTCTGTACATAATATTATTAATTTTTTGGAAGCAAAATTTATTTTAAATAAATAACATAAAGAAAACCTTTTGTCTGATTTATAAATTGGATTGTTGAAAATATTGTTACTATTACTCGTAAATAATTTTCTAAGCGTTTTATATTAAAAAGGGTTTTTTTTTTCAATACATATATAACGATTAATTTGTGCATTCATTGTATACAGCCTCAAGTAAAAATGTTTATAGACTCTGTATATGCAAAAATTTGTCTTCATAACATAAATCCTCTCAATTGCTATTTGAATTACAACAGAAATTTATTAGAAAGCCTAATGACTAAAATATTAATAAAATCATTGAAAAATGAAGTAGCCTTTTTAAAGTTCAAGTATTTCTTTATTATTCAGTATTTATAATAATTATTTATTAATAATGATAGTTTAACATTTAAATGTACGTATAAATTGATGTAATTAAAGAGAGCAACGTAATTAGACCCTTCATAAAAAAATACAAAAATTTATTTCATATATAATACAAGAAAATCTTAGGAAATATTTCTAAAAACTTTTAATTTAAGAATTTTCATGAATACGCCAACATTTATAATTATAATGAATAACGTGATTTTCAGTTTAAAAAAAAAACTAAATAGATTGAATTTTACATTGAATTTAATTAAATTCTTTTTTTTTTAGTACATTATATAATATAATTGTTTGGTGAGAAAAATCAAAGGACGATTTAATGTAAAGATAGATTAAAAATAAATAAATACAATTTTATAGGAAGAGTATCGTTCAAATAAAATTACTTATTTATTATTACTAAAAAGTTGAATATTTAATTATAAATTCCGTTTGTTACTTAAGTTCTGAATGAAAATGATGTATATTTTATATATTTTACTGATTGATCATAAATTAAAATTCATATTTACATATTTTAATGAAATAGTTGTTGATATAAAATTCTCAAAATTTTAGGTTTAATAATCATACGTAATATTATCCTTCGTAATTTATTTTAATTTATACATTTAGTACGTCATCGAAATCTGATGTTAATAACTGAAAAGCATTCTGTATTATCACCTTGTTTAAATGATCTACGACTTTTGTTTACATAGCCTTTATGATCATAATAATTATTAACGCTTTATACGATACTATATACAATATTTTTATCGCGCATGAACTAGATACATGATATAATTAAGACGACCGCTCGAAATCAATGATTTAATTATGTTTTATTTCCGTATACTAAGGAAATAGAAATATTGGCTACGCAACAATATGGGCACCGCTTATCCTGCATCATCGACTAATAATTTTACAATGGTACAGTACTACAAATACTAGAAAATTGATTTATTCTAAACTTATACAACATTCATTATCATTTGTGTATCAATATATTAACGAAGTCTGTTAATAAAATAAATACATTAAACCCATTATTAAAAATATGTTTTTCAAATTATTACTGTCATTGTATTAAATTCAAACTATGAAAAGAAAACTACACCGCGTAAATAATTCGTACTCTATAGAAATGAATAAACTATTATAACGAATACACACATATTTACATAAGAATGGCGAACAGAATACATTAATTGCAAATTTTAATACTTTTTGCAATTAAATTTAAGGTATTATTTAAGTATACTCAAATCGTATAATCATTTAATAATATTAAAATAGTAATTGACAAAAAAGTGGTTTTAAATGAGCTGTTATAATTTTATTGTATGTCTAAGTTAAGAAAATGTTGTTCCAATGGTGTGTAATTCTAATACGAAAAATTATATTTGTAGTAAATTTATTTTTGAGACATTAAAAAATTACTTATTTCTGAGTAGATGAAAGACAAGATCAACTTGTCCAATGTAATTTTAATATTATGAATGAAAGTCTATTTAGACACCCCACTTCCTCTCTTGCAATTCTGTGTGTACAAATGGCGGGCATCGTCTAGCGAAGTCAATAGAAATATATCGTAACGAAATCTGTCTCATGACACATCAGTCGGCATTATCTCATTTTTAATGTGCTGCAAGAGCGATATTCGGCGTTTGAAATAACTTTTCGTTATTTTATTCACATGCTAACTTATTATATAGTTCATGCACGGGGAAGAAATAAGTTTTTCACAAAAACAATTCGAAACACGTGTGACAATTTTTTATACAAGGTATCGCTTATAATCTACGTCTGCACATTCGTACGCAAAAACAATTACATTTTAGACATTAGTTTATTGACTTTTAAATCACTAATCAAGTATATAATAGAAATGCACTAACATGATGTAATCGGATGGTATTTCAATTACCGTTTGATTGTATTTCTGACATGGTTTAAAACTATTAAAATTCAATTGAATGATATTTAAATTATCGTTTGATTTTATTCGTAAGGTGGCATTAAATTATTAAAATGTATTTTTACACAGAATAATCGGTGTAAAACTTTATATGTTATGTCGCATCAATCCCATTATTTATTTATCATCATCAAAGTATAAAATTTACGCTAGGAACTATATTAATCAGTGCTTGCAAATATTCGCAGGCTAAAAACATGAAAAGAATTGTGCTAATTTAAATTTTTTGGGTATTGGAATTGTATATACGTTAAAAACAAATTACAGATATTTTTATCATTTCTATCTAAGTACGTAAACATTTGTTTGTTAATTATATTAAAATGAAATTATTTAACGCAATTGCTTTTAATAGTCGAATATAAATAATATTGTAAGATTCATAATTAAATTTACATTATTATATTGTATTATACTTGTGTCGAATTGAACAATTTACAATCAATTATTTCAATTGATGCTTTAAACTGAAAGTTTTAATTGTACGTCTAGATTTTTATTAATATACATCGCCATATATATAAATTAATTTGTTTACTATTTTTCAATTCATATTATAATAACAAGATTTGAATTGTAACATTAATTTTAAATATCTTATTTTACGTCTGTGTTTGTATTTATTTACTAGTTTGTATATACTTTTGAGAGATTTATATTATGTAGATATTATTCTTATTAAGGATTTTGATTTACAGATTTAATAATAAATAATAATAATAAA